>BLSH010110769.1:308038-330570 GCA_018402905.1 Glandirana rugosa | reverse complement strand
AACATATGACAATTTTGGGGAAAATAAATAAATAAAAAATTCATTTTGCAAAGAATTGTGGGAAAAAATTACAACTTCAAAAAATTCACCATGCCTCTTACTAAATACCTTGGAATGTCTACTTTCCAAGAAGGGATCATTTGGGGGGTATTTGTACTTTCCTGGCTTGTTAGGGTCTCAGGAAATGAGATAGGCCGTCAGTAAATCAAGTGTGATCAATTTTCAGTGATTGGCACCATAGCTTGTAGACTCTATAACTTTCACAAAGACCAAATAATATACACTAATTTGTTTTTTTTTACCAAAGATAGGTAGCAGTATAAATTTTGGCCAAAATTTATGAAGAAAAATTACTAATTTGCAAAATTTTATAACAGAAACGAAGAAAAATTCATTTTTTTACAAAATTTTCGGTCTTTTTTTAATTATAGCGCAAAAAATAAAAAAAACAGCGATGATTAAATACCATCAAAAGAAAGCTCTATTTATGTGAAAAAAAGGACGCAAATTTCATATGGGTGCAGTGTTGCATGACTGAGTAATTGTCATTCAAAGTGTGAGAGCGCTGAAAGCTGAAAATTGGTCTGGTTGTTAAGGGGGTTAAAGTGCCCAGTGGTCAAGTGGTTAATAACCTCTGGGTTTTTTATTTTTTGGGACATAAGTGAAAAAAGAGCAAAAATTTTGAAAAACAAAAAAAAAACACTTTTTTTAAGTTTCCATGATAACATTTTGCAAATAAGTAATTTTTGTTCATAAATTTGGGCCAAAACCTATACTGCTACATATCTTTGGTAAAAATAACCCAAATAAGTGTATATTATTTGGTCTGTGTGAAAGTTATAAAGTCTACAAACTATGGTGCAAATCATTGAAAATTGATCACACCTGATGCACTGACCACCTATCTAATTTCTTGAGGTCCTGAAATGTCAGGAAAGTACAAATACCCCCCAAATGACCCATTTTTGAAAAGTAGACATTCCAAGGTATTTAGTATGAGGCATGGCGAGTTTTTTGAAGTTGTACTTCTTTCCCACAATTCTTGGGAAAATTGAGAAATTATGGGTTTTTTTGCACAAAATTGTCATAACAAGTTATTTCTCTCACACAGCATATGCATACTTCCAATTACACCCCAAAATACATTCTGCTACTCACCCCGAGTATGGCGATACCACATGTGTGAGACTTTTTCAGAGCCTGGCCACATAGAGAGGTCCAACATGCAGGGAACACCGTCATGCATTCTAGGAGCAGAGATTTAACATCTAATTTCCTAACGACCTATTACACTTTGGAAGGCCTTGGACCACCAGGACAATTGAATTACTCACAAAATGACCCCATTTTGGAAAGCAAACACCCCAATGTACAGGGCGGGCCATTTATGTGGATACATCATAATAAAATGGGAATGGTTGGTGATATTAACTTCCTGTTTGTGGCAGATTAGTATATGTGAGGGGGGAAACTTTTCAAGATGGGTGGTGACCATGGTAGCCATTTTGAAGTCGGCCATTTTGAATCTAACTTTTGTTTTTTCAATAGGAAGAGGGTCATGTGGCACATCAAACACTTATTGTGTACCACCACATTATGGGTGTCAGGTCCGAGCATTCCTAGATGAACAGTTTCCTGGAAAGTGGATTGGTCGTCGTGGGCCACTTGAATGGCCCCCAAGGTCTACCGATCTGACCCCCTTAGACTTTTATCTTTGGGGTCATCTGAAGACAATTGTCTATGCTGTGAAGATACGAGATGTGCAGCACCTGAAAGTACAGATACTGGAAGCCTGTGCTAGCATTTCTCCTGCGGTGTTGCTATCAGTGTGTGAAGAGTGGGAGAAGAGGGTTGCATTGACAATCCAACACAATGGGCAGCACATTGAACACATTTTAGAAGTGGTCAGAAACTTGTCAATAACTCATGAAAGAATAAAGCACACCATTGTTTTTCTTGTGAAATTCCAAATAAGTTTGATGTGTCACATGACCCTCTTCCCATTGAAAAAACAAAAGTTAGATTCAAAATGGCCAACTTCAAAATGGCCGCCATGGTCACGACCCATCTTGAAAAGTTTCCCCCCTCACATATACTAATGTGCCACAAACAGGAAGTTAATATCACCAACCATTCCCATTTTATTAAGGTGTATCCATATAAATGGCCCATCCTGTATATTCTACGAGGCATTATGAGTCTTTTGAATGGTTCATTTTTTTTCCACAAGTCTTCGAAAAACGAGGAAAGAAAATGAAAACACTTTTATTTTTACACAAAGTGGTCAACTTATAAGATATTTCTAGCACACAGCAAAAATTACCCCCCAAAATATATTCAGCTACTCATCCCGAGTATGGTGATACCACATGTGTGAGACTTTTACACAGCCTGGCCACAGAGAAGTCCAACATGCAGGGAGCACTGTCAGGCATTCTAGGAGCAGAAATTTCACATAACATTTCATTCCTACCTATCACACCTTTGAAGGCCCTGGAGCACCAGGACAGTGGAATTACCCACAAAATGACCCCATTTTGGAAAGAAAACACCCGAGGCATATTCTATGAGGTATGGGCTGCAGATAGGTACTCGGGTACTCTGATAGGCTGCAGATAGGTACTCAGGTATTCTGATGGGCTGCAGATAGGTCCTCGGGTACTCTTATGGGCTGGAGACAGGTACTCGGGTACTCAGATGGGCAGGTGACAGGTACTCGGGCACTTTGATGGGCTGGTGACAGGTACTCGGGTACTCTGATGGGTTGGTGACAGGTACTCAGGTACACTGATGTGCAGGTGACAGGTACTCAGGTATGCTGATGGTCTGGTGACAGGTACTCGGGTACTCTGATGGGCAGGTGACAGGTTTTCGGGCACTCTGATGGACTGGGAACAGGTACTCAGGTACACTGATGGGCAGGTGACAGGTACTCGGGTACACTGATGGGCAGGTGACAGGTACTTGGGTACACTGATGGGCAGGTGACAGGTACTCGGGTACTTTGATGGGTTGGTGACAGGTACTCAGGTACACTTATGGGCAGGTGACAGGTACTCAGGTATGCTGATGGTCTGGTGACAGGTACTCTGATGGGCAGGTGACAGGTATTCGGGCACTCTGATGGACTGGTGACAGGTCCTCAGGTACACTGATGGGCAGGTGACAGGTACTCGGGTACTTTGATGGGTTGGTGACAGGTACTCGGGTACTCAGATGGGCTGGTGACAGGTACTCGGGTACACTGATGGGCAGGTGACAGGTACTCTGGTGGGCTGTGACAGGTACTTTGATGGGGTGGCGACAGGTCCTCTATTACAGGGGGGGAGGGAAGAATCAGTGTGCTTGGTGTATACAGTAGGCCAGTGGTTCTCAACTCCAGTCCTCGGGACCCACCAACAGGCCAGATTTTAAGTATTACCTTGGAGAGATGCAGACTAGAACACTGCAATCACTGAGCAGCAAATTATATCACCTGTGATGTCTTTCAGTTATCCTGCAAACCTGGCCTGTTGGGGGGTCCCGAGGACCGGAGTTGAGAACCACTGCAGTAGGCGGTAACAAGCTGTAACCACATTCTCTAACACAGGATCGTGTGAGGGAGAACCCGGTAACAGCTCGTTACCGAAGTTTGTTTACATCATGTGACCGGCCATAATTGGACACAGCCGGTCACGTGGTAAAGAGCCAATTTCATTGGCTCTTTACCCTGATCAGAGCTGGGCTCTGTCTGAGGGACATGCCCGGCCCCCGGGGGCCCGCAGTAGCGGCGAGAAGTGGCAAACATCCTATGACATGCGCCCGGATCGACGAAGGTTCCCTGCCGACGTCATTTTACAATGACTCGGTAGGGAACTGGTTAAAGTATATGTGGAGGAGAACTTATCAGGCTGATAACAGAGGAATGCAGTAAGAGACAGCTACAGGGCTTTGGAGAGGGATCACAAAACAATGACAGGCACTCAGATGGGCTGGTGACAGGTACTCGGATACGCTGATGGTCTGGTGACAGGTACTCGGGTACTCTGATGGGCAGGTCACAGGTATTGAGACACTCTGATGGGCTGGAGACAAGGGACTCTGGTACTTTGATGGGTTGGTAACAGGTACACTGAAGGGCTGGTGACAGGTACTCGGGTACTCTGATGGGCTGGTGACAGGTCCTCTATTACAGGTGGGGGGAATCAGTGTGCTTGGTGTACACAGTAGGCAGTAACAAGCTGTTACCGCAATCTCTTTCTAACACAGGATCAGTGTGTGTGAGGGAGAACCCGGTAACATCTCGTTACCGCGGTTTGTTTACATCATGTGACCGGCCATGATTGGACACAGCTGGTCACGTGGTAAAGAGCCAATTTCCTTGGCTCTTTACCCTGATCAGAGCTGGGCTTTGTCCGAGGGACATGCCCAGCGCCCGGGGGCCCGCAGTAGCGGCGAGAAGCGGCGGATGTCCTATCACGTCCGCCCGGATCGACGGAGGTTCCCTGACAATGTTATTTTACAATGACTTGGTAGGGAACTGGTTAAAGTATATGTAGCAGAGAACTTATCAGACTGATAACAGAGGAACGCAGTAAGAGACAGCTACAGGGCTTTGGAGAGAGATCACAAAACACTGCAGATATATGTGCCCAGCTCAAATTTCATGAATCAGGTTTACATCCACTTTAACCACTTAACGCAAATCGCCATTTATAAATGGCGGCAGCTTTAAGTGGATGTATTGGGGTATAGCCTACAGCTACAGGCTATACCCCAGTACCGTTTTTTTTAGAACAGGCGGCCGGCTATCTGATGATGACGGCCAATCCGGCTCAGGGGCCGCTCAGTCGTTATCCCAGGCAACTTTTCCCCCTCCCACCACTCTTCTCCAGTCTCCAGTCCCATCAGGAGACCGGAGCTCTGAGCCGACACGTCCACCCGCGGTGTGGGGTCCCCATAGAAGCCAAAATTGCTTTGATCGGCACTCCTTTGTACATTTCCAGAAGCGACGTCACTTCCGGTTTATATGGCGGCTAACGGTGCCAGTTTTAAAAAATTTACAGTATTCAGAATCACAGTTTTTGGCGATCTGAATACTGTGAAGTGCAAAGGAGGGATGGGGGGGGGGGGGGAGGGTCTTTTAGACCCTCTATCCCTCCATAAAGAGTACCTGTCACCAAAAATCATTATCACAATGGAGGTTTACATTCCTTGTGATAGCAATAAAAGTGATCCGAAATTTTTTTTTTTCTTTTTAAGCGCTCATGCAGCAAAAACAAAAGAAAAAAAACACGCATATGCAAGTCACACCGGCATATGAAAACTGTGTTCAAACCACACATGTGAGGCATCGCCGTGATCGCCAGAATGTGAGCAATATTTCTAGCAAAAGACCTCTTCTGCACCTCTAACCTTTAAACATTTTTAAAGCATCACCTATGTAGATTTTTCAAGTACAGGCGTTTGTCGCCATTCCGTGAGTGTGCACAATTTTCAACAGCCTCTAAGACTCACCAGCACCCCCGCACCTCTGGCCACATGTGGTATTGCATGCAAAAAAGCTCAATTCTGCTCATTATGAGAGACAGCACTTGCAAACCGAGTCCGAATTTTTGTTTTTAAAAAAACTGCTCGTATTGCGAAACGCTCGTTAACCGTGTTACTCACATCCAAGGTTTTACTGTGATTACATATGGGCCAGATATAGTTTACAAAAGAATAAAATTATGTTGCAACCAGTTAAAATTGATGTCCTTTTTTGCCCACAAATAGAGCTTTGTAGTGGTACTTGATCACTTCTGCTGTTTCTATTTTTTGCGAGATAAAAAAAAACCCAAAAAAAAATAATAGTATGTATTCAGTTTAGCCCAATATGTATTCTGCATAATTTTGGTAAAAAAGACCCGCAATAAGCATATATTGATTGGTTTGTGCAAAAGTTATCGCATCTACAAAATAGGGGATAGATTTATGGCATGTATTAATTTTTTTTTTTTTTACTAGTAATGGTGGCTATCTGCGCTTTTTATCAGGACTGCAATATTGCAGTAGACAGATCGGACACTTGACACTTTTATTGAGACCAATGACATTTATACAGCGATCAGAGCAAAAAATTGCCACTGATTACAATATAAATGTCATTGGCAGGGAAGGGGTTAACACTAGGGGGCGATCAAGGGGTTAAACGTTCTAGGTAGGCGTTTCTAATTGTGTGGGGGCTGGGCTGACAGGGAGTAGAGATAGATCGCTGTTTCGCTGTTTCGGATTACTTGGAACAGCAGATCTCGCTCTACTTCCCTGACAGAATGGAGATCCATCAGTGTGCATAGATCTCCGTTCGGTTTCTCCGTGGAGCAATCGCGGTTAGCTGGAGGACATTGCGGCCGTCGGCCATGCGCATCGGCTCCAACGTTGTGCCGCGGGCGCCCCATATAGCGCTTAAAGCGGCCGACGTACGACAGCAATTTGCGCAGAAGAGCCAACCTGCCACAGTACAACTACAGCAGCTGGTCGGCAAGCAGTTAAATAGTAGTTTCTCCGGTTCCATTTCTAAAACTGGTTTCTGTTAAGTAGACAGCCAGACATCATGTTTATTGACCCCTTCCTGCCCAACCTGTCTTTACACCCAGAGGGCAGGAAGGACTGCAGATCACATGACTGAATAGCTGTCACAGTGGTCACATCATTGGGAGCTTGTCCTGTAAGCTCCTGATCATTACAAGAGACTGGGAGCAGTCTGACAACTCAGTCACTGTGCTGGCAGAGCACACCGAGCGTGTTCTCAGCCCAGAAACCTTACCCATTTATTATTATTATACAGGACTTCATTTATGGAGGCATATGTAAAGCGTGCGGGCATTAAAGCCCATCCCCTTTTCCACCACACATATGCATTATATGCAAGAGGCTAAGCTGGACTCCATTCAGTATGCACAGAGTGTCTAGGCATGTCTGGCCTTATGGACAAGCATTCTGATGAGGCCGACACGTGAGGAAAAAGTTCAGACAGTGTGAGGCAGCCCTAATGGGGTGTGGGTCTAAGCAGACCATATAGCCAGGAGGCTCAATAATTTAATTGTACCTGTGTGCTAGAGCACCTCGAAAGGAAAACCTTGTGTAAAAAAGGTATTTTGACAAAAAAATTAGGCAGGAGCCCTATTAAAAAAAAAAAAAAAAACACATTCTTTGCTGGATGAACGGAGTTCCTAGAAAGCTCTCCATTTAGGTTAAATCAAATATATAGCAAGTGTTAAGGCCCATACATGTGGTGCGACGGTCGTACAACAGCTTGTACAATCATCCGACTGTTAGTACACGTGATTACAACAGCCGACATGTGACAGTCCTACAACAGAAGTTGGATGAGCAAACTAGAAAACTTTGGTTGTACAACAAGCGGTCGTACGACCATTGTATCGTGTGTACAGAGAAGAAGTTGGGCCAACAAAGTTGTATGTGCAAAACACACATGCTCAGAAGTCAGGAATGCCCAGGAGTGTCCATTCGTGGAAACCTAAGTTTCTAATTCACCTGAACTTCCTCTTTATACGCTCGTAACACGTCACTACTTTCGGCTTGTTGAACGATTACTTGACTCATGTCAGTACGCTAGACACAACAGCTGATTTTGGGCAAAAGTTGAACGTGCGGTCTAACAACCGTCAAACCGTGTGGCATAAGTCTTTCCAAAAGATTGGTTGACAAGAACAACAAAGCACCCCTGCCGGCAGATCAGTTAGGTTGTGCACTCCCAAGAATGCAAAATATATGGGAAGATGAGCAATACAGACTGGTCTCCGGCGCATCTTAGGCTATGTTTGTACATACAAGTAGCAGCATAACTGCTGCTTTTCCTACTAAGTTTTCTAGTGCATTAAATGACAGGACGCTGATATGAAAACAAAATTCCAGCTGTATATAAAAATAAATTCCTTATAAATACATACCTAGATTAAATGGTGGCTTAACATATTCCTGGGATTAAACCTAAAAATTCCTCAGGTAGAAAATAATATAGCATTCCTTTGCTTAACAAAAAGGGACGCAGGCTACTTATTTATTCTCTGAATTTAAAGGCTTAGTTCACATTTACAGAAAAACTCTAAAAGGCGACAGAATGGCACTGACCAGAAGCCATCTGGTTCATCCTGGCAGCACAGAATGGGGAAGAGAGCAACATGAATTTCACATCCCCAGACCGGTGGAATAGGTGCGAGCATCCTGACAGGTGAGGATCGCAGGCAGGAAGTACAGCGGGGACCGGTCTGATGTTAGGTCACCTTTACGGTTTCACTTTAACCACTTAAAGACCACCTGCCGTCGATTGACGGCGACAGTCTGGCCCGATAACGCGAAACGCCGTCACGTAGCGGCGGCTGCAAGATCAAGTTTCGTGCGCGCGCTCACTGTGTAGCAGGGGAGCCAGGGCAGGCTCGATGTCCGCCGGCTACCCGCGATCGCTCCCCCCGCAGTGACAGAACGGGATCTGTGTATGTAAACACACGGATCTCTGTTCTGTCAGGGGAGGAATGATTGCATGCTCCGTGTATGGGAGCTGCAATCACTCTCCTCTCCCAGTCAGCCCAGCCCCCACACAGTTAGTAACACATCCCAGGGAACACAGTTAACCCTTTGATCGCCCCCCCTAGTGTTAACCCCTTCCCTGCCAGTGACATTTATACAGTAAACAGCACATTTTCATAGCACTGATCGCTGTATAAATGCCAATAGTCCCAAAAAAGTGTCAAAATAGTCGGACATGTACGCCGCAATTTCGCAGTCCGCAAAAAAAAAAAAAAAAAAAAAAATCGCAGATCGCCACCATTACTAGTAAAAAAAATAAATAATAATAAAAAAAAAAAATAATAATAAAAACCCCATAAACTAATTCTTATTGTTTGTAAATGCGGCAAATTTTGTAAAAACCAATCAATATACGCCAATTGTGATTTTTTTTTTTTTTTTTACCAAAAACATGAGGAAGATTGTATATCGGCCAAAACTGATGAATAAATTTGTTTTTTTAGATATGTATTATAGCAAAAAGTAAGAAATATTGCTTTTTTTTTTTTTTTTTTTGCAAAATTGTCGCCCTTTGTTTATATTGCAAAAAATACAAACCGCAGAAGTGATCAAATAGCACCAAAACAAGGCTCCATTTGTGGGGGGGGGGGGGGGGAAGTCGTCAATTTAGTTTGAGTACAACGTCGCACGACTGTGCAATTGTCAGTTAAAGTGACGTAATGCCGAATCGCAAAAGGTGCTCTGGTCCTAAAGTGGGAAATCCTTCTGGGGCTGAAGTGATTAAAGTAATGAATCAATGACAACTAATTAGGAGGTCTATGTAACCCTTCCAACTTACAGCTGAACTCTAGGTACATATAAAGACAAATTATGGTGGCTACGTTTTCCCAAGTCATTCTTCCAGGACAGCACAGCCAAGAGATGACTGGTCTCACCTGGACAGGAAACGCAATCAAGAACAGCGTTTAAAAGGCCCCACCCTCCCTCTGCCCCTCAGTTTTTGATTGCGTTTCCCATAGGATGCAGCAAAACATTTATTTTTTTTCTTCCATAGGATCAAGGCCTGGGGCTCAGATCCTCCTCTCGGACACCGACCCTGGGGCAGCCAGTGGTGGATGCCGGTCGGGGGGCAAGCTCGCTCCAGTCCCAGAGGGATTTCCGCAAGTGGGGGGGGGGGGGGGGGGCAGCCAGAAGAGAAGGCAGTGGTTCCCCCCTCTAAACTGGGGATTCTGGGCGCCGTGGTGCCATGGGGACCATGTTCCCACTCCTCCCCTACCTGAAAATGTTGAGGGGATGGGGAGGCCGTCTGTAGGGCTGCGCTGTTGGGGTGCCTGTCGGTAAGGTCCTTGCCGAGGTCCCTGGAGCGGGACAGCACTTTCAGGGCTGCCCGGCGTGCATCACGAGTGGGGGAAGCTCTCCAAGCGGCGGAACAGGACGCCGGGTGCCGAGGTGGCGCACATGCGCATGACCGATGTAATTTCCGCCGATAGAGGCCATATCCGGGACTCCGGCAATATGGCGGCGGCTAGCGGCGTGTGTTGCACACGTGAAGACGGCGGAGAGGGGGTCCAGGTCTTTTCCCTTCAGTGCGGCTGACCGGGCCTGGGTCAGGGAGCGGCCGAATGGAGAAAGGAAGCCGGCCTAAGGAGCCCTCAGCGATCGTGGAGGCCACAGGGGGTGAGTCTACCTGATCGCAGTAGGGGGAGGGGGAAGATTAGGGGGGCAGCCCTATTCCTTACCCCCACCGATGGCAGTTTGGGACAGGTGGGGTGTTCTTGAGAGGGGGGCTAGTCAGGAACGTCCCAGGGCCTGTTAATTCTAACCGGGTCTGGATGCGCTTTTTGTTCTTTCTCCAGGAACAGTACGCCTAGCCCAGGGGGTCGGCCACCAGAGATGTAAAGACCCCGGCCCGCTCTAAACGTTGCAGTTATTGCAACGATAAACTGCCTCAGGGTCACACAAAGCCGTTTTGCTTTAAGTGTATCCATAAACTGACAGGCAAGGAGACCGCTCAGGTCATGAAAGATTGTCTGGCCTTACAGTCGGAGATGCTGGCTACCCTCCAGAACTTTAAAGCTACTGCTAGGACCAGGGGTCAGGCTGAGTCCGTCTCTAGTAGGGAAGATTCCCTGTCCCAGGGGGGTCCTCCTGGTGTAGTACAGGAGCATCCGCCAGGACCCCAACCAGGCCTGGCTCAGGGGAGGAAGAAGCTGTCCCTTCGGGAATAAGCTCCCCAAAAGGAGGGGTAAAATCCAGATCAGGATAGCCAGGATAGTGAGAAATCTAGGCCTGGCAGACACCTGTTCTCCACAGAAGATATGGAAGGCCTCCTGAGGGCGATTCGTCCGAGGGGATCCAACAGCCAGCACCAAAGGTTTCAGCCAAAGACAGAATGTACAGGGGGCTGTCTAAACCTCAGTCTAGATCTCTCCCGGTTCACCAGTCTCTCAGGGATACAATTCTGAGGGAATGGAAGGAACCGGAGAGGAAAATCCTAAAGCTGAAAACCTGGAAACGCAGGTGCCCCTTTAGCGAGGCAGATGAGGAAAAGGTCCTCAAAATCCCCAAGCTGGATGCCTCCTTGGCGCAGGTATCCAAGCGGTCTGATCTGTCCTTCGAGGACCCGGGCAATATCCCCAATCAGATGAACAGGAAGTCTGAGACTTTGCTACATAGGGCTTGGGAAGCTAATGCAGCAGCCATGGGCCCTGCATTGGCCTCAGCCTGTGTGGCCAGGAACAGACGCCTGGGTGAACAGGCTAGTGGACCAGGTATCCAGGGGAACGAGTCCCAAGGGGGTGGCAGATTCCCTGGAAGTGATCGGGAAAGCGGTAGCTTTCCTGGCTGGCTCAGTGGTGGAAACCGTAAGGGCAATGGCCAAGTCAGCAGCCCTCCTAAACGCTTCTAGGAGAGCACTTTGGGTAAAAACTTGGGATGGAGATTTTATGTCCAAGTCCCGCCTTTGTGGGTTCCTCTTTGAGGGCTACCTGATCTTCGGGGCAGGCTTAGAGCAGGTGTTGTCCCGGTCAACCGAGAAAGGAAAGAAATTTCCTGTGAGGCCAAAAAAGGGCAAGGATAGAAAATTTTTCCGAGGCCCCCCCCTGCCAAGGACAAATTCAAAAGGTAAAAAGGGAGGCAGGGAAAAAGTGGGGGTTTGGTAAGGAGAAACAAGGAGGAATCCTTTTTTTCGGTCCCAGCCCTTCCACAAAGGAAACTAAGTGACGCCAACCCACGGGTTGGTGGGAGGCTCAGGTGGTTTCTCCCCCAGTGGAGGAAAAAAATCACCCAGAGCCCGTACATTTTCCACCTACTAGAAGAGGTGTACAGGTTGGAGTTTCTGTCCACCCCTCCTCCAAATTGTCCTAACACATTTATCCAGAGATCTGCAGGAAGCGGAGGGGCTCCTGCAAAGTGTCCGGGAATTGGCGACTCAGGAGGTTGTCGCACCAGTCCCAGGGGACCAGCAGGGGCAGGGGGTTTACTCCCATATTTTCGTGGCAGGAAAATTCCGACTGATTATAAATCTTCGGAAGCTAAACAAGCACTTGAGATACAAAAAGTTCCGGATGGAAAGTATCTACACGGTCAGAAGACACCTCTGGGAGGGGGTTTTCATGATCACGTTGGATCTAAAGGATGCCTACCTCCATTTCCCAATTGCCCCAGAACATCAGAAACTTCTGCGCTTCGCAATCAAGACGAGGCAAGGCGTTCAGCACTGCCAATTGAGGGCCCTGCCCTTCGGGCTGGCTTCCAGCCCAAGGATTTTCACGAAGGTCTTTGCCGAGGTGGTATCATATCTCCACCTCCAGGGAATTGCCCTGATTCCATACTTGGACGACATGCTGGTTTACAACTCATCCCTGGAGCGGGTGCTGTCGGACCGGGACAGAGCGATTTCCACCCTGGAAAGCCTAGGATGGATGATCAGCTGGGAGAAATCCCCTCTAGAACCTTCGCAGACAAAGGGTTTTTTTGGGCTACTGGGTGGATTCGGTAGCACAGAAAATGTTTCTCCCCCAAGAAAAGGTAGCAAAGGTTCAGGAAGCAGTGTCGGCCTTGTGTGACGCCAAGCTGGTGTCACTGAGGGCCATTATGAGGGTCCTGGGCCTCATGACATTGTGTATCCCCGCGGTACCTTGGGCCCAGCTACACTCTCGAGACCTCCAGAGGCTCCTACTTACCAGTTGGGACTCGAAGGAGTCGTCCTTGGAAGGAAAGGTGTCCATCCCGGAGAACGTGAGGGAAGCACTGGGTTGGTGGCTCAGTCCAGGGTGGGGGTCAAAAGGCCGCCCCTGGACCCAACAAAAGCCTCCAAGTGTCACCACCGATGTGAGCGCTTGGGGTGGGGGGCCCACGTGGAAGACCTTCGAGCCCAGGGAGCCTGGGATCAGGCTCAGAGCAGGGCCTCATTCAACTTCAGGGAGCTCCTGGCAGTCGGAGAAGCACTGAAGGTATTCAGGGATCGGATTCAGGACAGGGAGTTTCAGGTGTTCTCAGACAACGTTGTTGCAGTAGCCTACCTGAACCAACAAGGAGGGACCAAGTCCCAAAGGCTAGCCAGGTTGGTGCAGGAGATCCTAGAGTGGGCAGGGAAGAGGATTCCCTCAATCTCTGCGGTCCACATAAGGGAGGATCCCAATGTGGAAGTGGACTTTCTGAGCAGACGGCCCATTCACCAAGGAGAATGGGAATTATGCGAGGAAGTCTTTGCTCTAATAAAGCAGCAGTTCGGTGCACCAGAAGTGTACCTCTTTGCCTCCAGGGAGAACAAGAAGGTTCCAAAATTCTCTCAAAGAGTTAGTCAGGAGGGGTAGATGCTCTAGCTCACAGATGGGACTTCGGACTGCCGTATGCTTTCCCTCCTCTTGCTCTCATCACCAGAGTTCTG
The DNA here is from genome assembly GCA_018402905.1 of Glandirana rugosa. Taxonomy (NCBI): domain Eukaryota; kingdom Metazoa; phylum Chordata; class Amphibia; order Anura; family Ranidae; genus Glandirana; species Glandirana rugosa. The sequence continues at coordinate 317,171 of BLSH010110769.1, read as the reverse complement.
CAGAAGCTAAGCCGGACAGGGGTCCGTCTCATTCTTATCACTCCTTGGTGGCCAAGGAGGGCGTGGTTTCCCACGCTGAAGAGGTGGTCAGTCGCCCCGCTGTTTCAGCTACCTCTCAGGCAGGATCTCCTCCACCAGGGCCCGGTGTTTCATCTCGATCCAGGGTTCCTAGCCCTGACGGCCTGGTGCGTGAGAGGGAGCTCCTTAGAGGAAAAGGTTGCTCAGAGAGGGTAATTGATACTCAGGAAGCCGGTCACCAGGTGCATTTACGCCAAGATTTTTTTTGGGGGGGGGGGGGGGGGGATCCTCTCTCACTGGTGTGCGGCAAGAAAAGTCCCGGGACGGGCGACCCCATCCGTTCTGGATTTCCTCCAGGATGGGGTGTATTTGGGTCTAGCAGTCAGGACCCTCAGGGTACAGGTGGCGGCCCTATCAGTATTTTTAGATCGGAGGCTAGCTGTGGACCCGCTCATAAAGATTTTTGTTAGCCAGGGAAAGGGTCACCCCGGTAAAGGTAAAAAGTTTTCCACCGTGGGATTTATCCTTGGTGCTGGATGCCCTGACCAGGGAGCTGTTTGAGCCGGTAGCTCAGACAACCTTTAAGTTTCTTTCTTTCTTTCAAAATGGCTTTCCTTTTGGCAATTACGTCAGCCAGAAGGATAGGAGACTTACAGGCTCTGACAGTTAAAGAGCCTTTTTTGTTGATTTTGGAGGACAGGGTTGTACTCAGGCAGGACCCCCTAAACCTCCCTAAGGTGGCTTCACAGTTTCATAGGAGCCAGGAGATTGTTCTCCCCTCATAGCCCCTCGGAATGAGAGAGAGGCAAGTTTCCATACTTTAGACGTTGTCTATTAGTTTACTTAGACCGTGTCAAAGGGTGTAGAAGGTCTAACCATTTGTTAATTAATTTCTGGGGCCAGAAGAAGGTTCTCCAGGCATCTAAGTCAACCGTGGCAAGATGAATAAGGCAGGCAATTTTTTTAGTAGCTTATGAGCAGGCTGGTAAACCAGCCCCTACACGATTGAAAGCTCGTTCCACTAGGTCTCTGGCGACCTCCTGGGCTGAAAAGGTGGGCGCTTTGATTGACCAGATCTGTAAAGCGGCCACGTGGACAAGCCAGAACACATTCCTGAGGCACTACAGGGTTGAGTTGTCACCTCAGGACCTAGCGTTCGGGAGAAAAGTCCTGCAGGCAGTGGTCCCGCCCTAAAGGTAGGCCTGAGCTCCTTGCTCATCATCTCAGCTGTGCCCTCCTGGAAGAATGACCTGTAACTGTGTTTCTGGGAATTCTTCCAGGACGGCAGGCCTACTTCCCACCCGTTTTTATGTGTTGGTGTTGTCTGTTGGCAGAGAAGGATGCACTCGTGCGGGTTAATACTTTGTCTCAACTGAGGGGCAGAGGGAGGGTGGGGCCTTTTAAACTCTGTTCTTGATTGTGTTTCCTGTCCAGGTGAAATCAGTCATCTCTCAGCTGTGCCCAGAAGAATTCCCAGAAACACTGTTACCGGTAAGTGTAACTGGAATTTTTTTCAGCGCGAGCAGAGTAAATACCTGAATTTGACTTGGAATCAACTTCGTTTAGTCCCTATACAACAGAACTTGAAAGAGTTGAAAACAAGAAGCAGCAGCATGAGTAACCAATTAGTTCATACGCTGACAAGGAGCACGCATGCAAATCACTGTGCCACACTTCCAGTCAGAGCAAGAGGGTTGAATGATGCTGACTGTCTTTCAAAGATGGAGGAAAAGAAATACTGTGGAGGTGGCTCTGGACTGAAAAAAAGCTACTTTTTAAATTTATCTTTAAATTGGACATACTGTTGCTTTAATTTGGACTGGTGTTCTGATTCAAACGCATTTGATTTTACTTTATACGCAATTTTCAGCTCTGGAGAACAATAAAAGGTTTTATTTTTATCGTAATTACCACAATGCCATAATTATGTGCAAATATCCGCAAAGTGTGGAAAAAGGTAAAGCATAAGCATGCTTACTACAGATGGTTGTTGCAACTGATCTTCTGGATAAATCAGTACAAGAAAGACCTGGGATGAAATGTATTCCCAGTACAGTTCTGTCCACTGCAGAATCCTTAGACAAACCTCTGCACCCACATAAGACTGCATGCAGTCATTTGCTTAGGAGCGATCACAAAAGGAGGCAGCTCCACGTTCAAGTGAATACCACTTCATAGACATAGTCTAAAAGTCCAAGTAATCCTTAGTCTGTTGGGTCCTGGCACTCTTGACAATCTCTCATATCTTCTGAATAATTTTCTATCTGGATTGTAGTCGTGTGGAAGTGGAATTTGCTCTGAAGGCGAGAACTGGCCTCTTTCAGTACCATCTGAGAGTCTGCATCTTCATCTGGAATATAAGGAAAAGAGGAAAGCAATGAGCCATCAAGTATAGTGAAGTCATCCTAAACCAATGACATGCTAAAAAGGGATCTAACTGGACAAACAACTTCTCCATATAATTGTATACATTTTCCCAAATCAACCAACATAATGCACTGTATAAAACAAGAGAAATTAATAGGGACAATAGAACCAGGCTGCAGCACATGACCTCCGCATTCTGCTCCTTTTAATGTTACAGCACAAAGGGAAGCACTTTCCAGATTAATCTGAAATGTCCACTGCATTTTCAACCAAGAAAACAGGAATTTTTAGGGTACTAGGTCTTCACATACAGCTTATATGGTTAATTTTTTTTTTCCCTTAATTGGGGTAGCACAGTGGCCAAGTAATTAGAAATTCCACCTAGCAGCACCAGGGTCATTGGTTCAAATCCCAACCACGGCACTGCCCGCAGGAAGCTTGAATGTTCTGATGCCTGCATGGGTTTCCATTTGGTACTCAGTTTTCTTCCCACACGCCAAAGGATTTGGCCCTAAAGGGGAATGTGTGTCCCGGGGGAGTCGCACTTAGAGGTGAGCATGTAGAGAGACCGGTGTATGGGTGTACTGTCACACTGAAGATTTGTGCTGTTTACCACCTGGGTTCACACGGCTATTTGCAGTTTATGCACCAGCACTTTGTTTCCATGAATTTACACATGAATGGACACTGGCAGTAGTAATTTTGTACTAGCACTTTGGTAGTTTGCACATGTATGGTTGTTGTTTGACACTCATATTGTAAATGAAGGTATAATAATATATTTATTGATTGGTGGCACTGTACATGCACTATGCACTTTAGTTTCACTTATTTTAGGATTGCGCTTCACCATTTTTGTTAATTTAATGTTAATCTCCTGAAGCTGACAAAATTCAGAAATTAGAAAGCCCTTTTCTACTCAACTGTTTGGCTCATAGAAAATATGTTGTAGTTATTGATATAATGAGATGTTGGTATCTAGAAAGTTGGCAATACATTAGAATATTCCATTGTAAATGATGAATAATCTGAAAGGACCCATTCATCTAAAATTGCAGGTATGACAGGAATACACAAGCAGTGTTGTATTTAAGTCTCGTTTATGTAAAGTTGTGGAGTCACTGCATATACCATGGGCAGAGAAATACATGGTAACATACATAATCAGTCTAAAACTGGGGGTGGGTGGTAGTGACCCCTCCCCGCTTAAATGCGCAGCGTTTCCAGTATCTTGTAAAGTTGACTAAGCTTTAACAATAAAGTGAACATTAGCATATTGTTGAAGTGCATGGTAACCTCAACAATGATCTTCTGTTTGCTGCCTTTTGTTCCATTATACCATTGGATGAATTTTGTTAAACCCATTTGATAAATGATAGTTATAAATTCGGAGCTGTCCTGTGTCATCTGCATACTTCCTGCGTTCTCAAACAGGCCTCCTAGTTCTCATCTTGTACTACAAAATGTTAGCCTCTATGTTGTAAAATTCTGAATGTAGGAGTAGTTGAGCCGTTTAGCAAAGTATAAAAATGGGAAGGCTGACAACACTCAGTCCACAAAAATGCTGCGAATTGTCAGCCCATAACAGGGCTTGAGAGTAGTGCATTTCTGGGGAGATAAAAGTAATTTTTTAATTGCTTGCAGGGTTATTAACAAATCCAGTACAGGGCACTTTCACCCACTTTCGCTCCAGGCCAATATTCAGCTTTCAGGGCTATTACACTTTGAACAATTGTGCTCATGCAACACTGTCAAAAAGAAAAAAAAAAATGCTAAACATTTAATTTGGGCAGACAGCTTTCTTTTGGTGATATTTAATACCCACTGGGTTTTTTTGGGTTTTTTTTTTTAAACCAATTTTTTTTTTTTTTTTTAAGTTTGGTATAACATTTTGCAAGTCATTTTTCTGTGCATTGAGGCAGCCTGCAAAGGTTGCACTGATAGGGCAGCACTGATGATTACCAGTGTACTGTAAATGCTGTGCACTGTGCCCTGTCAGACCAGCTCTCCTTTCCGCACACTCAGTCTCCGATCTGTGATCCAGTGTCCAAGAGACACAGCGATAATAGACCCTTCGTGATGTGTGCCCCCAGGGCACGTTCTCAGGAGGACGTCCAGGGATGTCCTCCCAGAACTGGAGCACCGTGCTGTAGCCGTATATCGGCTATATTGCGGTTAAAGGAGTAAAACATGGGGAGAGGTGCATGCATTACACAGATGCTTAACATACACTGTAAGCTCTTAAATAAGTTGGTGACACACTGAACAATGTTTGAATCAAATAAATCTAAAAGAACACACTCATTACAATTGCATTCTCATGCAAACATGACACAACTATTCAATAAATGGCATAAAGGCAATGTGAAAGGCACAGTAACAACCAATCAAGGTATTCCATCTAATAGTTTTGGGGAAAACACTGCATTTTGAATGGTTACCACAAATTGTGACACTATGCTTTTTACACCATTTATCAAACAAACCTGAAAATCTACACAGATACAGGCCAAAAATAACACACATAGTGCTAGATTGTCTGGTAACTTACTTATTGCTATGTGAACAGAAAGGACAGGTTGAGATACTGTAAGAGCCCAAATATGGAGGCTGTGAAGAGCCTTTACTCCACTTATAGAAAGCAGGGTATCCTTTACCATGTTGAAGTCCACACCTTTGGGAGTGCCTGTATGAAAAAGTGCAAAAGAAAAAGGGAGTCATTTCTTATGGGATCACACATACTCTTGGTTTGGTTGTTGGGATTCCATTAGCAACGCTTACCCTCCATGAGTACAAGCAGGACATCTCTGAGAATAGTCAAGGTTGTTGCCAAAACAAGGATAGAGAACAGAAACGTGCAGATAGGGTCAATAATTTTATACTCTGGCTGAAAAAAAAAAAAAAAAAAAAAAAAGGAAAGAAGAATAAATATTACCAAATCAGCATGTGCTACCCTGATAGTGTATGCTCTGCACCATCTAGAACAATCTAGAATAGAAGAGTCCCACATCTAAATATAAAAAAAGACATGGTTTCCGTTACCACTCCCTTTATCCACATCAGTAAAGTGGGGTACACACTAAGAAAAATTGGGCAAACGATCGTGCACATGGGCCTTTAAGCCTAAATCATAACATACACTACTGACACATTGTTATGCAAGCAAAAATTTTATGAACAGTCTTATGAAACTGAAGAGGGGGGGAAGAAAGAAAAAAAAACACACACACACACACACACACACACACACACACACACTCTCTCTCTCTCTCTCTCGCTGTTAAGACTACAATTACACTACGTTGAGGATATATAGTCTGCACATTAATTAGCAAGCTACCTACTCACATTCATGCTTTCATTAGTTAAAAAAAATGTCTACAACCCGTCAATGATTTTACCTCCAACATATTCAACTAGTTGTGAAACATGGAATATCAGAATTGCATGTCATTGGCAATTGTCGACCATCTGTCTGTTGTCATCCACTCAGAGATGCACCTTTCTGGAAGATGGTATAGGTCATCATGCAAACACAATATCAGACAGGTGAAACCAGCTTGATTCCTACTTTTAAGCCAATCAATGGGTGTCACAGAGGAGTATGTAAACCCCAATATTGAACCCATTTGCTCCCTTTTAGTCTGTTTAATACGAGGCTTGACAAATTTGCTTAGAATCTAGGAGCCAGCTAAAAAAGTTAGGAGCCAATTTTTTTTGTTTTTTTTTTTTAAAGCCACTGGCCAACACCCAGAACTGCATGTCATGGGCATCAGGCAATAAGAATTGCTCACGCCTGGTGCCAAGCGAAAAAAAAAAAAAAAAAGTGAAAATTTAAAACAAAAAAAAAACAAAAAATTTTTTGCAAATAAGTCATTTTTCTCCTTCACTGATGGGCATTGATGAGGCAGCACTGATTAGGCTGCACTGATGGGCACTGACAGGTGGCTTCGATTGGCACTGATAAGCACTTCCGGCGATAAGGAAAGGGAGCGATCGATCAAGCCCGCAACCTCATCCCCAGCTGTCAAAATGGGAAGATGATGTCGGAGTTAGGTGGGCAGTGAGAGCGAGCTGCACTCATCACAGCACCGCCCACCAGGGGGTTCTGGTTTGCACAAAGGAGTGTGCATCGCGCTCCAGCAGGCCACACAGCCACGGCCTCAATTTATCGGCCGGCCCGACGATAGTCTGTGCACCCACGGGGGGGTGAGGGGTCACATGGGATTAATCCCGACCGCGGTGTAACCCAGGCGCCAGGACGCAATTTCCAGTCACCATTTCGACCTGGCGCCTGGGTTTTTTTCAAAGCCCTGGTTTAACATACTATTGGAGGCATTTTATTTGATCCGATTGAACTTTTTTTGTGTGTGGCCCCTCTGAAGAGATTCCCATCAATTCATGTCATCAACAGAAAGCCAAAAAGGAAAAATTCCCAATAGGAACACCGGGACAAAAGTAAAAATCTGACAAACATACACTATTCAAAATGAAATCAAGTTTTGCCTAGAGTTGGACTTTAAAGCATATGTTCACCTTTTTGGAGCAGATTACATGTTCCACCTGCATTTAGGGTAGAATATGTTTCAGCAGCCTCTCCCCAGTGAAAGCGAGCAGATGGGCATTTTCTCCGGGCGCCCCCGCTGACACAATTTGAAAATAACATGGTCGTTCGGGGCTCCGCTGTGAATGGGAAGCTACAAATCCCAACAGCCTTTGTGGCTGTTGGCTTGTAGTTTCAATGAACTACCATGCCGCTGTTGAACGCTCTGGTAGTTCATTCATTCTGCCAGTGTGTATGTGTCCGCCTGTATGAGATACATGGACAAGTTTGCAGGAGTCCTGCTCATTATGAATGCAATGCTTTCCAGGATCCTAGTTAAACCCCCCCCCCCAGCCCCCCACCCCCGACAACAAAAATGCACATTTTTTTTTTTTTGTGAGTTTATTTTTTATTTAAAAAGGTGAACACACAGTTAAAAGTCAGCAGCTACAAAAAGTGTAGCTGCTGACTTAATTGGGCACTCACCTGTCCCTCGCTCCAGCAATGCGGCCGCGCACTCTTTTCCAACTCCCTTTAGCACCCCCAGCATCACATATGTGGGCACCCGGCTTTGAATGACCAGCGTATCTTCTGGAACCTGTAACGTGCCCCAGGAGATCGCTGGATGGGAGGGGAGGAAGGTAAACTTCCTTCCGGCTCTGCAGTGCCAGTGGAGGAAGTGAGACGAGAAAACAGGGTCTCCAGTCCCCCGCCAAAAAAATGGTATGCCAATTGTAGCATGTCAGGGGGTCACTTTTGGGTGGAACTCCAGTTTAACCTTTAAAGTGGTTAAGCCACCATCTCATCTTTAGATCATCCCCTCTGTCAGATAAAAAGCCAAATCCTAGTGATTGTGAGATATAGATATATATATCAGTTAGTTTTGAAGCAGTGGAGAGGGGAGCAGATCAGCGATAGTGAGCTGACAGACGGGGGGGGGGGGAGACACAGGGAGAGCTGCAGATGGAGGCACATACATTGACAATGGTGTCAGGGCCCAGCAGCCCTAATATATTGTGGTCAAAAGTACAGGGGTGCTGTATAACGTGCTTTAACGGAACAGGATCTTTATTTTTTTGGGGTTAACAAACGCTTTAATTCATGTCAGAGTGCACATTCAAAATGACATGGATGTATGAAGATTTAAAGGTTAGCAGTAGCTTACCTTGAAATAAATTACATAGGCAGCAACAAGGACACCAAGACTTTGTAGTAAATCTCCCACGACATGAATAAAGGCGGCTCGGACACTAGGGTTTTTTAGCTCTCCATGGCTGTGTCCGTGAGAACCAGAATTTCCATGACTGTGTCCATGTCCAGTTTGATGCAATGTCAACCCCATTCTGCAAAAATTGAATATATTATTTTAGTGCGACAAGTACATAAATTGTGTAGTAGCTCTGAGGGGGATTGCACACTGATTGGCCAGAGAGGGAGCTAATCAGCGGGCCCAGCGGACCCGATGTCCCCGGCCACCTACGATCGTTCCCAGAAGAGCCAGAATGGCAATCAGTAAACAAGGCAGATTGCGGTTCTGTCAGATGGAATAATAGATCTTGTACTTCTGCTAAGCAGGACCACAGATCTTTCTTTCCACAGTCAAACCTTCCCCTACACAGTTAGAAAGAGCCCCCTAGGGACACACTTAACCCTTTCATCACCCCTTGTATTAACCCCTTCCCTACCAGTGTCATAGTACAGTAACAGTGCATATTTTTAGCACTGATCACTGTATTAGTGTCACTGGTCCCTAAAAAGTGTTACTTCGTGTCCGATTTGTCCACCGCACTGTGGCAGTCGCAAAAAAAAAAAAAATAAATCAAACATCACTGCTGATCGCCGCCATTACTAGTAAAAAAATAAAAATTCCATATAGATATCCCATAGTTTGTAGAAGCTATAACTTTTGCACAAACCAATCAATATTTTTTTTCCCCAAAAATATGTAGCTGAATATATATTGGCCTAAATTGAAGAAGAAATTAGATTTTTTACATTTTTTTATTTGCATTTTAGCAGAAAGCAATTTTTTTTTTCTCAAAACCGTCGCCCTTTGGGAATAGCGCAAAAAATTAAAACTGCAGAGGTGATCAAATACCACCAAAAGAAAGCTCCACTTTGGGGGGGGGGGGGGAAACAGTTTTAACTGGAAAAATAAATAAAGGGGGGGGGGGGGGTTTCACCTCGAAAGAAAACCACCATAAA
>BLSH010110769.1:288940-305782 GCA_018402905.1 Glandirana rugosa | reverse complement strand
ACCCCTTGCTAGACAATAGCATATCAGCTCGTAAAAAGCCGTACAAACTCAACAGAGGGGTGGGTGCTGCGTCTGTCAGTGAACTCAGAGAAAAGGATTTTACGGTAAGTTATAATAAAATCCCTTTTACTCTTACGTTCACTGGCAGACGCAGCCCTTCATTAGACAAGTGGGGATGTCCCAAAGCTGTGTCAATCAAGAGGGGCGGGCAGACTATAACAACTGTACCCAACAAAGAAAAAACCCTCTCAGGCAGCGCCAGTCGCGCCTACACTGCCGCTTGCAAAACTTTGCGGCCAAAAGCAGCATCCGCAGATGCTGACACATCAACTTTGAAAACTTAGTAAACGTGTGCACTGAGGCCCAAGTAGCCGCTTTGCACACCTGAGACACCGAGGCCTGGTGTCTATAAGCCCAGGAAGTACTAACTGCCCTGGTGGAATGAGCCGTGACTGGGAAAGGGGGAACCTTGCCCCGAACCCCAATGCATCCAGATCCAACGAGAAAGGGTAGCTGACGAGGCCACCATGCCTTTGCGCAAACCTTGCGTCAGCACAAATAAAGAATCAGACTTCCGAAAGGAAGCTTTAGAAAACAAATACACCCGCAAAGCCCTCACCAAATCCAAAGAATGCAGTTCAAATTCTTTGGGATGCGACGGGTGCGGGCACAATGAGGGAAGAACAATATCCTTATTCAAATAAAAAGAAACCACCTTTAGAAGGAAAGAAGGGGAAGGTCGCAAAACCGCCTTGTCCTTATGAAGGACCAAGTAAGGAGACTTGCAGGATAAGGCTGCCAACTCAGACACCCGCCTAGCGGTGTTAACAGCCACCAGAAAAGCCACCTTCTGCGACAATAGTTGCAAGGGAATGTCCCTGATCTTTTCATATGGTGGCTTCTGATGCACAGAAAGCACCAGATTCAAATCCCACGGCGCCAGAGGCGACCGTATCCGAGGAGCCAAATGACGTACACCCTGTACAAATGTACGGAACAACGAATGTAACGCCAAGGGCCATTGAAGAACTGCCAGGGCCGAAATCTGACCCTTAATGCACTTAACGCCAGGTTCTTGTCCAGTCCCTGCTGTAAAAAAGTCAGTACTCTGGACACTGTATAAAGAGCGGGGGTTCCAACCCCCTGCCTCGCACCAGGCAATATAGGCCTTCCAGGTCCTATGATAAATCTTACGTGAAGTACCCTTACGTGCTTCAATCATAGTAGGGATCACAGAGTCTGAGACACCCCTATCCCTCAGCCCTGAGACTCAATAGCCAAGCCGTCAAAGCCAGCTAGGGTAAAGCAGGGTGCAAGATGGGTCCCTGAGACAGTAGGTCGCGGAAGACGCCACGGAACATCTGCCACCATCCGTACCACGTCGGCGTACCAAGGACGCCGAGGCCAATCCGGAGCTACCAGGATTGTCGGGATTCCCTCTGCTTCTACCCTGCGCAGAACCCACGGTAGAAGCTTCAGAGGAGGAAAGACGTACAGTAGCCGATACCGACCCCAGGGTGCTACCAGTGCGTCCGAGGCGACCGCCAACGGATCTCTTGTTCTGCACACAAAGGTCTGTACCTTGTGATTGAACCTGGAGGCCATGAGGTCCACCTCTGGCGTGCCCCACTTGAGGCAAATCTGACAGTAAACTTCTGGATGTAGGGACCATTCCTCCTGATCCAGAGTCCGGCGGCTGAGAAAGTTCGCCTGCCAGTTTTCCACACCTGGAATGTAGATCGCTGAGAGAGCCGGCACGTGAAGTTCTGCCCACCGAAGGATCAGCGCCGCCTCCGCGGCTGCTGCCGAGCTTCTTGTCCCACCCTGATGGTTCACACATGCCACAGCTGTGGCATTGTCTGACTGAACCTGGACCGGGAGGCCTCGCAGCCTTGCCGACCAACGGGACAGCCTGATCGCTCTCAGTTTCATTACATTTATCGGAAGGCAAGCTTCCTGAACTGACCAACGACCCTGGGCAGAGAACCGACCCAGGACCCCTCCCCAGCCTATTAGGCTGGCATCTGTCGTTACTATCGACCAATTGAAGGGGAGAAAACATTTTCCCAACTTTAGTGCTGGATCCACCAAACCAGGGATCCCCGGGACGGATGATCCAACCTAATCAGTCTGTCTAGGGATAGAGGAGATTTGTCCCTACAGGTTGATCAGCCAACCAAATTCTTTTAACGTGGTCGTGATGATCACATTCTCCTCCAGAGCCGCAGCTGACTCTGCTCTCAGGAGTAAAATCGTTGAGGCATGCTACCACCGCAATACCTCTGTCTCAACAGCGCCAGCATCGGGGCCACCACCTTGGTGAACACTCGGGGAGATGAAGCCAGACCGAAGGGAAGTGCCACAAACTGGTAATGCAGATCTCCCACTGCGAAGCGTAGAAAACGCTGGTGACTGAGACAAACTGGAACGTGGAGATACGCGTCCTTGATATCCAGGGACGCCATGAATTCCCCTTGGTGCAGGGCGGCCACGACCGAGCGGATGGACTCCATCCTGAATCTCTTTGTCTTTACGAAACAGTTTAGTGCCTTTAGGTCCAGAACTGGCCTGACACCGCCCTTTTTGGGCACCACAAAGAGGTTTGAGTAAAACCCGAGAAACCTTTCCATCGTGGGTACCGGTACAATTACCCCGTTCGGCCGGCGCCCAGAAGCACCACCCGATGCCCCTGAGGAAGTCTTAAGTTCGAAGGGAAGAACCTTTCTGGGGGTAGAGAGATGAACTCTATCCTGTACCCAGAGGACACCACCTCCAGCACCCACCGATCGGTGATGCGGGCAGTCCATCTGTCTGCGAACCCCAGCAACCGGCCCCCCACCTGAGAGTCGGGCGGGGGGCAACCCATCATGCTGAGGTTGACTTATCCTTCGTCTTTTCAGACTTATGTTGCCAGGGCCTTTTACTGGGCCCAGTGGAAGCCTTACCAGCCTTGAAGCCCTTATCCGCTGAGCCGGGTGCATGAAAAAACACTTCTTCTGACCTGAAGAAACAGGGCCCTGCCTACGGCGAAAATCCAGCCGTTTTGGCTCCGGAAGAAAAGTACTCTTCCCTCCCATGAAATCCTTAATGATTTCATCCAACTGTGGGCCAAACAGATGCCCTCCCTGAAAAGGAAGATCTGTAAGAGCTTTCTTCGAAGCCTGGTCACCTGACCAAGAGTGGAGCCACAGCACCCGCCTGATAACAATTGCAAAAAAACAGACATTTTTGATAGTATGAGAAGCAGGCCCAATGCAGTATCGCATATGTAGCCGAGACCCTCTTTCAAGTGTTGTGCGCGTTGCACCTCAGCCTGTGCACACTCACAAGTTAAACTGGAGTGTAATGTGGTAGCGTGCTCGTGAAGAGATTGCACCGCCATAGCAGCCGCCAAAGCAATGAGATGACCACCCCAGATGCGTCCCCACTAACAGGCCTCCACCGGCCTGCTACCATAGAAGCTGCCCAGGTGCCCACTCTCCGCGCCCCTAGGGTGGAAGAGGGGTCTACTCACCAATCCGACGGGCGCAGCGGGTAGCCACCCGGAGCAGACTTACCTCCCCACAGAGAGGAATGCTGCTGGCCAGGCCACTGGACAGGAACAGAACCAGTCACTGGGCTCTAGTGGGATTAGCCACTGGCCGCCCGCATGGAACGGGCGCTATGCGGCGTGCCCCTGCTAAGGGTAGCTCGCACAGACGTTGGCCGGACTGGGGAAAGTTTTTGGATTCTAGATATCCTCTATACCACCTTCTTGGTAGCAGTCTTCATCAGAAAAGAACCGCAGAAGACCGCAGATCCCATAGGGAACCAGGTCTACTCCTTGCAGTAGGCAAATAAAAACTGATATGCTATTGTCTACAGGGGGTTATATACGAAGGTGAGGACGGCCCCCAGGGAGGGGCCAACCTATGCTTTTGTTTTATTTTGCCTAGTCTACTCCTAGTGATATGAGCATAACACCACTTGTCTAATGAAGGGCTGCGTCTGTCAGTGAACGTAAGAGTAAAGCTTGTATTGCGCAACGCTCCTTAACCGCGTTACTTGCAAACTGAGGTTTTACTGTATACAGGTAGTGATCTAGTATAGTGGTTTAGCACCCAAATGCCTGCTTAAGGCCTTATTTACACGCGATTAGTGTCAACTGCGGCAAGAACCCAGCAATTTCCTGTGGCTATATTTACAGGCAGTAGGACAGTTGCGAATTTATCTGCAGGTAATCGTGCCATTTGCAATTACATTCAGGCACGAACTGTTAGCACGTCATTGCTTTATACAGGTTTAGCATCTGCAACCACCTGTAAATTCAGATGCAGGAACATGCTGGCACTAATTGCATGTGTAAATAAGGCCCAATTGTGCCATTAGTGCCAGCAACACCACTATCTTAGAAAAAGAGATGTCAGCTGCAGAGGTGTATCCCAATTAGTTACCTTCCCAAGGCAGTCAGGTGCACGCTCAGTGAGGGTATGATGGTGCAAGGAAAGAATTCTGGATGGCAGCACTCCGTTTAGCCTTTTATTTGCAGTATATCCAAAGTCCATACAGTGTAAAACAAGTAGACTGACGCCCCCTATAGGCGTATAGTCTGAATGCATCATACAAACACATCAAATATTTATACACAAAAAGTGGTGCACAATTGGTAAAAGCACACAATCAATAATCCAATTAACCAGGTGCAAAGAAAAACATGGCAGTACAAATGTACAGAAGGGTGTTTCTCCTCTGCAGGTCGCCCCATTGTCGTAGACATTGACTCTTTAAATGAGCGCCTGGGACAGTGGATCAACCACCAATTACAGCCTCTGGTGATTGGCCTACCTGGCTACTTGAGAGACACTAAGGATTTACAGCGTAAGATACAGAGCTTTGAGTGGAGGGATGGATACAAGTGGATCATATGCGATGTGGCTAGCTTGTACTAATCTATCCCCCACTCTTTGGTCTTGCAGGCTGTGAGTTACTTCCTTGATAAGTTCAGTGGATACTCTTTGGCCCACCAGGAGTTTATCCTGCGGTGTTTAGAGTATTTGCTTGAACATAATTTTTTCATGTTCAATGGGGAACACTACTTGAAGAAATGTGGGGCCTCTATAGACGCTAAATTCTCCCCCTCCCTGGCCAACCTCTACATGGGGTGGTGGGAGAAGTTCCGGATTTTTGTGCCAGGGAGCCCTCCGGCGCAAGGACACCCTTCTGTACCTTCGCTACATTGATGATCTGCCGTTTGTCGTTAATCAGGACATGACTGATTTTGACACATGGCTAGACTTTATAAACGATAATAACCTCAACCTCAGATTTACAGGCAACTGAGAAAATGAATCCATCATGTTTTTGGATGTATTACTCACAGGCAGACAAGGTTAAAGTGGATGTAAACCCGAAAAAAAAAAAAAAAAAAAATGTAATAATTCTGCCTGTTAGAGTATAGCATGTCATATCATCTGCGCCCAGTCTTGCCACAAAGAGTTAATCCAACTGAGTAATGAGCTTATCTTTTTTCAGGAAGAGATAGTCTGACTAACAGGGAAATACACAGTCGATCTGCCCCTTGCTCTGTGAGTGACAAGCAATTTGCTCATCTCCTTCACACAGCAGAGAAAGTTTTACATGCCCCCTCCCTCCCTCCTCAAGGTCTCAGTATAGAGGTGGGTGGGGAGGCTTGTGACATCACAACTCCACCCACCAAGTTCCAGCAAACACAGACACCCTCTGATTTCAGAGTTTTACAGAGCTGCTGTTGCTTACAGGAATTACATTTGCAAGGTAGGGATAAATGCAAGAGGCTTGCATTTGTATATATACATTAATACTGTGTCATTAGTTTATACTGGGTGGGTGGTGGGTTTACATCCACTTTAAAAGTTTTTTCCAGTTTATACAGGAAACCCACTGCGGGTAACAGTCCTTAGAGCAGATTCGGGTCACCCTAAGCACACCCTACGCAGAATTCCGGTGGGTCAATATCTCAGGCTGAAACGGATCTGTAGTGATCCTGTTGATTATGAACGAGAAGAGAACATGACCCAAAGGTTTTTGGATGGAGGCTATACAAAATCAGTTTTAGAAAGAGCTTGTCGCATCTACGATGTCACTCCCCACAGTGACTTGTTCAACAAAAGAGGCAGATAGCATAATGAATATGTAAACAGAGGAAAAAAACATTCCCACCTTTTAGCACTGAATTTCATAAAATTAAAAACATTGTGATTAAATACCTACTGGTCCTACACAATAATCATAGCTATACCAAACTTTTGTCAAAGGGCATTAGAACTGTTCCCCGCAGAGCCCCATCTTTGGGCTCACGGCTGTCACCGAGCCTTTTTAATGACACTTAAAACGTAAAGCCCACCGGTTAAATTTTAAAAGGCAATGGACTTTGGATATAAAGGCGGTCCCCTACTTACAAACGACTCCTACTTACAAAACGGAGGGAGACAACAGGAAGTGACAGGAAATCTCCCCCAGGAAGGGAAATCACTCCTGTAAGAGTTATTATGGGAAAAAGGTGTCTCCACTGAAGCTTTATCACCAAGGTTTGCTTCCAAAACAACTCAACATTTTCAAAATCCAATTATCATTGGGACAGGAAGTGAGGTGAAATCTTCTGAACAGAAACATAGACAGCAAAAACAAACATTACAGAGGTGTTACCCCTTCCCTATCCTATCCAAAAAGCTTAAAAAATATTTTTTTTTGCTGGAGCAACACTTAAAAAAAAAAAAAAAAAAAAAAAAAAAAAAAAAAAAAAAAAAAAAAAAAAAAAATTTTTTTGCACCATAACACCACTATCTTACTATTTCCTAAGGGAAAGTACCTACCTGCTCGATGCCAACCAAAATTCATTGTTTTTGTGGCTGGACGGGAAGACATCCAAAGAGCAAATAAACTTATCATCATGCTTGCAAAATCTGTCAGAAGGTGAGCGGCATCTGTCATGATCGCCAAACTGTGTGCAAGGTAGCCACCTGTGAAATGAAGTTTAAAAAGTTTAACAGAGAAGAGTGTCAAAGATTAAGTGCTCTTTTTATTCAAAAACCATATTCATAAAGAAGGCAATTCTAATAAAATGAGCCCATATAACAGTACAAGCAGGCACAAAAGGAAGACTTGTTCATCCCTTGCTAACCCCCACACCCCTTCCCCTCCCCCTGCTGCAAGAGCCTCTAGAAAACCCGGTATAAGTTTAGCTTTCTCTGGAACCTAAGCTGGTCATACACTGGTAGCTTTTCTAACAAAATGTTTGTACTAACTTTAGCACAAGGATTCTCAGAATTTTTGGCGACTTTACGAATGTCAGCTGAAAATACTTTAACCATTTGTCAGGTGAAACTTGTGTTGCCCCTTTCACACGACAGTTCTAAACTGGTCTGCCGGTTATTCATCCCTACGGAGCGGCAGGTGTAAAAAACGGACTTGTACAGCACCTACCTCCAAACCGATAAAGACAAACGGAAGGGGATCCACTGCTGATCTGCACGCCATCTGTCCTGTGTGAAAGGGACCTTTGTCTAGGTGCACACTAGTGCTGTTGATGTATGATGCGTTTCAGTGCATTTTTGTAATGAAATGTCACTATTTTTTTTTTAACCACAAAACTCAACAAAAATTGCATATACATGCAGAGTTTACATGGACTTCCTTTGAAGTCTGTGGGGCAAAAAACACGCTGCAACTGCACCTTTTTCAAAAATGAGCAGCAGCTGCTTTGATATGAACAAGCACCATACAGAAGAATGTCACTTCCAGTGTCATGCAGTGCAGCACAACAGCAAACGCAGGAGAAAAGCACAAGTGTGAACAGTGGCTAAAGCCAACACTGCACACACTAGCGTTGCAGCGAAGGGATACTGTGCAAAACAGGGATAGCGGATCTTGTTAAAACAGAGGGTGTGTGTGTGTGTGTGTGTGGGTGTGTGTGTGTGTGTGTGTGTGTGTGTGTGTGTGTGTGTGTGTGTGTGTGTGTGTGTGTGTGTGTGTGTCCACAGCCAGTGCAGCATATGCTGCAGGATGTATTCAAGGAGATAGCCATCAGCTTGGCTCCTGCAGGTAGAGCAGATTACAACACTAAATATATACATATGGGTTGAGCTACAGCAGGGGTGCCCAACCTTTTGAAGAGCGAGGGCCACTTAAGCAACTTAGTAACTGGTCACGGGCCAAAATGAGCGGAGCGGGAGGATGACAGGTCCGTGTCCACTCTGCATATGCAAAGCGGACACAGACACAGCCCCTTTACTCTGTGGGCCCCTCCCCGATCTGATCAGATGGAAGGGGATTAGGGTTGGGGTAAGTGGATAGGATTGGATGTAGGCAGGTGTAAAAAATGGACACCAGTATAATCGGCCGCTCCATAGCAGGTGAATGGAGGGTCCGACTGGGTCGGCCCAATCGTGTGAAAGGGGCCCAAGGCGCTTTCACACTGATGCGCTGTAGTTTACCCACACCATGGGTGTAGCGCAGTGCACCTGTGGCTTTCCTGCAGGTTAGCTGCACTTTGCCACAGAATTCTATTATATAAATACCACCAAAAGAAAGCTCTATTTGTAGGAACAAAATGATAAAAAAATCTGTTTGGGTGCAGTGTCGCACGACCACGCAATTGTCATTCAAAGCGAAACAGAACACTGTCCTACAAGACCAATTTTCAGTTTTCAGTGCTAAGTGCATAGTATTGAAGTGGTTAAAATTAGCAGGTAACCTTGCAGATTGAAACAGTGAAAATGCAGTATATACAGCCACCCTAAGGCACAAAGCAAAGGCCAATTAATTTAATAGTCTGCATTTATATGGACACCAGATTGCAAGTTTGTTTAAGCAGAGTTCCCAGTCCCACTGCACCTGGTTACTTAAAAAGTGTCAAACCCACACCATTAAAAACTGTCAGGACATGCTGTATTACATGTTGTTAATACTCAATCACTAATTCATTTTCTGTGTCCTGCACAAAAAACCAAAACTGGTTAATACTGCTGT
Source organism: Glandirana rugosa (assembly GCA_018402905.1). Lineage (NCBI taxonomy): Eukaryota > Metazoa > Chordata > Amphibia > Anura > Ranidae > Glandirana > Glandirana rugosa. The sequence goes on along the minus strand of BLSH010110769.1, from coordinate 296,797 downwards.
TCACGGTCCCTCCCTCCTTGTCTGTATCCCCACTGTAGCCAAAACCAGTCAGCCACATCTACTGAGCAGGTTCCCGTTCCCTTCCAAGCTGTTAATTTCCTCCTTTTTCATATCTGTGTAGCCCACATGACTATAGAGTCAAACATGGGGACGTATACACTCTGCATAAAAGGAGAGCCCTCTTCCTTCCTCCTCCATGCCACTAAACTATACACTACAGGGGCAGGATATTACATGTGGATGGATGGATGGATGGATGGATGGATGGATGGAGGGTGGTGTCACCTCCCCATAATTCTAAGCACACAAAAAATAGACACAGGCTGAAGGGGCGTGAAATAGGCTGTGATTGGCAGAACCTCCCCCTAGATAGCCCACGCCACGTTTTTGCACAAATATAATGATTTTAGTTTGAATATTTGCATTATTGAAAATATTAAAAAGGAGAAGTATAGCCAAAGCTCGTTTGGCTGCAGTTCTCCCGTGGATCATAGGAGTGCAGTTCGTTTTGCACTCTTGAGACCCCTTTTCAGCAAAGAGCTGGGCTGCAGTATGCTCTCTGCTGACATCACAGAAGTTGGTCCAGGCTCCGTGTCATCACGACTACAGAGTCCAGATCCTTGGACCAACACCTGGCTCAGCCTCTCAGTCCCCTCCACAGCTCAGCGCTCCAGTGAGCGAGAAGGGGGCAGAGCAGAGAGCCGTGACTGACAGTCAACAGTTTTCTGCTCAAATAGCTGTGAACAGTGATCGGCAGCGTTCGAGGCGCCGTGTGATTCTTAACACGAAAAAAAAAAAACCATTTAAATTATGTATTTTTCCTCTGTATTCAAAAGACTTTTTTTTAAACATGTGACTGGCAGGAATAGAAGCTCTTCCTGCTGGTGTTTCTGGGCAGACGGGCTGGGAGATAGCTGGGTCACATGACATCTGTATATGGATTATGAAAAAGGGTAGTTAGCTTTGTTTTAGTAAAATACAGTGCCATCATCCACATACATAAAGAGAAGTATAATGTACTGTATGTTAAATAATGCGTGTAGTTTCACACTGAGGTGCTTTTCAGGCACTCAAGCTAAAAGAAAAAAAAAAAAGCGCCTGCAAACCGCTCGAAAACCAAATTTCCATTAAAATCCATTAACGCTTTCACATTGGGGCGGTACACTGGTGGGGCAGTGAGAAATCTCCTGCAAGCAGCATCTTAGAAGCTCTAAAAAAAGAGCCTCAAAAGCTTTCAAGTGCCTCAGTGTAAAAGGAGTCCAAGTATTAGCTATATCCTTGTTACAAATATCATTCATAGATTTACTGCATATTGCTACAAAATATTTTGAGCATCTCTCCTGGAGCACTTTAAGGCTCCATGCACACTGGACGCTATCTGGGCTCTTTGGGCGTCGCGCAGGAGACGCTGCTTAGAAAACATTTTGCAGCGTTTTGTAAGCAGCCTTTATCTGCGTTTTTTTTCTTCATTAGCTTCCATTGACTGCAAAAAAACTGCGTTTAATCTGCGTTTAGCGTTTTTTGTGGTCAGAAGAACGACTTTTCAACGCCAATTCAGGGCGTTCAGGTAACAGCCCAAAAATGCCACTGCTGCTAGACAATTAACATCCATGTGTGCACGGACACATATGATAACAAAGTGGTGTTTTTGGGCTGTTAAAAAAAAAAAAAAAACACTTACCAAAATCGGTCGTTTATCAGATACAGTGTGCATCGAGCCTTACAGGGGCAGGCTGGGCATTGTGGCCGTGAGATGTGCAGGGAAGGAGGCAGGTAGAGGCAGTCAGCTGGGAGAGAGAGGACTCGAGCCTGATATACGGTTAAGTCAGGAGGAGGAGAGGAGCAGTTCTATGGTGCCCGGGGTCTCTGTCTGACCCGGACAGGCATTGGCTGTGCACAGTGAGTTGCTCGGCACTATAGCAGGCATCAAAGAGCGGCTTATCAGCAATGCAGAGGGGTGAGGGGGTGTGTGTGTGTGTGTGTGTGTGTGTGTGTGTGTGTGTGTGTGTGTGTGTGTGTGTGTGTGTGTGTTGCAGAGCTGCGCAGCAGAGTGTAGAATACATGTGCTGGGGGTGCAGAGGTACAAATGTCTGCTGGGGTTATAGAGGTGTACTTGGGGATACATGAGGGGTACAGAGGTTTGTGGGGGGTATGGAAGTGTGCTGGGGGCTGTGAAGGTGTACAAGGGGGTGAAAAGATACATGTGGGGGTGCACAGATGTGGAGCCACTCTAATGCACATTAAATCCTTGCACCAGCCCTGAAGCCCAGTGCAGGGCCTGCAGTCCACTTTTAAAGGTAGGCCAATTTCATATTTTTACAATAACACTGATTAGAGAGACAGGGGCAGACTGCAATGGGCATTGTGATGGGAGGCTGTAAAATTTGTGCAATACATATTCTTAAAGACATTACAAATGATATAGGATCCGCCCCGGGTGCCAAATGCTCTAGGTACGCCCCTCCTCAGAAGCAGGCAGAAACAGGGCATGTGGCATGCCAGGGGAGGGGACGCGTCACGTCGGGTTGAGGGCTGGAGCTGCGCTTTCTTGAGGAGTGGCTGCAAACAAAGTTGCAACTTGTTTCGAGCGGAGAGAAAAGACGAGAGAGCACAGAGCAGCACTGCAGCCTTTGAGTGAGACAAACAGGCAACTGAGTGCTTACCCCTCACCACGACACTCCCAGAGTCTTTGAAGAAGAGACAAACAGAGCAGAGAGGCAGCTTGGAAGTGGTCACCCCCCCCCCCCCCCAAAGAGGCCGTGCAAGGTGCAGGGACTCGCTGAGGTGTGAGAGACCCAGACTCTGACACCCCCAGCTGACCCCCACATCCAATGGGCACTGATCAGGCTGCACTGATGGGCACTGACAAAGCTGCGCTGATGGGCACTGGTGTCTGATCAGGCTGCATTAATGGGCACAGACTAGGGCGCTGGCGAGGCTGCTAGGATGGGCTGATTCGGTGATTCAATGGGCCACTTAACTGGATTTTCCCCCCAGGCCTAAGGCTGCCAGCCCTCCCCTGCACTTAATACATAGCACAGGCAATGGAACTCCAAATGCAGAATGTCTCCCTGAGAATTTCCCTGACAGGTAACCCCATGAGTAAATCAGTCTACCAGTATCCACCTACGTCGACCCATATGGAGGACTTTAACACAATTTTAAACAGAAATGTACAGTTCATACCTACAACTTCTCCAATCATGAACAGAAGGCAGACACAAGATGCCACATATAGTTTCCTCCTGGCATGGTCCTTTTCTGTGCTTTGCCAGTCTTCCTGGGCCCGATGTGAGTGACAGTGTTTATTCCCTTGGTGACCCAGTTCAATGTCATTCAGGTCTGACACATAGGTGAACACAGGGCCCCGGAAATCATGTCTAGGGACTCCAGAGTATGACCTAGTAAAAATAGACATAGCATAATTGTAAAAAAGGTCACATTGTCCTAAAAGCTGAAGTCTAATCTACTTCTAAAATGTGCCCTCCCTGGTTCCTCCCTCCCGTCCTCATAACTACTATATTTGTAATCCAATATAGTTGTTAACATTGAGATTGGCATAAAGTAACACCAATGCTGACGAAACCATGCACCTATGATGTACATATTCCATAGATCGATAAGACAAGGCCTCTGCAATATAGCATACATAGAAGGAATGTATTACATAGACAATTGGCAAGTTATCAAACTGCCGAAGAGACCTAATCCCAGATAGTTCATAGGAAGTCCAAAATAATAATAAATTATATTATAATTGGTTGAGAAACTTTGAAAGCTTCAACCAAAACTGTTGTGTGCCATCCCAAATATGGGGATATTTGGAACCTAGCAGTACGCTTAGACAGAACAGATTACATATGAGTATATGGCACCACAGCTTGAGTACACAAATTAAATACCACTTTTCAAGATCAAGTAGGAACTGCACCTAATGGGCAGCAAGTGAAGGATTCTGGCTGCTACATACACCAAATGTTCCCAATTTCCATTGCATACTTTGGTAGGCCCAGTGATGTTAATACTAGGTCACTGTGCTTCTTTATGCAATGCAAGCACATCATAGCTGGTAGAAGGGGGCATCAGGGTGCTTCACTTAGTCTCCTGAAAACATTACAGTACTCTGCCTCAGTACTTCTCATGAATATACTGCCACTGCACTCATTTCCCTGCCACCTGTGCATTGCTTTCTCCTGACCTGACCCTGCATTCTCGGTGTTAATTAATGCGGTTGTCTACCCTTTGGGGGCACTTTTACCTACAGGTAAGCCTATAATAAGGCTTACCTGTATGTAAAATGAATATCTCCTAAACCTGTAATGTTTAGGAGATATTGCCCCTCCAAGCAGATGCAGCCTCACTGCGCATGCGCAGTGTATGTCCCGGAGCATGCGCTGTGATGCCCCGGCAAAGGCCTGGCGCATAGTGCCGGAAAGACGGGCTCCTGCGCGGGAGTGACGGCTCCGGCCAGTCACAGCGCCAGAGCCGTGTACCTGGAAACAAGATCCGAGGGAAGATGTCCACTCCCTCCGCGTACTTCATAATGAGCTAGTATGCAGTGCATACTAGCTCATTATGCTATTGTCTTGCATGTTTTGTTTTTTTTAACAGGGGAGACAACCGCTTTAAGCTAGATACACAGTATACAATTTTCTGTAGATTTTTTCCCAGATTTACCAAAACCATATAAGAGTTTTAATTTGTATGGAATCAAGCAGGCCCTTGCACTACATGGTTTTGGTAAATCTAAAGGAAATCAAACAAAAAGTTGTATAGTGTATGGGGTATGGGGTCTTAGTCCTGTCCTTCGCCCTCTGAATTATGCATTATTGGCCCCTGCACTCTGCATTCCTAACCCAAAGCAGTATAGGCTCAGGTTTTATTAAACCATACCCGTTTAAGCCCTTCTTAGGATTCACTGAGGCTTAAAAACTTGTTCTGGTAAAGAGCAACATTTTCAGGAAGGTTTATTTATTTTTTTTAACTGCTTTCTGTCTGGCCTATAGTCAAATGACGGCCAAGCAGGAGCTCTCCCAACCTGGGTGGAGGTTATTGTACTGGACCGATGCTGGACAGTTTTACACAATGGGAAAAAAAAAAAAAAAAAAAAAAAAACTTTTTTTAGTCCTTTTTCATTTATTTATCATAAAAAAACAAAACCCAGGGGTGATTAAATACAGCCAAAAGAGCTGTATGTATTTCAATATAAAAGATAATTTGAGAAATGTCATTCAAAGTGATAGTGCTGAAATCTGAAAATTGGCCTGGGCAGAAAGGGGTTGAAAGTGTCCAGTATTGAGGTGGTTAACCACTTAACGTCCGGACTATAGACAAAATGACAGCCGCAAGGTGTTTTTGTTAACCTAGGTGGACATCATATCACATCCTCTCAGGAAGTGCAGATCTTGCAGGCACGCAACAGTGCGATCTGTCGCCAGCTTTGACCAGTCATCAGCTGTGTCCTGTGAACAGAGTACCTGCTTGCTGCCAGTACCATGTGACTGCCATGACAAATCACAGCAGGTCAAAAGAAATTTGTACACGATGGATGGCATTCGTTCATGCCTGTGTTGCTAGCTGTGATTGGTCAATATGATCACATGGTACAGACAGGGCCAATCACAGCCCATGTGTACCCAATGATTAGCTTTGGCCAATCACAACAAAGCAGACTGAATGAATACGTTTCATTTAGTAAAAAGTAAATGCCAAAAAAGGAATACCAAAAAAATAAAAATTTCTTCATTTTCCAAAAATGTACAACTTCTAAAAACCTGTCATGCCTCCAACTAAATACCTTGGACTGCCTACTTCCCAAAAAGTAGTAATTGGGGGGGGGGGGGGGGGTATTTCTTCTGTCCTGGCATTTTAGGGCCTCAAGAAATGAGGTCAGCAAGTCAGGATTGATCGATTTTCAGATCTAGTTTGTGGACTGTATAACTTTCCTACAGACTAAATAATATACATTGGTTTGGGTTATTTTCACCAAATAAATGTAGCAGAATACAGTTAAGGCTAAATTTATGAACAATTATTTGCAAAATTTTATAACTGAAACTAAGAAAAACAAGTTTATTTCTAAATTTTCAGTCTTTTTATGTAGACAAAAAAAAAAACCCCAAAAACACCCCAGTGGTGATTAAATACCACCAAAAGAAAGCTGTGTGAACAAAATAAAACTTTTTTATTTGGGAACAGTGTTGCATGACACTGAATTGTCAAAGTGTAACTGCGCTGAAAGCTGAAAATTGGCCTGGGCAGGAAGGGGGTTAAAAGTGCCCAGTATTGAAGTGGTTAAAGATGGGCATCACTCACTTTAACAGCTATTGAGAAAAGTTATCAGCCACATAGGGAGTGCATGGTTTTCAGTGGGCCACCCCCCGTCAGAACACAGCTCAGTGGGGGAGATAGTTGTACTTCCGTCGTACAGCGAGTACAGCAGCGCCGACCGGAGCCAACAGTTTTTTTTGTTCAACCCACTTGGCCAGTAATAGCGTGTATCCATCCACACACGCCAGTAGATTTTCAAATGAATATTCGTACGAAAATTTGCATCAGTACATTCAATGACTTAAATGAGTGTCCTTCAAATAAAAGCTTTGCTTTTAACATTACATTTTGGATTAAACGGGATTTAATAAACAAAAAACACATACACTAAGAAATTTGAGAAACATTTTCTGTCCTGCTCCTTTGTCATTTCTCTTCACTGCGGTCAAAAATAAATGTCAATTTGACTTTACTAGCAATTAGAAAATCGAATGAACCGTCTTGAAACAAAATTAATAAATTTAAAAAAAAAAAAAAAAAAAAAAAAAAAAAAAACCTACACTACCCACAACTTTCTCAGAAGCAACTTTAAACTGCCCACAGAACCATGTATCGTAAGCCTAATAATTACCGTATGTTATGTATTTTGTACTATACACCTATGGCCTTGCCCCGTGTGGGCTTCATTACAGTATTCTCTATTGTTTTTGTACACTGACAGCAACAAAATCAATAAAAATTAGACAAAAAAAAAAAAAAAAAAACCCACACACCCATAGAAATTTCCATTCATTATTCAATAAAAAAGACTTTGCTTTTGATTCAATAGAATATATTAATAAAAATAGAATGACGTGGACAAAAATGATGGGACCCTTAACCTAAGGAGTGATTGGCTTATGCTCTCAGTGGCTCTCTGCGAGGCTGAGTCAGCTGCAGGCATCTGGGTGAATCCCAAACATATCGTTGGGATATTTTCAAAGCCTGGACTGGCTCTGTGAAGCCAGCTGACAGCAGGCTTTATGACACCCAGCGTTAGAGGTGATTTATTGATACAACGTAAACACACCATTGCACAACACTACTTACTAGTATTCCAAAATATCTTCTTGCTTAGTTTCTCTCCCCTATCAAGCTAACACGACCCAATGCTGACAGGTAAGGCACAAACATGGATGCTTTGCAGGCAGCCAATGTCCTTCTCATTAGCCAATGACATCATTGGTTGTTAGGACGTCAATGGGCAATTTTTAGGCATTTAGCATGGGGTAACCAGTGGAGGACACAATCATAATATTATTATTATTATTATTATTATTATTATTATTATTATTAACCACTAGAGATCCACGCTATAGACGAAAGGATCTGAATCTCCGGGCGGACGTCCGCCCCTTTACACGCCCCCTGCGCGCTCCTGACTCACGATCGCCTGCAAAGCTGTAGAACGGGGAACCGCCGATGTAAACACGGCGGTTCCCCGTTCTGTGAGAGGGGGACAAACAGATCTACTGATCCCTGTCACTGGGATCAGATTATTATTATTATTATTATTATTATTATTATAATACTAACACAGGAGGTGAC
>BLSH010110769.1:274547-288930 GCA_018402905.1 Glandirana rugosa | reverse complement strand
CAAACAGATCTACTGATCCCTGTCACTGGGATCAGTTAGATCTGTTATGTCCCGGCCAACCCCGCCCCCCCACAGTTAGAACACACCCAGGGAACATTGTTAACCCCTTCACTGCCCCCTGCAGGTTAACCCCTTCACTGCCAATGACATTTATACAGTAATCAGTGGACATTTTAATTTCTGATCGCTAAATAAATGTCATTGGTCCCAAAAAAGTCTGACATGTCCGCCCCAATATCAAAGTCCCGATAAATATCGCTGATCGCCGCCATTACTAGTAAAAAAAAAAAATTAATAATAAAAACGCCATAAATCAATTCCCATAGTTTGTAGACGCGATAACTTTTGCGCAAACCAATCAATAAACGCCGATTGCAATTTTTTTTTACCAAAAATATGTAAAAGAATATATAGCGGCCAAACCCAATGAATAATTTTTTTTTTTTGGATATTTATTAGAGCAAAAAGTAAAAAATATTGTTCTTTTTTCAAAATTGTCGCTCTTGCTTTTGTTTATAGCGCAAAAAATAAAAACCCCAGAGGTGATCAAATACCACCAAAAGAAAGCTCTATTTGTGGGGAAAAAACATCATCAATTTTATTTGGGTACAATGCCGCACGACCGTGCAATGGTCATTCAAAATGCGACAGCGCTGAAACCTGAAAATTGGTCTGGGCAGGAGGGGGGGGGTTTAAGTGCCCAGTAAGGAAGTGGTTAATATCCTTTAGGGCTAGTTTACACTTGCTTCAAAACATGGCTTTGGACACCCTTTGTTAAAGCTCTCCGAATGCCAGTCAAAGCCCGTCACTATGGTTGCTTTCATACTGCAGCCGCCTGAGCGTTAGTGGTAAAGTTTAGCGGCGCTTTACTGCTGTTATAGTGCCGCTTTGGCACCGCTATTTGGGTGGCAGTGGGGCACTTTTACTCCCTAAGGGGCTAACAAGGGGTTAAAAGCGCCGGCGCTTCGGAAACGGTGTACAGCAGCTTCGGTTCCTTTCAATGGGCAGAGGCGGTGGTGTATACACTGCTCCTCCACCGCCCCAAATATGCTGCATGCAGGAGTTATTTTCCTCTCCTGCAAGCGCACCACCCCAATGTGAAAGCTTTCACACTGGGGTGCATTAGGAGGCAGTTTGGAGGTGCTATTTTTAGAGCAAAAATGCCTGCAAAGCGCCTTCAGTGTGAAAAGGGTCTTAATAAAATGGTTAGCTTACAGTCCTGTTTATACCTTGCGTTTGCTTGGTGCTTTGATGAGGCTTCAAGCAAGCTTTGCCATAGACTTCTATGGAGGCTTTGAAGCACAACTAAAGAGACATGGGGTATAATTTTTGAAGCCAAACCGAAGCAAAACAAACGTAAGGTGTAAACAGGACTGTAAGCTAATCATTTTATTTAGCGACATGAGCTTTGACTGGCGTTCAGAGAGCTTTAAAGCAAGTCCGAAGCCTTGTTTTGAAGTGTAAACTAGCCCTTAGTGTGTGTTGAGGTCGAAGGAAGTGTTAATGAGCCCTCATGCGCAATGAAGAAACGGCCTCCGTGCCGTTTCTTCACTGAGATTTTGCCGCGATTGGCAGCTCCCACACGCGGGTGTAACGTCACGGGGCTCCGGCAAATCAGAGCCGGAGTCCGTGGCCCCAGAAGGAAGAGGGGCGAAGATGGACGCTTCCTGGAGCAGGGACAGCGCGAGCATCCATTGCAGGTAAGTGTCACATAATAGGCTAGTCTATTATGCTTTTATATTGTGGAGTCATTCAGTGCAATGAAGAGGAAGTAAAACCCATCAGGGTTTACTTCCTCTTTAAAGGACAAGGTCACCTTTGGGAACATGTAACGCGTTTTTAGGGTGTAGCATGCAACATGTTCCCACACCTGCAGCCTCTTGTCGATACCCCCTCATTGTGACAGCAGACCGGGGATCTTCTCACCATACCTGCTGTCACAATTTGAAAAGAATGCGGCCATGCAGGTTTCCGCTCACAGGGTCACGCGATTCATTCACAAAGACCTGTGACTGAATGAACTACAAGTGCCATGGCTGTTGGCTTGGAGTTCTCAATGTGCTACCATGGCGCTGTTGAGCACTCTAGGTAGTTCATTGATGCTACCTGTATGAGCAGACAGCTTACACTGACAGTCTGCAGGAGCCCAAGTTTGCACCTGCAATCTGCTTGAATGGCTGGGTTTGATAGGTGGTGCTGCCTGTCAAGTTAATGGGACCATGCTGTAACTCCACTAATCACATAACAGGACCAAAAAAAAAAAAATGTAATTCAGGCGAACACCTGTGAGCCTGGCATGATGGCTCATTCATAAATGTGTTCACAAGTGCTCTTCTGAAAGGTGATCCATGCTCGGATTGCTTTTCAGAGGTGCTTGACAGGCAAGTAGGAGATATATTGTCCTCGCTGCCCAATTTAACACGAATTGCTGAACTACCACATTGCAGTCACATGCAATGCATGAAGTTGTGGTGTAGCCCTATAGAACTGTATTAGCTGCGTTTAGCGGGGACACTACCCTTCGAAAGCAACATTCGGTGTACAGCTGTATGTTGGTGTTCAGGTGGGCAGATGGGGAGGGGGGGGTGGTGACAAAACCGTGGCTCAGCATCTGGTTTTACTGTCCCTTCACCTCCATCCGCATATGTGAACAAACCCTAAGGAGGTAAAAGGAAACATGTACAGAGAAAATAAAGCGGCTGCTATTGCTGAACTGGAAAAAAGAAATGCAATTTGTCCAGCTGTCCTTGGCTGACCATAACAAGCATGCAGATTGTAAAAGCTGGAACGTGATCAAACCGGTTTACTTGTTCAGAGGTCAAAATCCCAGAAAGTGCTGGTTGGGGAATCAGCATGGACCCCAGGGAACTAGAATTCAGAAAACGGCAGCTCCCATACTTGCTCAGCCTAGATTTTCTTTAGGGTCATTTCCCACCACATGCGGTCCAGTGCGTTTTTTTTATGCATCAAAAATGCATGGAAAGTAAGTCATACGGTTTTCAATGGCATAGTTCACACCAGTGCGGTCAGTTTCAGTGCATTCCAGTTCCAGAAAAAAAAAAAAAAAAAAAAAAGGAGAACATTTTTTTCTGCATTGTACTGGAACGCGGCAAAACGTACCAAAAACGCACCGGAAAGCATAAAAATGCACCGGAACGTGCCAGATACGCACCGGAACTGGAGGGAGGAAAAAGCACTGGACTGCATCAAAAGTGTGCATGCAGAAAAGCACCTGGAACGCATTCGGACTGCGTTTTAACGGTGTGGACTGGCCCTAAGGCTGCATCCACACCCGAGCATCACTTTTTCAGGTGTTTGTATAAGAGTTGAGTGTTTTCTACAGCATTTTCCAAGCATCTTGGTGTTTTTGTCTTAAGAGACAACTATGAACTGTTACATCATTTATTGCTGTGCGTTTCTGCTTTCAGCTGCTTCAAAAACCAATCTGCCAGAATCGGGATACAAAAGTAGCGCCAAAACTTTTTTTGAGCTTCAAGAGTTTGGTTTGAGGTGTTCTGGAGTGAGGATGTGAATCACCACCATAGAGAAATAGAGCTTTCAGCTCCAAAACTTTCAGTTGTGAATGGGGCCTTAGGCTCCATTCACACATGGCATTTTGGGATCCCAGGTAGAATCGCTGTAAAACGCTCACAAAAGTTCACATACCATTATTTTCAATGGCCTCTAAAATGTGGTGCGGTTTCGTGGTGATTGTCGCGTGGCAAATCGCATTGCGTGATGCTTGCATCCCAAAAGAAGCTATTGCTCCTTTTTTGGGCAACACGCTTCATGCAATGCGATTTGCCCCAATAAATTGGGTGACAATATCGCACCGCGTTTTAGGTGCTATTGAAAATAATGGCACCTGAACCTGCGTTTTGCTATAGTAGTGCATTTTTAGAGCTCGGGCAGAATCAGAGCCAATTGTGAATGGAGCCTTATGGCCCATACACACGATCCAAAAATCGGATGAAAAATACTGCTTACGATGCGATCATAGGATAATCAGATCATTAGGACACAGCTTACAAGAGCCAATCACGACAGTTCATCAGATAGGACATGCATGAAAATTTTTCTATCAGATCATACATCATTCTGTCCTACAAAAATTTGTGACTTTAGTAAACTCTTCCGATTCAACCTGAGATTAGCATGCAAAAAAAAAAACAAAAAAAAAAACCACGGATGATCTGTCATCCGATTTTGGGATTGTGTGTGTACGGGGCATTAGTCCCCTTTCACACAGGCTTTCTGATCAGGTCCACCTGTCCGTTTTTCATGCAGACCTGATCGGACGCTCCATTCACCTCTATGGGGCAGCGGATGTCAACCGATCTGATCCCGTCCATGAAATCCAGAAACCCTATTATCCATCCATATGGCGGATCGGATGAAAACGGACAGGCGGTCCATTTTCATCCAAATTACCAATAGGAGGAGAGCAGGGCTCTGACAGTTTAATCTCAGCACAGTGAGTGGAGACAGACCTGTCATCTGCCTGCTCAGCGAATCGATCCCCCGTTGAGCAAAGCGGAGTCTGTCAGGCGGACTGTCCGTGTAAAGGGGTCCTAAGACCACTTTCACACGAGGTAGTTCCGCTCAGCAGACTCCGCCAGCTCAGCAGGAGATTGCTACGTTGATCTCCGCTGAGCCGGCGGATGACAGGTCCGTTTCTGCTCACTGTGCAGGGACGGACCTGTCAGAGCCCCACTGTTTTCTATGGGCAGATTGGATGAAAACAGACTGCGTGTACATTTTCTTCCGATCCGCTCTGCGGAAAGACGACTTTATCACCCATACATCTATTTTAAGCTGATCTCATCAGATCGGCTGGCCAGGGCCGCTGATAAGGCAGTACAGCTGGCCCTCCTGTACTGGGCCTGGGTTCAAAAGGGGGGCCCAGGCACCTGATGAGCAGGAGGGCCGACTGTATTGGCTTATTGAAGAAACCAATTAGAATACTTTATTAATCCCAAAGGGAAACTGATCCTTGTTTCTAACATTTGTGCCCCCATCTCCCTGTGTGTTCCCCTCTCCTGCAGTACTGCCAGCTTCCTTCCACTGCAGTACTGCCAGGTTCCCTCCGCTCCTCTCCCACTGCCGGCAGCTGCTGCAGGCACACAGGAGGATCAGTTTCAGGATGAGTGGAGGGGGGCCCTGTCAGCTAGGCATGGTTTCTAATAGCAGCCCTACGGATGGTAGATGGGTGACAGCTGACATCCGCCTGCTCAAAGAGGTGAATGCGTGGCCCGCTCGGCAGGGTCACCTTAATGCATGGGCACCCCTGGACACTGCCCAGGGGCCTCAGGTGCATGGGGGCCCCCCCATGATAATCTTGCAAAGCATCATACTTGCCAACCATCCCGGATTTGCTGGGACAGTTACACCTTTTACCAAGCTATTCCAGGATGGCAGCACCCAGGGTAGCGTTCCAGATCCTGTACAGTGCCCTCCTGATACCAGTATTGAGCCCTTCTGCTTCCCCTCTGTACTGTGCCCTTTGTGTTGATTAGTCTTTGATTTATGGCATGTTTTATTATTGTTTAAAATCAATTTTTATTAAAAAGTATGAATACATGTTTATTTCTATCAACGATGTATACTTTAAGGCCTCATACACACGGACGTTTGACGCCGACGTTTTCTGGAGTTTTTTGCAGTTCTCCATGTTATTCATTGGCCCCATAAAAACGCCAATGTTTTTGAGCTGTAGAGGGTGTCAGCGTTAGTGAGCTGAAACTAGAACCCACGGCCAGTGCGTTCTGAGGCTGTAAAGTTTTGGCGTTTTTTGACGCCGACGCCGCAAAACGCACACTAACGCCGTACCGGCGTTTTTGACGCCGATGTTTTTAGGTCGAGAAAGAGGATTTTTATTTATTTTTTTTTTTTAAAGACCCCGGCGCTCACATAATGCTGATTTTTTTTCCCCTGACATCGGGCCCGACGTTTTGATGATTTTTTTTAGATACACCCGTGTGTATGAGGCCTCATTCTTGAGCATAGGTGCACAAATTGGGGCAGGCTGGTAAGGGCCCCAGAGTATTACTTTGCCCAGTGGCCGATGATGCTATTAAGACGGCCCTGCCGCTCGCATCCGCCTGAAAAACAGACAAGATCGTGTGAAAGGGGCCTTAGGCCTCATTCACACCTGAGCTGTTCTGAAGCTCTAGAGCGCTTAACATTCAAAATCCTCATAAGCGGTTCACCTACAAGGGCTCAGACACCTGCAGCTCTCTGCCTGACGCTCCAATAGCTATTTGAACAGCTTTTGGAGGCAAAACTTTTGCTTCTGCCCCATAGACTTGAACAAGAAAGCCTGAAAATCCACACATCAAGGGTTTTCATGCATTTCCTGTAGTCCTTGTGCTTTCTGTTGGCTAAAACAAAAGCACCCAAAGCTTGTAAAGCGCATGACATGCACTTCTAGAACGCATGTGTGAGAATGCTCAAAATCTGCCTAGAAATCGCTCTGCTCGGGTGTGAGGGTGAATTCACACTACATGCAGTAGGGTTGCCACCTCATCCCTTTAAACCTGAACACATATGAATTACACAGGTTCTGTGGCTGATTAAGGTGGTAATTAAACTCACTTGGTGCCTCATCTGCATTAAATTAGCCTCAGAACCTGTGTAATTCATATGTGTTCGGGTTTAAAGGGATGAGGTGGCCACCTTAAGCGGCAGGCGTTTTACCGCACGGTAAAAAAATAAAAATAAAAACTCTGTGGCCACAGGGAACAATCTCCTAGGTGTCCCATCCACAGTGTCTTACATTTTAACATGACCGAACCACACAGCAACTTAGTGCAAACGGTTTGTGAACTTCAAATAAAGTTTCGTAGAAGACAAAGCAAAACAAAAAAAAAACAAAAACAAAGCAAAGTGCTGCGGCAGCTCTCCATTGTGCGCAAATTCAAAACGTATATAGATCTGGGTTGACTTGACTAGCAAAGACTGGTCACCCATAGCAACCAAATAAGTTTCAGTTGCTATAGGTAACCACTGCTGTTGGTTTGCTCCCAGTGCTGTGGTTTTAATTGAGGGTGGAGTGGCACACACACACGATGGGGGGTGCTCAGCAGGTGTGGGAAGTGCTCACCGTGTGTCTCCTTTGATGAGGTGCAGCGTCTCGTCTCCGTCCATGTGTAATGAGAAGTAGGTCCTGATCCCAGCCTGTCTCCCGAGGGTGTACACAGCGCTGTGCCTCGCTCGCCCTCTTTATCTCCTAGGAGTTCGTGTGAATGGAGCGCCGGGTGCAAAGAGCCGGCTGCAAAATCCTCGGCATTCCCAAACAGCGCCTCCCGGAGACCCCCTGTGCGCGGCTCACCCTCCTCCCACCAATCAGCGCTGCACACGGAGCCCTCCATTCCCGTACCTGGCCCTCTATTACCTGTGCTGCCACAAACCTCTATTCCATTATTGACCCCCCTTCCTTCACCTCTAAAAAGACATTTATGTGTGCTTGGGACAGGATAGGTTACCTCCTCATTGGCTGTTTTAGCCTGTAAAAGCACCCCATTCACTTTGGCAGCCGGGGTGCCCACCAGTTGGCGACACAGACGCTGGCACAGTGGCGGCCCGTCCACTGAGGGCGCACTGGCGCTGCCCCCCCTATCCATGCGCCCGGCCCCTTGCAGGACGCCTGGCGCATGAATTCTTATGGCAGGGGTGGGGGTTTTTTTTTAAGCAAATGCTGGCCATACACTAGACGAAAAATCGGCCAAACGAGTTTTCGAAAAACAAACACATGGTCGTGAGAGCAAATGATTTTGCCATCATATAATGACCGAAATTTGATCGATAAATAATTCAACTGACACAAATGAATCCGTTTTTCGTTCGTTTTGTCACATAAGCCCAGTGTAAACTGTGCAGGCGAGGAGCACATTAACCTTTCAATGTATCATCTGTTCGGCCAAAGTTTTCCAAACCTTTCTTTCCATTTATCGGCTCGAAAACGGCACAACCAATTTTCCATGTGTGCCCATTAAAGTGGTTGTCAACCTGTGACAACCACTTTAACTTACAGGTAAGCCTATAATAAGGCTTACCTGTAGGTGCCCTGCATATCTCCCAAACCTGTACAGTTCAGGAGATATGAGGTGTAAGAGATGTGCCAACGTCATTTCGCTACATGCGCAGTGAAGAAACGGCCTCCGTGCTGTTTTTTCACTGTGATCGTGCCGTGACTGGCGACGTCCGTGGGAGTGACGTCACACGACTTCAGCCAGTCACAGAGACGGAGTCGCAGCCCCGGAAGGAAAAGGGGCTGAAGATGGATGCCGCCGGCACAGAGGACAGCGCTGGACATCACAGGCTTTGTTTGCAGGTAAGTGGCACATAATGGGCTACTAAGCAATGCATAGTAGCCCATTATGTATCTACTTTGCAGGGGAATATAGAGGAAAGTAAACCCCATCTGGGTTCACTTCCTCTTTAACTGGATGATAAACGAACAAACTGTCCAAATGACAGATTTTCAAACTAATTTTCGTCTAGTGTATGGCCAGCATAATAGGCTTCAAAATAGGGTGTGCTCACAGCCCACCCAGGTGGGCTGCAATGGCGAATAAATATTCGCTACGTAACCCTGATCCTCCTCCCGGTCAATCAGGAAGTGGGTCTGAGACCCGTCACCCGGTTGGCTGAAAGGACAGGTGATCCTATTGGACGCATAGGAGGAGGGGAGGAGAAGCACGGCTAGGGTTGTCACCTCGTATCTTAAAGTGGAACTTCCGGATTCCTCCCCCTCAGGTGTCACATAGAGTTGCACAATTAATCGTATTAAAATCGTGATCTGGATTCACCCCCCGCGATCTCCATCAGGCATTATCACGATTTTCAGTGCAGTTAATGGAGTACGACTTGCGGGCAACTCAGTGCGACGTGACTGCAATAGAAATCAATGCAAGTCATCTGAAGTCTCCCCAGGAATCTTTTTCAAAGTCGGAGCGACTTGTCTCTCCTATCTGGGCAGACTGCCAAGTCTGAGGTCATTGTTGATAAAAGAAGTAAAAAGATACTATGTTTCAAATGATCAAAGGGTTGAACTCCAGTGTATAGAAGAGTTTAGTTCAACCATTTAACCACCTCCCACTCGGCCACTGTACATATACGGCCGGGTGGGAGCTTCCCCGTTCTTCAGAACGGGAGCTCGCAGCGCGGCCACGCGTCTGTCACCATACACAAAACATCTGTCACAGCCCCCAAAACATCTGTATGTCCCCAAAACATCTGTCACAGTCCCCAAACATCTGTCTGTCCCCGTCACAACTGTCACCATACACAAAACATCTGTATGTCCCCATCACATCTGTTACAGTCTGTCCGCCAACACCAAATAAACTCTGATTTGGGTTATTTTTACCAAAGAAATATAGCAGTATCATTTTTGGTCAACATTTATGAAGAGAAATTACTTATTTGCAAAATTTTATAACAGAAACGAAGAAAAATGCATTGTTTTTGAAACTTTTCAGTCTTTTTTAATTTATAGTGCAAAAAATAAAAATCCCAGGGGTGATTAAATACCACCAAAAGAAAGCTCTATTTGTGTGAAAAAAATGATAAAAATGTCATATGGGTGCAGTGTCGCATGACCGTGCAATTGTCATTCAAACTGCAACAGCGCTGAAAGCTGAAAATTGGTCCGGGAAGGAAGGGGGTTTAAGTGCCCAGTATTGAAGTGGTTAAAGACTAAATCTTTCCTGACATTTGTTGCTTACAAGTAAAAATCCAGTATTTTCTGATAGAAAATGACTTAGAACCCCCAAACATTATATATTTTTTTTAGCAGAGACCCTAGAGAATAAGATGGCGGTTGTTGCAATATTTTATGTCACAGGGTATTTTTTGGGGAAAATGACACTTTCAAAAAATAAAAATTAAACAGTGCTTTTAGCCCAATTTTTTTGTATATGTAAGATGTTACACTGCGAGAATCATGAGAGAATCGTGATCTTTATTCTAAGCAAAAAAATTGCGATTCTCATTTTGGCCAGAATTGTGCAGCTCTAGTGTCACATTTGGCACCTTTCGGGGGGAGCCGGTCTTTGACAGGTGTCCATTTCCACACATCCGGGAGCCCGGGCCACAGCCGCTGACGTCAGCAGCCCAGCTCCCTCCTCCTCCGCCGCCGGGTCAGTGAGAAAGTGCAGCGGCGGCTCGTGCATGCGCAGTAGGGACCCAGCTGTGAAGCCAAACGGCTACACTTCCAGGTTTCCTCAGCCTTAATGGCGGCGGCAGCACTCGTCCAACTGATCTGAAGGTCGGTGGCAGTGCCGACATTGCTGGACTCCAGGACAGGTAAGTGTCCTAATGTTAAAAGTCAGCAGCTACTGTATGTGTAGCTGCTGACTTCTAATTTTTAAAGGGGCGGTGGAGGACCTCCGCTTAAAGGGACAGTTCACACTGCTGCGATGCGGGTACACTGCGAATCCACCGCGGGTTCCCATATCGCATGTCTCCCGGTCGCAGTTCACACTGCTATATGCGAGCTGCGGGGAGTGTCAGTACAAAGCTAATGACACCCCCAAATCAGTTCGCAGAGCGCACTGCAAACTCGCACAGGAATCGGATCGCATGGTGTGAACACCCATGCGATCCAATTCTGCTGCTACTGAAAAAAAGGGTCCTGTGCGAGTTTGCTCCAATTGCGATGCAAATTCAGCCATACTATCTCTATGGCTGAATTTGCATCGCACAGAGATTGCATATGACTCACACTGCAGTGGGGTGCAAATCACATCCAATCTGGCCACACGCAGCAGTGTGAACCAGCCCTAAGACCCCATACACACCATTCGATTTTCTGCAGATTTTTGTCTTCAGATTTACCAAAACCATGTAGTGCAAGGGCCTGCCTGATTGCATACAAATTGAAACTCTAAGGCTGGATTCACACCATTGCGGTGCGAATTCCAGCCTGTCTGCTGCTGAGAAGGGGCGGAGCCGCCATTCGGCGGCTCATGTCCGTTCTCGCAGCGCATCAGCTGCTCGGGGAGGGAGGGGGGAGGGAGGGGGGATGCAGCGAGGAGGGTTAAAATCCCTGCAAAATCGCTGTTCAATGCGGAGCACATCTCCGTGTTAGATGCGCTCCCATTGAACTCAACAGGCTGGGAATTCGCACCGCATTGCACAAAAATCGTGTGCGGTTTTTGTGCAATGCGGAGTGCGAATGCACCGCACATATGTGAACCGGACACATTGAAAACAATGTGTTTTCAAGTGTCCTGCGAATTGGATGCGGTTTAAGCCGCATCCAATTCGCATAGGTGTGAACCCAGCCTAAAGGTTTGACCTCATATTATATGGTTTTGGTAAATCTGAAGACAAAAATCTGCAGAAACTAAAATAATAGTGTGTATGGGGTCTTTAACCCTAACACTTATGAATTACACAGGTTCTGAGGCTAATTTAATACAGATAAGGCACTAAGTGAGTTTAATTACCACCTTAATCAGCCACAAAACCTGTGTAATTAATGTGTTCAGGTTTTAGCCTCGGTTCACACTGCAGCGATGCAGGAACCCTGCAAATTCACTGCGGGTTCCCGCATCGCATGTCTCTGAAGGACAGTTCACACTGCCATATGCGAACTGTGGGGAGTGTCAATACAATGTTAATGACACCCCCAAATCAGTACGCTTTTCGCACTGCGAACTGCAAACTCGCACAGGAATCGGATCGCATGGTGTGAACCACCATGCGATCCGATTCTGACCCTGAGAAAAAAAGGGTCCTGTGCGAGTGCAAATTCAGCTAATACAATCTCTATGGCTGATTTTGCATCACACAGAGATCGCATATGGTTCGCAGTGCGGTGCGAAATCATATGCGATCTCTGAGATCGCTGCAGTGTGAACCCAGCCTTAGGCTCGATTCGCATCAATGCATGTTGCTTTTCAGCGTTTCTTCACTGTTTTTTGCTGTGCTTTCCGCGTTTTTGCTGCGTTTTTAACGCGTTTTGCGTTTTTTTTTTTTAATTTTTATAATATTATATATATATATTTTTTTTTTGGAAAATCTTGTTGCTAGGCAGATTTAAACTGCAAAACGCAGCAAAAACGTGGCAAAAACGTGGTAAAAAAGCAACACTTGCGCTTTTTCATGCTTGCCTATTGAAGTCTATTACATGCTGCTTTTTGCATGAAAAAAAGTCCCCGACCCTTTCCAAAAACGCAGAGGAACAAAAAAGCATTGATGTGAACATGTTCCATAGGAACCCATGTTAAAAAAATTCCCTGCATTTCTGCAAACTGCAAAATGCATCAAAAAACGCACTAGTGTGAATGGAGCCTAAAGGGATGAGGTGGCAACCCTACGCACAGCGGAAGCGAGGAGGAGAAGACACAGGAGCCACTGCCCGATGCCCACTACCTAGATGGGGTAAGTGCCGGAAGACCGACCAGCTGACAGCGAGCGTGGGGGGGGGTTGTTTGCCCCCCCCTGAAAAAAAAAACACCAGCTGCCACTGATGTAAGCCCTAAATAGTAGCTTGCTTGAGTTGATTCGGGTGTTTTTCAAGCGTTTACTTGGGTGTTTGAGCGTTTTTACACAGCATATTTAAAGTGTTTTTTATTAGCCAATAAAGAAAAAATATCATATTTCATCATTTTTAGCTGTTTTTCAGCTTCTCATCCACTTTTATTATTTATTTATTTTTAACTTTTTTTTTACGTAAGGATCTCCATCCATCTGGATTTCACAGACAGGATCGGATTGGATAGCAGCGGGTGTCAGCAGACATGTCACCACAGACATCCGTCACTCCATAGGGCTGAATGGAGCATCCTGAAAAACTGACTGGCGGATCTGATCGTAAAGCCTATGTAAAAGGGACATCAGGGGTAGATTAGGGTTTAATTAATTTATTTATTTTATGTATGATTTATTTTCTTATTATTATTTATTTATTTTGTTAGGTTAGGGGTTAGGATTAGGGGTTAAAAGAGAAGTATGGGCTTTGGGTTTTTTCCTGAATCATACTTACCTAGGCGGATGCAGTGCCATCTTTAATATTGATTGGACCCTGGGCAAACATTTTTCTTGGCCCTCCTGAATCCACTTATCAACTATTTGTGGGCAGTGCGAGCTCAAAGGGCAGGTGCTTTGGGCACCACAACAATGACTTGGCCCAGGGCAGCTGCCCCTTGTGCCCTGTGTTAAAGACGGCCCTGGCAGGGCCGTCTTTAATATTGATTGATTGGACCCTGGGCAAACATTTTTCTTGTCCCTCCCAAATCCACTTATCAACTATTTGAGGGCAGCTGTTTGGGCCCCGTAACAATGGCTGCCCCTTGTGCCCTGTGTTAAAGACAGCCCTGGTTGGATGCAGCATCAGCCCCCCCTGGCTCTAACACTGAGAACCACCGATCACTTGATTTTCAGAGCTCCCTGAGCAGCGAGCTGGTGACCATAAGTCAGCAGCTCTTTGCTCTGCCCCCCCCCCCCCCACGCTCACCGGAGCACTGGGCTGTGGAAAGGGCAGGAGCAGCTGGCTCAGGCTCTCAGTGGCTCTCTGAGAGGCTGAGCTGGGTGCCCGTTCAGGCATGTTGGCAGATCCCAACCACATGGTCGCGATCCTTCCCAAGCCTGGACCGACTCGGTGATGTGATTCAGAAAACGGGTCACAGGAGTGCAGAATAAACTGCACTCCTGTGATGCACTTCTCCTTTAATATTAGGGTTATGGGTTATTATTAGGGGTTTATATTACGGTTATTTTATTTATTTTTATTATTTTTTAAATTAAGATTATTATTTATGTATTTTATGAATTATTATTATATCTATTGTGACGTTATGCGAGGTACCACAATGGACGGGCGATACTTGTCACCTCGCATGTGATCATTTTGAGGCGACTAGCGGGAGTCTGACCCGGGTTTTGCCGGCTACCGTGGCAGAGCTGGTTACGGCCCGGACTTTCTGGTCCACTCAAACCCCTCTCCACCTGCATTTAATGACCAGGAAGAGAATAGAGGAGAGCTCAATCCTGGATCTCAGTGAGAGAAAGCTGAGAGCAGGGCCGATCCTAGGGTCACAGACGCCTGGGTGCAGAAATATTTCTGGCGCCCCCACATGGGCGTGGTCATATTAATAACTCCTCCCCTTTGCAAACGTTTCTATGGCAGTCACATAAACACAGAAATGCTCCCCTAAGGAGTCTTTGTTCCCAGAATATCCTCCCACGATCTCATAACAATAAACAAAATACAGGAAGAGAAGCAGAGTACTCTAATGGGACCTGGAGCGGGTACACAGAGAGGGCTTCTGTTAGAGAGTCTGTTTGGTCGAGACGGTGCCATCGGCCGTTTTGGGCCCAGTCTGAGGGCGATCAGCGGAGTTTTACTAGTGTACGCTCCACTGTTCATAGCGGG
>BLSH010110769.1:248976-266610 GCA_018402905.1 Glandirana rugosa | reverse complement strand
TGCCTCTTACTAAATACGTTGGACTGTCTACTTTCCAAAAAGGGGTCATTTGGGGGGTATTTGTACTTTCCTGTCTTGTTAGGGCCTCAAGAAATGAGACAGGCCGTCAGTGCATCAGGTGTGATAAATTTTCAGTGATTGGCACCATAGATTGTAGACTCTATAACTTTCACAAAGACCAAATAATATACACTAATTTGGGTTATTTTTACCAAAGACATATAGCAGTATAAATTTTGGCCAAAATTTACGAAGAAAAATTACTAATTTGCAAAATGTTATAACAGAAATAAAGAAAAATGCATTTTTTTACAAAATTTTCGGTATTTTTCCATTTATTGCTCAAAAAATAAACACCCCAGTGGTGATTAAATACCACCAAAAGAAAGCTCTATTTGTGTGAAAAAAAGGACGAAAATTTCATTTGGGTACTGTGTAGTATGACTGAGTAATTGTCATTCAAAATGTGAGAGCACTGAAAGCTGAAAATTGGTCTGGTTAGGAAGGGGGTTTAAGTGCCCAGTTGTCAAGTGGTTAAGCTGCACAGGCAGCGGGCAAGGGCGTTTAAATACCGCAGTCGCAATGCTTTGCTTCACACCTGCAGCAAAAAGCTGTCTCTCCTGGTGCCTTCGGTAAAAGCGGCCCATTCAAGTTAATGGGAAAGGACCACAGACGCATTGTGTGCAGTTGCAAAACATTGGTACAGCAATTACAGGGTAAAACAAGCAATAAGGAGACATCACATCACCACCTCACTGCCCTTCTTCTGAAAAGCGATCTGAAAGGGAGCAATAAAAGTATGCATTTGAGCCAAGGTTTTACAACTTGCCACCTAAATACCACCACTCAGGGCTGTACATATGCCACAGTCACCATACTTTGCTTCATGGATGGTACATCACTGAACAGAACCCATTAATGTGAATGGAGCTGTATAAAAACTACATGCAATACATGCAGTTAAAGCAGTAGTAAACCACTGAAAAAAAAACCCTGCAAGACAATAGCATAATGTAATGGTATGCATCACATACTAGCACATTATGAAATACCTTAGAACGAAGCCCCAGCAGAGCTCCTAATGAACTGTCGTCTAAAAACATGTTTGGATCGTTTACATCAGGGATATGCAATTAGTGGACCTCCAGATGTTGCAGAACTACAAGTCCCATGAGGCATAGAAAGACTCTGACAGCCACAAGCATGACACCCAGAGGCAGAGGCATGATGGGACTTGTAGTTTTGCAACAGCTGGAGGTCCGCTAATTGCTTATCCCTGGTTTACATCCTGATCTGACATCGGAGTTACAAGAAAAGCAAGAATTGCATTTAAAAAAGGACGCTAATGTATCTGTGAGAGTGTTTGAGCCTGACAGTGCTGTCTATGTCAGAAACTATTCTGGTGGGCCTCGTTGGATACCAGCAAAGGTGCTTGTGGCTACAGGACCTTTGTCATGCAAAGTACAAATTACTGATGGTAGAATATTACAAAGGCACATTGATCAGATCCCAGAAAGAATTGGTGAAACTGTACCTGCTGCTGGTTCTAGTGCTACTGGGATTCCAGTGATTCCAGATCATGGTGAACCATTGGTTGATACAGGTGCTATTCCTCCAGGAAATGTTGTTGCAGAGCCAGTTTATCTCAGTCCCTCTAACACAGCACAGGAAGAAGAATTGCACCCAACTGAGGGTCCCAGGGAACTGTCTCAAACAGTGGCCCTCAGGCGTCCAAGGATAAATATTCACCCTCCCAGTTATCTCAAAGACTTTGAAGTCTAGGGGGAGGGAGTGTTATGTATTAGAGAGCTATACTGCTCTCCATCCAGTAGGGGGAAGCATTGTAACATATGTTCACTTCTCTATTGTTCTGGTTAAGCTATAGTATGTATCTTTAGACATTTAATGTTCCTGTTTTCCTGTATCCTGTGTGTGTATTAAGTAAATTAGTCCTGTGAATGTCTGTCCATGTCAGTGATTCAATTACATTTCAAAATATTCAAGATGCGGCCTGCCCAGCAGATTGATATAGAAGGGGCCGGGACTGACATGTACTTGTCGCACAGGAGATTACTGCACGGCGGCACCCAAAAGTAAAGAAAGCCCGCTCAGCTGGGGAATGCGGCGCCCAGTCTTCTCTCTGCTGCACACCCATGGGCTGACACCCCCCCCCATTGTGTGGCACCCAAGGCGTGCCGCACCCCATCACCACCCCCCTTCCCCTTGCAATGCCACTGGCTGGCATTTTCAGATGGAGAGGTCAGCAAAGGCAGGTTTCATATTTCCTTTGGAACTTCAAGCCTCGTTCCCACCTGAGCATTTTAAAGCTTCACTAGAAGTGCTTCAATGCTCACCACTAGATTCCTGTACTATGGTACTACAACACTCTGTTATCTGTTCACACCTGAGCGTAGTATTGCTTGCAGCTTGTTGCTCAAACAAGTACACAAGCCTTTTCTGGAGCAGAGTCTCACAGTTGCGCCTCAACAGACTTCAATGGGAGCCCCTGAAAGCATTTTCTTGTTTGGTAAGAAGCCTTCCAGGGCTGGCCCTACCATGGGTCCCAGTGGGTCCATTGGACTCAGGCAGTACTTTGAGAGGGGCAGCAAATTGAACCATGGCTGCCTCTCCTTCTCTTCTATATACCCAGCAAACTGACTACCAAGATTTTTTTTTTCCAGCAGTTTTGTGTGTCATTATGATGTCTACCCATATACTACCTTAGCCCACCCCTAAAGTGCCCTAGCCCACCCCTATACTGCCCTAGTCTGTCTATATACTATCCTAGCTTGTCTATATACTACCCTAGCCTGTCCATACACTACCCTAGCCTGTCCATACACTACCCTAGCCTGTCCATATACTACCCTAGCCTGTCCATATACTACCCTAGCCTGTCTATATACTACCCTAGCCTGTCCATATACTACCCTAGCCTGTCCATATACTACCCTAGCCTGTCTATATACTACCCTAGCCTGTCCATATACTACCTTAGCCTGTCCATATACTACCTTAGCCTGTCCATATACTACCTTAGCCTGTCCATATACTACCCTAGCCTGTCTATATACTACCCTAACCTGTCCATATACTATCCTAGCCCACCCCTATACTACCCTAGCCTGCCCCTATACTGCCCTAGCCCACCCCTTGGAATTGAACATAATGGTATGTCATATAATTTTGCATATAGACAAGGAGCTGTTGCATGCAAATCTGACCTGATAAATTTAATTTTAGTCTTAATTATCATGATCTAAAATAATGGATGTGGGGGCCTTTTGGTGGGCATGATTTTTTTGAGAGGGGGTGGGGGGTAGCATTTCATTCTTGGACCGAGACAGCGCAATGTCTTGGGCCAGCCCTGAAGCCTTCCATAATCTAAAAATAATAATAATAAAAAAGATCAAGCCTAAAACCGGAAGTGAATGGGCACTATGTCCTATAAGGACCAATTCACACTATATGCGGTGATAGATGTTTTACCACATTATAAACATCTGTCACTGCAGGGACACACAGGAATCAATTCTTTCCTATGTGTCCATTCACACTGCAACGTAGCCTAGTGATGTGCTAAAATGCAGGCATGGTGCATTTTATTGTAGCGCACCGGCCAGAATGGCATTGCAATGGCAGGCAGCTGCCCTACATTGCAGTGAAGGAAGTGTACTTTTTGTACACTTCAAATAAAGCCTATGCAAAACCAAAAAAAAAAGGGGGCAGCGCTGTGCGCTGAATCATGCACCACACTGTCCCCTAGCCAGCCGGAAACGCAGAGCATCCGGAGCACTGAATTGAGGTGTGAATTGGCCCAAAATGTCTGAGCTGGTTATAAGATTATTGAGAATTTATTGCAGATATGTTTGACCTGCTTCAAGTGGCATTTCCATTCCCATAGAATTGTATATGCAAACAAAAGCTTGCCAACACTGGCTCTTAGTCTAGGTTACACACCTTACCGCGTTTTGCAATTTGCAGAAACGCACTACAGTCCATTTAACATGGTTTCCTATGGATGTAGTTCACATATGTGCGTTTTGCAGCGTTGTGTTTTTTGGAAAGGGTCGAGGACTTTTTATCTCCCTGCAGTTTACGTTTTGCATTCAATAGACTTCAATGGAGTTGCACCAGAAACACAAGTGTTGTTTTTTTTAAAAGTTTTTACCGCGATTTTGCCACAATTTGCTTTTTGCGTTTTTAAATCTGCCTAGCAACAAATACTCCACCCCCCCAAAAAAATTAAAAATTGCAAATCACGGCAAAATCGCAGGAAAAAATGCCGTGAAAACTTGGTACAAAAACGGAAAAAAAAAACACAGAAAGCTCAGCTGCATAGGTGTGAACCTAGACTTAAGGCCTGGTTCACACCTATGCAGGTTGCAGTTTGCATATTCCAGGTGCATTTTGCGTTTTTCAATACATATTTTTGATCCATGGAACCTAAAACCAGAAAAAAATCCCTGGCCTCTTCCATAAAATGCACACGATAATGTGAACGTGACCCATAGGGAACCATGTTAAATGGACATGCGTATGTTTTTGCAAAACTGAAAATGCACTAAAAAATGCATAGGTATGAACCAGGCCTTGGCCCCGTTCACATTATCGTGTAGCTGGAGCGGGCGTTCCTTCTATGCGATTTTGACAGGATTTTCACACCATTCTGTGTATTGCATAGGGCAGCCCAATCACTCCTTTTTGGGCGACAAGCCTCATGCAATTTTTAAAGGTGCGGCAGAATAACATCACGTTTGGGGTCCTTTGAAGGATAATGTCACCCAAACTAGCGCTGTGCATTGTTCTGCGATTGCCACAGGATTTGGAGTCTTGGGCATACTCTGCCTGCGATTTAAAATTGTGAAGAGTGAATGGAGCCTAAAGCGGTAATAAAGTCTGCTTTTTCACTTGTACCTACATGTAAGGCTTACCTGAAGGTACAGTGAACAGTGCACCATTTAGGAGATTTTCACATTTGTAGCAGCCAGGGATGTCACCGGTGCATGCGCACTGCGCTCTGAATTGATGGCACGCTGGAGTGTACTGTCTATTCAGAGCGCTGTGCTGCGTTTGTAACTCTCACGCGAGACTGATGTCATTGCGGACCGGCCATTGAAATGGCCGAAGCGTGTGAACCCGGAATGCAGACCAGGTGAAGATGGAAGTCCTGTTAGTGATGACAGTGCACCGCTGAAGGGATCCCCTGTATGGGTAAGTCTGTCATACTGTGCTAGTATACGGTACATACTAGCACATTATGACATTAACCTGCAGGGGGGAGTTTAAACTCTTTATAACAGCACTCTTTATAACAGCAATCCACATACTGTGCAGCAGCAGGGCAGGTGGACTGGCCATATAGGCTTTGTATCATGTTCTTGGGCATGCTGCATCAGTGGCCCCAGGAACTGTGCCAACACTGATAGTTCACAGTCAACTACCAATTATTGAGAACTGGTAAAAAAGTCACAGTACTACATGATTGGGAAATCCTTCTACCAGCCTCTGGACATGATCCATTTAAAGCACCACCTCCAGATGGTGTAAAGGGGTTAGGCTGGTCATACCCTGGTCATACCCTATGCCTTTGTCCAGTTCAGCAGGGTCTGGCCAAGTTTTGATCAGTGTGTGATCATCCCCACTCGACAAGAGTCCATCCTTTGGAGTAGTATACAGTTAGGTCCGTATATATTTGGACACAGGCACAAATTTCATACTTTTGGCCCTGTATGCCACCAAAGTAAAATTAAAGGAAACAATCCCAATGAATTTGAAGTGCAGACTTTCTGCTTTAATTCAAGGGTTTGAACATAAATATCAAGTACAAATTTTAGGAACTGCAAACATTTTTATACACAGTCTCTCCATTTTCAGGGGCTCAAATGTAATTGGACAAATTAATATAATCATAAATAAAATGTTCATTTTTAATAATTTGTTGAGAATCCTTTACTGGCAATGACTTGCTGAAGTCTGGAGCCCATGGACATTACCAAAGACTGGGTTTTTTCCTTTCTGATGCTTTGCCAGGCTCTAACTGTAACTGTCTTCAGTTATTCTTAGTTTGTGGCTCTTTCTGCCTTTAGTTTTGCCTTCAGCAAGTTAAATGCATGCTCAATTGGGTTGAGATTGGGCCCTTTGGCTCCTGATTCGTTGAGACCAACATTTTTGTTGTTCATTACAACTTTGTTCCTCTGTATCGTTATTGGGGATACATCATTTACCCAATATCTGGTCTTTCTCCTCTATTTGGGCGATGCTGGATGCTGGAGCCTCGGCACATTTAACGTTTGGTGAGATAATTTCTGTCCCCTGAGGAAGCTGGATGCACGGGGAAACATGTTGGGACATCTCCTGTTTACATCAGTGCAACTTGAACAGCATCCATTAACCAGATGTATATTCTATATGTATTATGTGCATTTTTACTGAAAATCTTTTCTTGAAGTCTAAACAACAACATTTTAATCAATTTCTATTAAATGTGAATGATTTTATTATTTGACTCTATGTTCCTTTTTGGCTATATTATGCACCGTAAACATTCCCAATTTATGTTAGCCCCTCTTGTCTACCACTTCCTTCATCCATGGGTTGAGATTAGGTGATTGACTCGGCCATTGCAGAATATTCCACTGCTTTTCCTTCAAAACCTCCTGGGTTGCTTTTGCAGTGTGTTTTGGATCATTGTCCATCTGTACTGTGAAGCGCCGTCCAATCAACGTTGCTGCATTTGGCTGAATCTGGGCTGACAGTATATCTCTAAACACTGCAGAATTCATCCAGCTGCTTCTGTCACATCATCAATAAACACCAATGACTCAGTGCCACTGGAAGCCATGCATGCCCATGTGTGTTGCGTTTGATATAAAATATATATTATATGAACAAATGATTTATCTATCAGACTCATTTTAACAGATCAGGTTTGTTTGAGGATGCTTCTCAAACAAATGCCTTGGTAACACAGGCTGTCCAGAAACAATGGACATTTGTCAGTTGATTGTTAAGGTTAATGAGTTTGTTACCATTCTTGTTTTACAATTTGACAGTTGTCTCTATAGATACTGTAAACAATTGTATGTTTGTTATGGCAGAGTGCCATCTTGAGGTAGAATTTGGGAATACAGGCATTTTAATATATATTATTCGGTTAGTCCATCGTCAAGGTTTGTAACCATTGTAAACAAACTGCGCCCATATAAAAGAAGAGCAGAGAAGAGCTCGCACACTCTCACCATGGATTAGCATTGAAAGGGTCATCATAAAGGAAAGTGCCTGGTCTCCAGAAGATCGTTGTCAACGGATATCACGAATACAGTAACTGAAGCTAAGTAACATTTAGGTGTATTTCTGTTGTTACAGACTATAGTTTGTTGGATGGCTAATTTGCTATAGAAATCTGTCAGTCTTGATTTGTATTCCTAATATTGTAATAGTTTTGTATGTACAGCATTTTTGTTCAGTAAAGGCTCATTAATACACAAAACCGGTCTGAACTTCCTTGCTTATACCGCAAAGTAACCTTGCTAACTAGACGAAAGCGAAACAATTGAAACACCATGCCATCACACCGCCTCCACAATGTTTTACAAATTACATTGTGTGCTTTGGATCATGAGCTGTTCCAAGCTTTCCCCACACTTTTTTTTCTTCCCGTCATTCTGATACAGAAGTCTAATCTGGCTTTTCTATTCTTCAGGCTTATGAATAGTTTGCACCTTG
Source organism: Glandirana rugosa (assembly GCA_018402905.1). Taxonomy (NCBI): domain Eukaryota; kingdom Metazoa; phylum Chordata; class Amphibia; order Anura; family Ranidae; genus Glandirana; species Glandirana rugosa. Next base: position 258,882 of record BLSH010110769.1, on the reverse strand, counting down.
TGGTGAACCCTCTGTATTTGCTCTCGTGAAGTCTTCTCTTGATTGTAGGCTCTTGAATATTACGCCCACCTCCAGGAGAGTGTCCCTTACTTGTCTGGATGTTGTGAATGGGTTTTTCTTTACCATAGAGAGGATCCTGAGATTATCCACCGCTGTTGTCTTCCATGGACGTCCAGGCCTTTTTATGTTGCTGAGCTCACCAGTGTCTTCTTCTTTCCTCAGAATGTACCAAACCATTGATTTTGCCACTCCGAATGTTGCTGCTATCTCTATGATGAATTTGTTTTGGTTTTGAAGCCTTACAATGGCCTGTTTCACTTGCATGTACTTTGAATGCATGATGTAGGTTCACAGCAATGGATTCCAAATGCAAATACCACACTTAGAATCAACTCCAGACCTTTTACCTACTTAATTGATGAAGAAATAACGAAGGAGTAGCCTACACCTGACCATGAAACAGCTTTTGATTCAATTGTACAATTATTTTTGGTCACTTGAAAAAGGGGGTTGGCTATTCTTAAGAGCTGTAATTCCTAAACCCTTCCTCTGATTTGGATGTACATACCTTCAAATTAAACCTGGCCATGTGCACTTTCAGCCCATATCCATTATATAACTATAGCTTGAATATGTTTTGGTAAATACCCGAAAAAAACTAAAATTGAGCCCGTGTCCAAATATATATGGACCTAACTGTATATGTACCTTTAACCACTTCAGCCCCGGAAGGATTTCCCACTTTAGGACCAGAGCCCTTTTTGCGATTCGGCGCTGCGTAGCTTTAACTGACAATTGCGCGGTCGTGCGACGTTGTACCCAAACAAAATTTGCGTCCTTTTTTTCCCACAAACCGAGCTTTCTTTTGGTGGTATTTGATCATCGCTGCGTCATTTCTGATCGCCGCTATAAACAAAAGAAGAGCGACAATTTTGCAAAAAAACCCAAATTTCTTGCTTTTTGCTAAAATACAAAACAAAAAAAAAATATAAAAAAACATTTTTTTCACAGTTTTTGGCCGATTTATATTCTTCCTCATATTTGCGATAAAAAAAATCGCAATCAGCGTTTATTGATTGGTTTGCGCAAAAGTGGCCGCGTTTACGGATGATGAGATTTAATTTTTGGGGTTTTTATTTTTTTTTTTATTAGTAATGGCGGCAATCTGCGATTTTTAGTGGTACTGCAATATTGGGGCGGACATGTTGGACCATTTTGACACTTTTTGGGACCATTGGCATTTATACAGCGATCAGTGCTATAAAAATGCACTGATTACTGTGTAAATGCCATTGGCAGTGAAGGGGTTAACCTGCAGGGGGCGCTCTAAGGGTTAACTGTGTTCCCTGGGCGTGTTCTTACTGTATGGGGGCTGCCCTAGCTGGGGAAGGGAAGTGATCACAGCTTCCGTGTAGAGGAAGGCTGTGATCACAGCACTTCCCCCTCTCACAGAAAGGAGGTCCGTGTTTACTTACACGGACCTCCGTTCTTTCACTCCAGGGGGGGCATCGCGGGTAGCCGGCGGCGATCGAGGCCGCCGCACCCGCTCCCTGTCCCTCCCCGAACACAGTGAGCGGTCCCGTCCGATGACGGCGATTTGCCATATCGCACCACTTTGTCGTCGTCAAACTGCGGTTGGCGGTCGGCAAGTGGTTAAAGTCCCATTTACTCAACTTTTTTTGAATACCAGGAGTCCATCCTTTGATCAACTTCTGTTGAAGGGACATGCTGGAAAACTTTTTTCAATCTGTGGATGCAGCTGCAGACCCTGATCAGTGGTGGATGCAGCTGTCAGAATACAATGTTCAGGTGGGGGAATTCCTCCATCCACAACATTTGGACCTGATGGCCAAATGGAAAAAACAGTGTATGGCCGTAGATTTGGCTTTACCTCAGATCATTAGATGTGTGTGCATGGCTGCATGCTTTTTCTTTTTTAGGCTTTTCCCCTTCTGTTTTCAACTGGTGATCTGGCCAGTATCACACCTCCTGTATTAGATGCCCCTACATTGGATGAAGTAGCACAGGAGATACCTTTTAACAGCAGCATTGCCAGTCTGGGGGGGAGTGTTAGCTGTACTAGCGGATTTAGATACACTAACAAACTGAAGCCAAACTCCAGTTCACACTGCAGTTACAGCAAAAGTTTTGTTCCTGAAACAAGTTTTGTTCATGAAAAGTTTTTCATGAATAAATAAAAGTTGATCATTGTAAGCACTCCGTCAGTGGTAAATGGTTTGTCTTAACACTCAAGCTGCTACATTTTCAGGAGAGCTTGTTCTGTTGAAAACCAACAGACTTACTAGCTGGATCACCAGACGAAAATAAAGCTAAGGAAGCCTAAAAAAGAAAACAAATGCAGCCATCACTTCATAAGCTGGTGAGCTGCAATATAACAAATGTTTGCTTTTTGGTTTAATACTGCTTTAGTTCACATATATTTAGAGTTTTCCATCAACATGCAGCTCCAGTCACTAACATGCATAGGTTTCTGAGACCATTTCCCACAGCAACTCATACACTTGCACTGTGAATTATTTATTCAAAGGGTTTGTTTAACTGTTCTATGTATTCCATGTTCCCAGGTGATTGGCAGTCACTTGTGGCATTTAGCTGCCCCAGGTTTGGCCCATATAACTCATTTATACTAGTCTCAGGTTATTTGCAGTGCATTTTAATGTATACAGGTAAATCAAACATTAAGCCTGGGTTCACACATATGCGAACACAGACATTGCATGTGATACGCACCGGCATTGCTGTGCCCATCACATGCGATATGTGTGCAATGCGAGTTCAGCCATACAGTTTCTATGGCTGAACTCACATTTGATTCACACAAAAAAGGTGCAGGGGCTTTATTTCCCTCACTGTAATTGGATTGCATGGGTGTTCACACCCATGCGATCCGATTCCTGTTTGAATCCACACTTCGCACTGCGATCTGTGAACCGATCTGGGGGTGAACCCATGCTCACGTGGGTTGCATTAAGGCAATATGTTTACTTGAATAGGCTGCCCAATGCATAATAATAAACCAAAAAGTTGCCTGCTGCATTTTTGCTAGTGCAGCTCACTGTGTTGCAGTGAGCTGCAGTGCAGGTGATGTTGTGAAGGTGCATTGGGGTTTCATTCACAAAGTGCCATTCATAAAGAATCAAAACACATACTGGGATGGAATTTAAAATTTGGAGCAGCTGTGCATGGCAACCAATCAGTTTCTATCTTCAGCTTGTTTGTACCATGAGTTGGTAACAGGGGCCACCATGTGAATAAAAAACGAAACTTTTCAGCAGGTAGGCTATATATCTGGTACACATCACATACTTCAATTTCAGTTTTGACCGAAGTGTACTTTTAGAACAGGCATGTCAATCCCAGGGGCCCACCTTCGTAATCCCTTCACGCCAACATAGCAGATATATGTGGGCTTTTTTCCGTATCTCCCTTTGTGGTGAGAGGGCACTGCACAGCCTACTCCCTGCACAGAGACCGGGCTGTCACCGAGAGCCCCGGGTCTCGTACTAAGGATCAGGACCTGGGAATGTCGGTTCCGGGTCAACTGATCGCTGTGACAGCCTCTGATTGGCTGCCAGAAGCGTAACTAGTACCTTCAGGGCCCAAGTGCAAGAGATCGTAAAGGGCCCCCCTGCCGGCCACCCCCCCCCCCCACGATGGTGAAACACCAGGGTCTGATCGCAAGTGCGACCTTTGTGACCCTGGTACTGGTATCAGTAGTTTTATTTTTGTTATTTTATTTGCTTATTAGTTTTGACAATTTTATTTAATTTATTTTTACAATTTTATTTTTATTATTAATTTTTACAATTTCTTAGGAGCCCCGGGGGGGGGGGGGGCTTTGATGTAATATCAGGGGTCTAAACAAACCTCTGATGTTCCATCTTTGAGATAGAGAAAGGAGATGGAAGACACAGCCCTCAATATCTCTATCTGCAGCCTCAGCTGCACAGAATGAATGGACAGGAATACAGTAGCTTTCCCTTCATTTGAAGCATAGTAAACACAGTTTATTATGCCTCAGTTATGAATGAACAGAGTCAGTGACCACTATGGATCACTGACTCTAATCATTAAGACAAGGAAGGGTCTGGTAAATGTGCCCCTTCCCCACTCTCCATCCTGACACATCCCCTGCAGTAGCGAGGGGAAGCCAGCAGTGCTGGGGGGGGGGGGTGAGGGAGCCAGGGGACTGCACAGGGCCTGGGGGCAGCAGGAGCTGGATAGGAGGGGCGGAATGTAGAGGAATCGATCCCCCTCCATTTTATTCCTGCAGCAGCTGAAAGGTTGCAGGAGGAAAATGGAGGGTTATGGTTGCTTCATATGCCACCCCCATTGCTTTTCCTCTATACACTGCAATTGCAGCCCCTGTCCCTTTCATCCTGGAACAAATCCTCTGCAGTGCAAATTCTCTTAACCTCCCCAAAACCCACTTCCCAGTGCAACACCCCTCCCTGGCACAAATCCCCCCCCCCAATGTTTTAGAGGGGGCACCCAGGGCACTTGCCCGCATCTCTTACAGGGTGCCAGGGGTCCCAGATGCTGCAATTGCCCCCCCTCTGAGAAAGACGGCATCTCTTTAATTCGGGGGGTAAGAGGATATTTGCTAGGGGGTGCTTTGGGAGAGGATAGGACTTACAAGGTGTGGTGTCAAATCCGACTCCCCCAGCACCATGTCCTCTCCTCTCCCAAAGCAACCCCAGCACATATCCTTTTACCACCCACTTATCACTCCAGGTGTATTTTTGTATTACCCCCCTCCCCCCCTTTTCTCTTCTCAGTTACTATTGTCCCCTCCTCTGAATACATAAAAACACACAGACCTCAGCAGCGCGGCTCTTCCATTTCTATACTCCTCCTCCCCAGCTCCTCCTGTGTACAGGAGAACGTCGGAGCCAAGGGGGAGGAGCCAGCTTCTGTGCGGTGTGCAGCCAGTCGGCGGGATACATGCTGGATGCCACAGAGGGAGCAATTGCCGCATGCGGGACACTGAGCACCCCCCAAGAGATGTGGGGCAGATGTCCTGAGAGCCCACGCTGGTGCTCCCTGGCACTGGGCTCCAGGAATTAACACAGCGTATCTAAAACTGATTTTGCTGGGGGACTATTACTGTCACAAGGGATGTTTACCTTCCTTGTGACAGCAATAAAAATGATCAGAAAAAAAACTTAGAGACTGTGTAAAAAAAAAAATAAATAAATAAATAAGATAAGAAAAAAAGAATAGAAAGCGCCCCATCCCTCCGTGCTCACATGCAGAAGAGAACGCATACTTAAGTAACCTGTAGAAATTTTTAAATCGTACCCTATGGAGATTTTTAGGTACCATAGTTTGTCGCCATTTCATGAGTGTGCGCAATTTCAAAGCATGGCAAGTTAGGTATCTATTTATTTGGCATAACGTCATCTTTCACATTGTACAAAAAAATTGGGCTAACTTTTCCTGTTTTGCTTTTTTTTTAATTCATGAAAGTGTCTTTTTTCCAACAAAATTGTGCTTGAAAGACCACTGCGCAAATACCGTGTGACATAAAATATTGCAACGATTGCTATTTTATTCTCTAGGGTCTCTGATAAAATATATATATACAGTATATATATATATAATGTTTGGGGGATTTAAGTCATTTTCTAGCAAAAAATATGGATTTTAAGCAACAAATGTCAGAAAAAGGCTTAGGCATGAAGGGGTTAAAGAGGTGCATGGTGATAATAGCGTATGGAAGAACAGGGCTGGTAATGCACACACGGGGTGAAGTGATGACATGCCATTTCTAGGGTTAACAAGTACCAGCGAAGGATGATATGACAGCCAGACAGCAGGAGAACGGTACCGGGAGGGGTGACAGGTCTCACAGACAGACCCACAGACAGAGAGACAAAGGACTGGGACAGAAAGGATAGGCAGGCTAAAGCAATTATAAGTTTACTAGTGGAAGATGACCAGCTTATCCACATACAGAGAACAGAGAAAACGGCCAAAGGTATGTGGACTTCATTACAAAAGCTGCATGAGCGTTCAAGCCTCAACAGTAAGCTTTTTTTGCTACAAAAGTTATATAAGATAAGACTAAAAGAAGGCCAGCAAATGTGTAATCACATGAAATCTATGTTAGAGATCATAGAGCAACTGCGTGCTATCGGAGAGGACATCAAAGATAACCATATTGTTGCCCTGCTCCACTGCAGCCTTCCAGAGACATATACTGTTCTTATTAACGCTTTAGAAACCAGGTAAAGGCCAGGGCTTCCTGAACTGCATTACACCACAAGGCAAGCACAGTATCCTTGTAAAGAAAGTGCTGTATGTTCCAGAACTAGAAGACAGTCTTCTATCAGTGAAAAGTCTTGCAAACAACGGTCTCACGGTTAAGTTGAAGGGTGATGAATGCACATTTCACAATATTAAGCAAATCCTTGCAAAAGGAAAACTGTATGATAACCGATAACCTATACAAGCTCATCACCACAGACCAGCAAGCCAATATGGTCTCTAATAACCTACACAGCAAATATATTCACTTATGGCACAGGCAGCTGGGGCACAGAAATGCAGAAGCTATACAGGTCATTATAAAGAGAGGTCTATCAGAAGATTTGACAATAATGCCTTGCAAAGTGCTCATGAAATGCAAGTGCTGCATTGAAGCAAAAGCCACACGTGCTCCTCTTCCACAGGTGTCTCAAAGAAAAACCACCCACCCCCTGCAGCTCATACACAGTGACGTATGCGGTCCAATGCACACTCCCACATCAGGCGTCTACTACATTGATGATTATTCCAGGTACACAACAACTTATCTGATGAAATACAAGAATGAAACATCTTGGAAACTATAGCAACAAATTGCAATGCAAACCAGGAATAATACATACCGACAATGGGGGAGAATACATAAGCAAAGAAGTGGCCTCATACCTCAAGATTAGAGTTGATCAAACCTCTGGAAGTCCGGGTTCGGCAGGTTCAACCGAACTTACGGACAAAGTCCGGGTTTGGGTCCGGACTTGACCCGAACTTTGACCTGGACCCCGAACCCCATTGAAATCAATGGGGACCCGAACTTTTAGGCACAAAAATGGCTGTAACAAAGTCCTGGCAAGTCCTAGAGGTCGGCAAAAGGAAGGGTAAGAGTTGGGCAAGTGCCCTACAAAGAAATGGGGATAGGGAAATAACTTAAAATAATTTTTAAGCTAAAATCACATAAAAAAATCAAAAATGGAGGTGGATGTGGAGTTGGAGGTTGTTTTATTGTTATAAAATCATCTCCGAGTTCTATAGGCAAAGTGTATTCTAGCTGCATAGAAGCCATATTATTGTTATAAAATCATCTTCAATACAACTTGGAGATGATTTTATAACAATAATATGGCTCTATGCGGCTAGAATACACTTTGCCTATAGAACTTGGAGATGATTTTATAACAATAATATGGCTCTATGCGGATAGAATACACTTTGCCTATACAACTTGGAGATGATTTTATAACAACAATATGGCTTTATGCGGCTAGAATACACTTTGCCTATACAACTTGGAGATGATTTTAGAACAATAATATGGCTTCTATCCGGCTAGAATACACTTTGCCTATACAACTTGGAGATGATTTTAGAACAATAATCTTTCCCTTAAAGCAACAGCTGGAACCTTTCCCTGTACAACTTGATGATGATTTTAGAACAATAATCTTTCCGTTAAAGCAGTAGACTCTACCTAGTCCAGTCAGCTTGTTCTTTGCAGCAGGATGAGGACTGCAATCTGTCCCTCAAAGCAGCAGTACTAGTATCTCTCCCTAGTCCACAATCAGATCGTTCAGTAATGCAGGATGAGATGTTCTATAATATCTGCAATCTGTCCCTCACAGAGCCAGCAGCATCCTCTCCCTAAACTATCCTGAGAGCATATGACATGCAGCACGGTGACTCCAGCCCCATATAGAGGCTGAGTCACATGGTGCACTGGCCAATCACAGCCATGTCATTAGTAGGCATGGCTGTGATGGCTTCTAAGGGCAAACCAGTGAAACACCTGTTGATTGGCTGCCCTTGGCAGCTATTCAACACGTGTAATAAAATACCAGAACCCCCGGACCCGAACCCCCCAAAGTTCGATACGGACCCGAACTTTACAGTCCGGGTTCGCTCAACTCTACTCAAGATACAAGCTATAGTACACCAGACAACCACACTATACACTGCTGAACAAAATACTGTAGTAGAAAAGAAAAATCGCATTCATATAGAAATGGCCAGGTGCATGTTGTTGGATGCCAACCTACCTCACAAGTACTGGGGAGAAGCAGTCATGACTGCAACCTACCTACAGAACAGCCTACCCCCAAGAGCCATTAAAAGTACTCCATTCAATATGTGGCATGGATCAAAGCCTAGGGCACATCAGAGTATTTGGATGTAAAGCATATGCCTATATTCCGAGTGAAAAAGAGATCCAAGCTGGAGAACAGAGCCATAGAGGGCATTCTAGTAGGCTACAGCGAGCTAACTAAGGGTTACAGAATCCTACACCCAAAGAATGACAAAGAGACAATAAGCTGTAGTGTTTATTTTGATGAGAGTCCTTCATTTGAAACACTGATCCCTGAAAGCTGTGAAGTGAATATGCCCAACAAACCAGAAGAAAAGGTTGATCAAAGCAAACCTGTGCAGCAATGAGAACAAGAGGTGGAACTTACATTGCCTAAATCAAGTTCCCCACCAGATACTGCTGAATTGCCTGAAAGCAGAAGATCCACTCGGACTACAAAGGGGATACCACCCCACAAGCTGTTATACACTGTCAAAACACACAGCATACTTGAACCAACATCCTGGTAAGACATAGAAAAACTGCCAAAGCCCAAAGCCAATAAATGGAGAAAGGCAGCAGAAGAAGAATTAAAATCACTTCAAGAAAATAAAACCTGGACACTCACAGAGCTCCCTCCTAACTGCAAATCTATAGAAAGTAAGTGGACTTTCAAAGTAAAGTCAGACGCAGAAGGAAATATCCACAAATACAAAGCCAGACTAGTTGCCAAGGGTTACTCCCAGAAATTCGGTGAAGATTACGATGAAACATTTGCTCCCGTCGTAAAACACTCCACCATCAGAGCACTTCTTAGAGTTGCAGCCGGGAAGGACATGCAAGTGAAATGCCTAGACGTTAAGACCACTTTCCTATATGGAGACATTAAGGAAGACCTCTACATGGAGTAACCACCAGGGTTTGAGCAAGAAGACAACCTTGTGTGCAGCAGCATACGCTTGTGAAGAAGCGATTCATCAACTTTTTGTGGACATTGGGATAGACATGTCAAAACCAGGGAAGCATAGGGGAGAAGAGCGTTCAGAGGAAGCCACACTTATGGATTTACCTTGAGATCCCGGGGGTGCTGGCTGAGTGTGCAAATACAGCGTGAAGGTAAAAAAAATTTCCGGTAAGCCGCACACCTGTTTAACCACATCGGTACCTGGCACGAAAACCCCCTTCCTGTCCAGGCCATTTTTCAGCTTTCAGTGCTATCACACTTTGAATGACAATTACTCAGTCATGCAACACGGTACTAGAGTTCCATTTAGGTATTCACACCGAAGGAGACTTGCGAGAAGAGGGGATACGAAGGGACCAAAACTGTACAGATAGGGTTACAGGTGTTTTTCAACTACTTAGCGAAGAAGTGTTCGCATACGACGACGTGTGTTCCAACAGAAGAACGAGTTTGGGACCACCAATGAGGTACATCTCCAGAAGGAATTACAGAGGTATATCCTTTCACCAGAATTGCAGATCCGTAAAGTGAACGTACAGGAAGGGCCGACGTTGAGATTCTTCACGAGACTACCACCTCACAAAATGCTGCCCTCGTTTACAAAGTAGCATTAGAA
>BLSH010110769.1:208530-225308 GCA_018402905.1 Glandirana rugosa | reverse complement strand
AGGGATGGATGGATGGGTGAGCATGGATGGATGGATGGATGGATGGGGGAGCACGGATGGATGGATGGTTGAGCACGGTTGGGTAGGTGAGCATGGATGGATGGATGGATGAGCACGGCTGGGTGGATGAGCATGCATGGCTGGATGGGTGAGCACGGCTGGGTGGATGAGCATGCATGGCTGGATGGATGGATGGGTGAGCATGGATGGATGGGTGGGTGGGTGAGGATGGATTGAGTGAGGATGGGTGGGGGGTGGATGGCTGGGTGGGTGGTGGGTGGCTGGGGGGTGGTGGGTGGCTGATGGTGGCTGGGGGGTGGTGGGTGGGTGCTAAACAGATGGTGGGGGGGAGTATTTTGTGACCTGGCAGCGCTGTGGGCATTACACATCGCCCACAGCGCTGCAGCGTGTCCTCTCTCCCCCCTCTCTCCTCTCACACTGCACCGATCGGTGCGGAGAGGAGAGAGAAGCCGGCGGAAGCGCCGGCTTGTTTACATGTGATCGCGCCGTCATTTGAATTAAGCAACCGCCCTGTAGACGTCAATTGTCTATAGGGCGGTTGTTAAGCGGTTAATTGTCATTTAAAATCAGAACGAGGGCTCCTAATTTAGAGAAAACTATCTTTGTGCATCTAAAAGAATAGTCCTAAGCATAAATCAAAGAAAAAAAAAAGTTGTTGACAGGTTTTTAAATGTATTATTACAGTGTCTACTTGATAAACATGTCACTAAATTTAAGGGACTTCATATTTCAGGCACACAATTAGTGTCACATCATTTTTACCCCACCCTTTCTAAGACAGTCCATTGACTGATAGTGACAGTAAGCTCAGGGAGCTGCTAATACGACTAAGGTGGGGTGAGAACTTGGGGCCGTGATATAAAGCATGTAGAGAAGTTGCTGCTCAGGAACATTTATGATACAGGTTTTGCAACTTGTGAGGCTTAAGGGTTGATTTACTAAAGCTGGAGAGTGCAAAAACTGGTGCAGCTCTGCATGGTAGCCAATCAGCTTCTAACCTCAGCTTGTTCATTCAAGCTTTGACAATAAAACCTTGAAACTGATTGGTTTCTGCGTGAAGCTGCACCAAATTTTGCACTTTCTAGCTTTAGTAAATCAACCCCTTAGTGCCCGTTCACGCAGGGGCGACTTGCGTTCCGACTTGAGTTGCCTCAAATCGGCCCAAGTCGCTTGACATTTGAAATTCCATTGAAATGAATGGGAGCCGTCTTAATATACACGACTGAAGTCGTTCCGACTTCAAGGCGACTTCTGAAAAGGTTCACTTCTAGGCAACTTTTATCCGACTTGTGCCCATAGAATTCAATAGAAGTCGCCTCCAAGTCGGATCCCCATCTACATGGAAGCGACTTTACAGTTAAAAGAATAGAATTTATTTTTAGGCAGCCCCCTCCCTCCCTTCTCTGATTGGTCAAGGCAAAGTCGCCTGGCAAAAGTCGTGTTGTAAAGTCGCCTGAGGTCCTGGAAGTCGCGATGGAAGTCGCGCTGAAGTCGCCTAGCGAAGTCGCGCCGAGATCGGGTCACCCCTATGTGAATACAGGCTAAGTGTTGCTGGCTAACAGAAAGTTACCACTACCTCTTAAAGTGGTAGTAAATTCTATGTTTATTTTTACCTACAGGTAAACTTTTAAAAAAGCTTACCTGTAGGTAAAATTAATATCTCTGCTCTATGCATTCTGAAGGAACGGCATGCCCATGGCGTTCTTTTAGAGCTCTGTGCTGTGGCAGTGAATCCTGGGGACCTGAGAGTGACGTCATCGCGGCTTGGCCATTCAAGCGTACCCAGAAGGAAGACCGGGTGAGGATGGAAGCATCTCCAGCAGTGACAGTGTGCTGCTGGAGGACTTTGTCTCAAGGTAAGTCTTTCATAATGGGTTGGTGTTCAATGCACATTATGCCTTTACCTTGCAGGAAATGTTATTTTTTTTTTTGTTTTGTTTTTTTATTTGTCCACATTTTCTACCGCTTTAAATAGAATAGTGATTGCCTAAAGAGGTCTTGTTATCAAATTTGCAGATGAAAAAATTCTGAAAAAAACACGGAAAAATCAAGTCTTTTTTTAAAGCCTACTTTATTAGTTTGCTTCTGAACTTGCTAGCAAATGTAACTACTTTAAGGGCTAGTTTACACTTGCTTCAAAACATGGCTTCGGACACGCTTTGCTAAAGCTCTTTGAATGCCAGTCAAAGTTTCTGCCACTAAATAAAATGGTTAGCTTACAGTCCTGTTTACACCTTGCTTTTGCTTGGTGCGTCAGTGGGCTTTGGTGGAGCTGCGATGAGGCTTTGGTGGAGCTTCGATGAGGCTTTGGTGGAGCTTCGATGGGGCTTCAACGAGGCTTTGTGGGGCTTCGATGAGGCTTCGGTGGGGCTTTGAGGCTTTAATGGGACTTCAAGCGAGCTTTGCCATAGACTTCTATGGAGGCTTTGAAGCACAACTAAAGCGACATTGGGTATAATTTTTGAAGTGAAGCCGAAGCAAAGTAAAGCAAGGTGCAAACAGGGTTGTAAGCTAACCATTTTATTTAGTGACGGGCTTTGACTAGCGTTCAGAGAGCTTTAACAAAGCCTTGTTTTGAAGCTAGTGTAAACTAGCCCTTAGAGTGGTTGTCAACCCTTGACAACTACTTTAACCTACAGGTAAGCCTATAATAAGACTTACCTGTAGGTTCCCTTCATATCTACTAAACCTGCACGGTTTAGGAGATATACAGTGTACTTGCATGTACCCACATCATCGGGCACATGCGCAGTGAAGAAATGGCCTCCGTGTCGTTCCTTCACTGAGATCGTGCCGTGATTGGCGGCTCCCGCGTGCATGCGTGGAAGTGACTTCACGCGACTCTGGCCAGTCACAGAGCCAGAGTCCGTGGCCCCGGAAGGAAGAGGGGAAGAAGATGGACGCGGCCTGGAGCGGGGACATCGCTGGCTTCCAATACAGGTAAGTGCCACATAATAGGCTAATATGCGATGCATAGTAGCCCATTATGCTTTTACATTGCAGGGTAATAAAGAGGAACTAAAACCCATCAGGGTTTACTTCCTCTTTAATGTGTGTTGAAACCAAAACAAGTGTAAATGAGCCCTAAAAAAGTTTATTCCCTAGCACTCTTTTCACAACAAACGAGCGAAGGGGAATACTATAGAGGGTCACTTAAGTGACAGCTCTTAATCTGTTGAGGCTGGTGACATCACACCCAAGATGGTGGTGCCTAGAAGTAGTCTCAGGGTTTTTTGATGTCTACACAAGGGGGGTTTTACAGGTAAATAAAATGGCTAAAAAAAATTCAAATTCACATAAAATCTTATATGAAAATTGTTGTAGAAATTAATGGACTCATGACAGTGTTAAAATAATTCATGCAGTATTTAACCACTTGCCGACCGCCGACCACAGTCTGACGGCGACAGAGTGGCTCGTTATCGCAAACCGGCGTCATATGACGGCGGCTGCGATAACTAGTGCTGTGAACGCGCACGTGCCGCTGGAGGCGCGCTCGCGCGCTCACTGTGTCTGGGGGGGGGCAGGGAGTGGGTACGGCAGACTCGATTGGTGCCGGCTACCCACTATGGCCCCCCCACAGTGAGAGAACGGAGGTCCGTGTAAGTAAACACGGATCTCCGTTCTCATAGAGGGGGAAGGGCGGTGATCACAGGCTTCCTCTATATGGAAGCTGTGATCATCCCCTTTCCCCAGCCAGGGCAGCCCACACACAGCTAGAACACACCCAGGGAACACAGTTAACCCTTAGAGTGCCCCCTGCAGGTTAACCCCTTCACTGCCAATGACATGTCCGCTGCAATATCACAGTACCGCTAAATATTGCAGATCGCCGCCATTACTAGTAAAAAATAATAATAAAAAACCCCCCCCAGAAATTAATTCTCATCGTCCGTAAACGCAGCAACATTTGCGCACACCAATCAATAAACGCCGATTGCGTTTTTTTTTTTTTACCAAAGATATGAGGAAGAATATAAATCGGCGAAAACCGATGGAAAAAAAAATGTTTTTTTATATTTTTTTTGGATTTGTATTTTAGCAAAAAGTAAGAAAGTTGTTTTTTTTGGCAAAATTGTCGCTCTTTTCTTTTGTTTATAGCGGCAATCAGAAATGATGCAGGGGTGATCAAATACCACCAAAAGAAAGCTCTATTTGTGGGGAAAAAAAAGGACGCAAATTTAGTTTGGGTACAACGTCACACGGTCGCGCAATTGTCAGTTAAAGCGACGCAGTGCCGAATCGCAAAAAGTGCTCTGGTCCTAAAGTGGGAAATCCTTCCGGGGGTGAAATGGTTAACATGCAATTCACAAAAAAATAAAATGTATGTTAAATACTGCATGAGTTAATTATTTTGTATTTTGTGGTATTTAATGTGTGTTTTTGCACGTTATTGTACCATAAACAGTCTACAGCTGGATCTGAAACATTTAGCAGTGGCATTTCTACCAGTGCTAAATGTTACAGTTCAGTTCAGAGTTGCAGCTCAGAGTTGCCAGCCGCCGGTATCCTAGCAACCATGACTCATCTGCTGTCAGTGGGGATTCCCCGCTGACAGTAGAATGTAAACAGACAAAAAATGGCGTATAATCCCCCACAGGCAGTTCGTGCCTGGTATGGATTTTTGGGGGAAGCTCACAGTAAAAATATAAAAAATGCAGATGAGTCATGGTTGTTACAATGCCGACTCCTTAACAACCAGATAGTTTGTTAAATACCGTGTAGCTAAACCGCCCCTTATTTAACAAATGTTTTTTTTGCTTTTTTTTTGTAAATTTTAAATTTTTGTAAAATGAGATATTTGAGTTAAATGTGTCACGTGACCCAAATATCGCATCCTTTTTGTGAATAGACCCCAGAGTCTCTTTAAATCGGCTTTCCACCCAGTTAAGAGTCAGCAGCTACAAAAAGTGTAGCTGCTGACTTTTAACAATCGGACACTCACCTGTCCCAGGCTCCACCGGTGCGGTAGCCCGACAGCTCCCTCTTCTCCCCCTCCGCTCAGCAGCATCGGCATCCCAAGCGTGGTCACCCAGCTTTGGCTCCAAAGCCATGCGCGCACTGCGCATGCGCGAGTCACGCTGCACCTTTTGAATGGCTGGCATATCTTCTGGGACCTGTGACATGTCTCAGAAGATCACTGAGAGGGAGGGGGGGCGGTGAACTTCCTTCTGGCTCCGTGGCGCTAGGAGAGGAAGTGGACCTGGGACCCTGTGAAAACAGGGTCCCCCCCAAATAAATGACATGCCAGTTGGGGCATGTCAGGGGGTCACCTTCCTTTAAAGCGGAAGTTCCACTTTTGGGTGGAACTCCGCGTTAAGGTGAACCAGTAAGGAGTGATGATTTGTAAGCATATATTCTATTGTTGTAACCTGGGATAGGTCTGTGTCCTGTTTTATAGGTGTAGTGCCTCCCTGTCAGAGCAGAAATATCAGCATTGTATCAGGCTGTAAAACCACCATGAGGCTAGCCACTTCAGTTCAGGATAGATAAAAGACACTTTGTTTAGGATGCTAGAGGAGGGTAAACCACCAATTAACAAAGCTTTTGGCTTTCATTCAGTTTTTAATTGTATGTTAGCACAGGAGCCTATAGCCTGACACTTATGTTCTGACAAGGAGAGCATACAAGTAATTAACATATCAAGTATTCCCTGAGAGGTAAGGCTGCCCAATCAGAGATTCAGATTATTGGTGACTGGTTATGGCCTAAAGAATCTCTAATCACAAAGATGCTAGGAGCAGTGATTCAGGTTGGCTATGCACCTGGCCCAACTCAAGTTCAGGAGAAAGTAGCCTAATCTTGGACCATTGACGTTTTTGGCAACCCCAGACAGATTTAGATCCTTCACAAAACAGTCATAGATTTTACACAATGTGCAGTATGTGAGCAGGTAAATATTGGATAGGAAAGTTGTTTGCATCCTTTACCTAATCTCTTTATGATCTTACAGTATGGGCAACTTTTAGAAATAATTTGGCCCATGAGGCTAATCATGGGTATGGGTGGATTTAGAAAAGCAAAAGCAAGAGAGTTATAAGTGTCTGCTATAGCAGCAAAGTTCCAACAGCAATTTTTCAAGTGGCATTCAGAAAATGAAAACAAACAAGTTATTTGTTAAGGTATTAGTCAGCTCCAAAGGAGTGTCCCAGGTGATTACCTTTCTCTACTCTCATGGATGCAGGCTCAGTATGCAAGGCAATTGTAGAGAAAAGAAAGGTCCGGATGGTCACACTCCAATTGATTCCTTTTATTATGACTTAGTCCATACAGTACAGATAAGTGTAGACTGACGCGTTTCACACCCCTCTACGGGTGCTTACTCATAGTCTACCCTTTTATCTGTACTGTATGGACTAAGTCATAATAAAAGGAATCAATTGGAGTACGGCCATGCAGACCTTTCTTTTCTCTACAATGTTATTTGTTAAGGTCACATGTCACAACTTTTTGCTGATGGATTTATTTTTTTACAGGGATTTAATGCGTGATTTATACTCGTTATATTTTGGTCAATGTAATTATGATGGTTTTTTATATTTTAGAAATGTTGTTTCTTACCAACAGGTTGTTCTTCTGGCTCCTCATATTCCTCAGTTTCATCTTCTTCCTCTTCTTCATCATCGCAACCTACAACATGGCATAATGATTTGCTGTTTTACCTGCATAAGGATTTGTATTTCTATCTATCTAGTTCTAAGATTTACAGGGACAGAGACCTGATTTTCTCTGCTGCATTACAGTAACATTCACAGGTCTTCTCTCCACCCCATGACTGGACATTGTAAAGAGAAGCAGCAGGCTGATGACTTCAACTTTCTTGTCAATCTGCTCTCTCCCACTATCAGCATAAGCCTCCGTTTACACCACTGCGACTTGTCATGTTATTTGACAGTTCCAAATTGCAAGACAAGTTGCACCCCAGTACCAGCAATGGAACCGTTCATATCGCTGTAACACGTCGATTATGACAATTATGAACAATGCACTACTTTTTACCAATTTCAATGCAACTTCCATAGACTTCTGTTAAATGAAATCGGCAGCGTAAATTGCAGTAATGTATGGCTTTGAAATCATGCTGAAGTAGCGCAATTTCAAATCTGCCCCAGAGTGAACCAGGGCTAAAACTTGCACTACAGCACAACAGAATAGCCTATTGTACAGCTTCTCCTGCAGTCTGACTTCTGCAGCAAAGGGACTGCAAGAGGCTGATACCTAGCCAAATTCAGGTACTTACACTGCTTACTAGGGTTGTCCCGATACCACTTTTTTTAAGACCGAGTACAAGTACCGATACTTTTTTTCAAGTACTCGCCGATACCGATTACCGATACTTTTTTGAATGTCATGTGACAGTGGCACAAATATTTTTTTTTTTTTTTTTTTTACAATTTTATTTTTTATTTTTTACAATTTATTTACTTATTTATTTATTTTACAATGCTTTCTTTTTTTTGGGAGGGGGGGGGGGAGTGGACGAAGTCAGTGTGTTTTTTTTATTTTATTTTTTATTATTTTTACAATTTAACCTTTTTATTACAATTCTTTTATTTATTTATTTTATCAGCCCTGTTGGGGGGGGCTTTGGTGAGATATAAGGGGGTCTTAACAGACCCCTGACATCTCTCTTTTGAGACAGGGAGAAGGGGGCTGAGGATAGAGATCCCACAGTCCCTTTGTCAGAAGCCTCAGCTGCATTGAAGATGAATGGAGAGGAGACAGCGGCTCCTCCCTATTCATTAACTGAAGCATCGTATGCACAGTTTACGATGCTCAGTGACATTCATGAATGGACAGTAAGTGATCACTGACTGTCCATTCAGAAAAGGAAAGAACCGATAAATTACAGATTTACCGGCTCTTTTCTCTGCTCTCCATCCTGACAGATCGAGGACAAGGGGGACTGGAGGAGCAAGAAGAGGGACCGATCAGAGGGGGACCCGTCAGACACAGAGGGGGATAGGAGCAATGTGGGGGATCGGAGCAATGAGGGGGATCAGAGGACACAGGGGGACTGGAGGAGGATACAGGGACAGTCAAGGGGGGTGATTGGTGCAGCGGGAGTTAACAATCACTGATCTCCCGACTCCCTGTATATATTTCATTGTAGCAGCTGAAAGCCGCGGGAGGAGAAGCGGCTGTCAGTTGCTTTAATGAAATACATACAGGGAGTCGGGAGATCAGTGATTGTAAATCCCCCTCCAGCGCTGCACTGATCATCCCCTGGTTAACAAAGTATCAGTTCAAGCATCGGAGCATTTTGCCCGAGTACAAGTACTCGGGCAAATGCTCAGTATCGGCCCCGATACCGATACTAGTATCGGTATCGGGACAACCCTACTGCTTACATTTAAAAAATTTTTTTATTTATTTATTTATAATTTTCAATGATAAGCTGGATTCATTTGTGTCCTTTATAACTGGTTGAAGCTCAACTTTAAAAATATTAATACTGTATATACAACTCATGTCATCGCAACACACTTACCTGTATTAAAATCAAGGTTTCTTAGGCATTCAAGAAGATGTTCAGTGTCCAACGTAAATTGGTCCATGTACTCAAAACCAGATTCTGTTTTGTCCAACTGACTACCCTTAGAAGCATCCATAATCCTACAAAGACAGAGATGGTGTTGAGTATGCTATCGACATTCCTTTCAAACTCATTGACTTTTGAAGACTAAGATGGATGGGCACTCAATCAATCAACAATAATGCAACATTGCTTATCTGACAATTACATAATTACATATAGAGATGAATCTAAAAAAAAAAAAAAAAAAAAAAGCTTAGCAGTATACTTATATTTTCTGGACAAGCAAAAAATATACTGCAGCCAAAAATGTTCTAGCTCTCCTAGTTTTGGAGAGGGTAATGAAGGGTCTCTTAAATCTAGGAAGAGTTTTTTTCACCTTCTGTCAATTGAGGGGAAAGATCAATAGTGAGGATAAGGATAGGAATAAGAACCTGATAAAGTTTTTGAATCATTTGCGCTACATCTAAATAAAACATTGATGGCGTTTTACTCTAAATCATGCATTTAATATACTATAGTATTGCATTAATATGTCTAAAACTCTCTTTACCTTGTAATAAGCTGTTTGGATTTCTGGAAAAAAAGAAAAGAAGAAAGATTTAATTACTTTATTAATCAAATATGACAGCATATGATGTATGTGGCAAATTAAAGTACACATAAAACCCAACATTTTCTTTATTTTGGAAAAAGTAGGTAATGCCTGTGAGGTTTCTTTTTCCAGCAGACCTGTCCCACAGATTCAACAGGTTGTAAGAGGAGAAGCCCCTCAGTGGGAAATATATATATATACACATATACAGTAGGTAAAATAAGTATTGAACACATCACCATTTGTCTAGGTAAATATATTTCTAAAGGTGCCATTGCCATGAAATTTTCACCACATGTGTAATAAAATGGAATGACACAAGGAAAAAGTATTGAACACGTGAAGAAAGGGAAAAGGCATGGAAAGCCAAGACACTAGCTGAAGTCTATTAGCAATTAGAAAACAATCCTGCCCCTTATCAGTGCAAAGTAATATCAACTGGTTCAGTCTCAACTCATGGCCTATAAAAAGGTGTCACACAAGTAACATCTCATGATGGGTAAAAGCAAAGAGCTCTCTCAAGACCTTTGCAACCTTCTTGTTGCAAAACATACTGATGGCATTGGTTACAGAAGGATTTCTAAACTTCTGAATGTTCCAGTGAGCACTGTTGGGGCCATGATCTGGAAGTGGAGAGAACCTAATTCCACCATAAACCGGCCAAGACCAGGTGCTCCTTGCAAGATTTCTGACAGAGGAGTGAAAATAATTATCAGAAGAGTTGTCCAAGAGACAAGGGCCACTTGTGGAGAGCTTCAGAAAGACCTGGAATTAGCAGGTACAATTGTTTCAAAGAAAACAATAAGTAATGCACTCAACCAGCATGGCCTGTATGCAAGCTTACCAAGCAAGACTCAATTGTTGAAGAACAAGCATGTTTAAGCTCATTTAAAGTTTGCTGTACAACTTTTAGACAAGCCTGTGAAATACTGGGAGTAAATAGTCAGGTCAGATGAGACCAAAATTGAACTCTTTGGATGCCAAAATACACACCATGTTTGGAGGTAAAATGGCACTGCACATCACCCCAAAAACACAGCAAACCAACAGTGAAGTTTGGAGGTGGGAACATGGTGTGGGGGTGTTTTTCAGCATACGGTACCGGCAAACTTCATGTCGTTGAAGGAAGAATGTATGGAAAAATGTACCAACACATTCTTGATAAAAATCTGCTGTCATCTACCAGGATGATGAAGATGAAACAAGGGTGGGCATTTCAGCAAGACAATGATCCCAAACACAAAGCCAATGAAACTCTCAATTAGTTTCAAAGAAAGAAAATAAAGCTACAACAATGTCCCAGCCAATCACCTGACTTGAATCCAATAGAACATCTATGGAAAGAACTAAACTATTACACATAACTTCATTTCTGACCCTTTTTTTTGTATGTATGGATTGCATGAGTTGTTACCGACATTAGGTGAAAATTTCATGTCAATAGCACCTTTAGCTATATATTTACTTCGAAAAATGGTGATGTGTTCAATATTATTTTACCCGCTGTATATACAGTATCTCACATTTTCTCAAATTACATTGTCCTTGAAATGGGGGGACTGTGTATAAAAATGGTTGCAGTTTCTAAAATTTGCACTTGATATTTATGTTCAACCCCTTGAATTAAAGCTGAAAGTCTGCACTTCAAATTCATTTGGATTGTTTCATTTTAATTTTATTCTGGTGGCATACAGAGCCAAAAGTATGACATTGTGCCCAAATACAGTATGTCACATAAGTGAGTACACCCCTCACATTTTTGGAAATATTTTATTATATCTTTTCATGTGACAACACAGAAGAAATGACACTTTGCTGCAATGTAAAGTAGTGAGTGTACAGCTTGTATAACAGTGTAAATTTTCTGTCCCCTCAAAATAACTCAAGAGGCAGCCATTAATGCCTAAACCGCTGGCAACAAAAGTGAGTACACCCCTAAGTGAAAATGTCCAAATTGGGCCCATTTAGCCATTTTCCCTCCCCCTTGTCAAGTGACTCGTTAGTGTTACAAGGTCTCAGGTGTGAATGGGGAGCAGGTGTGTTAAATTTGGTGTTATCGCTCTCACTCTCTCATACTGGTCACTGGAAGTTCAACATGGCACCTCATGGCAAAGAACTCTCTGAGGATCTGAAAAAAAGAATTGTTGCTCTACATAAAGATAGCCTAGGTTCTAAAAAGATTGCCAAAACCCTGAAACTGAGCTGCAGCACGGTGGCCAAGACCATACAGTGGTTTAACAGGACAGGTTCCACTCAGAACAGGCTTTGCCATGGTCAACCAATCGAAGTTGAGTGAACATGCTCAGCGTCATATCCAGAGGTTGTCTTTGGGAAATAGGCGTATGAGTGCTGCCAGCATTGCTGCAGAGGTTGAAGGGGTGGGGGGGGGGTCAGCCTGTCAGTGCTCAGACCATACGCTGCACACTGCATCAAATTGGTCTGCATGGCTGTCGCTCCAGAAGGAAGTCTCTTCTAAAGATGATGCACAAGAAAGCCTGCAAACAGTTTGCTGAAGACAAGCAGACTAAGGACATGGATTACTGAACCCATGTCCTGTAGTCTGATGAGACCAATATAAACTTATTTGGTTCAGATGGTGTCAAGCCTGTGTGGTGGCAACCAGGTGAGGAGTACAAAGACAAGTGTGGCTTGCCTACAGTCAAGCATGGTGGTGGGAGTGTCATGGCCTGGGGCTGCAGGAGTGCTGCCGGCACTGGGGAGCTACAGTTCATTGAAGTAACCATGAATACCAACATGTACTGTGACATACTGAAGTAGAGCATGATCCCCTCCCTTCAGAGACTGAGCCGCAGGGCAGTACCGAAGTTAAGTGAAAATTCCATGCAGGGCAGTATGCCAATATCACGACCCCAAACACCTCCAAGAAGACCACTGCCTTGCTAAAGAAGCTGAGGGCAAAGGTGATGGACTGGCCTAGCATGTCTCCAGACCTAAACGCTATGAGCATCTGTGGGGCATCCTCAAAGAGAAGGTGGAGGAGCGCAAGGTCTCTAACATCCACCAGCTCAGTGATGTTGACATGGAGGAGTGGAAGAGGACTCCAGTGGCAACCTGGGAAGCTCTGGTGAACTCCATGCCCAAGAGGGTTAAGGCAGTGCTGGAAAATAATGGTGGCCACACAAAATATTGACACTTTCGTCCCAATTTGAACATTTTCACTTAGAGGTGTACTCACGTTTGTTGCCAGTGGTGTAGACATTAATGGCTTTGTGTTCAGATATTTTGAGAGGACAGCATATTTACACTGTTATACAAGCTGTACACTCACTACTTTACATCGTAGCAAAGTGTCATTTATTCAGTGATGTCACATGAAAAGATATAATAAAATATTTACAAAAATGTGAGGGGTGTACTCACTTTTGTGAGATACTGTAGGTAGATAGATACTGACTAAAAGACATAGAACAACCATTAAGCCATGCAGCAATAAAAACTGTAATGTTTAACTGGTTCCAGGGGCGTAACGATAGGGGTTGCAGGGGTTGCAATTGCAACTGGGCCCCATGGTCCAGGGGGCCCATGTGCCTCCCTTGTACACCTGAATAGGAGGGATGGCGGGGTGGCATTTAGAGGACCCAATCTCCTCCATTTTCCTCTATCCAGTGTACTTGTCTTCTGCTGTTCCCAGGGCCCCTGTGTGCTTCCCTGGTCCCCCTGGGGCCTGCTGCAGAATTTGTGAAAGGGCCCCACTGCAGTATCATAATAAAGGGACCCACAATAGGCGTAAAGGGCCCCAGGATCAGTGGGAAGAGGAAAGGGCCCTGGCCAGGGGTCGGGGGCCTTTCATAATTTCTTGCACCGGGGCCCTGAAGGTTCTAGTTACGCCTCTGACTGGTTCTAATATTAAAATATGATATATTCTGTTCTATTACATTCTATCATGTGATGGCATTATAATAGAAGCCGTAGGGTCCTTTTATTTATATGTATGACACTGACATGGTGAAGACTCACCAATAGGAAGGTAGCATGGCCAGCCTGTTCAGAAGCCTGAAGTGCATTTTGCAACAAGTTGGAAGAGGACTGAACTTGCTCTTGATAGCTGGCAATGAGGGTGCGCACAAAATCAATCTTCTCCTCCTCAGCTTTTGTTATCCTTTGCACAAGAACAGCCTTCTTTTCTTCGAGGACTCTGCTCAGTTCTTCAAATACTTCATTCAAAGATTCCCTCTTCTTTTGACTGTTCTCCTATTATGTCATGAAAAAAATATTTTCTTAAGATCTGAGAACTTTGTTCTAAGCTCAACATTTAGTGCCACATGGTGACCATGCAATGTATGTTTCTTTAGACTACGCATAGATATAAGACAAGGTTGTGAAGAAAAAGGTGTCTAGAAGTTGAACATTCCTTCATCTAACAAAGCTCATACAAAGGCCTTTTACACATGAAGGTCTCCATAATAATCGGTCTGTAAAACTGTATTTTTTTTCCTTTCTGTACTGGCTGAACAACGTTATCAAAGGTCTATGTATCAGCTTTAAAGATTAAGGCAAAGACAGAATGCCCTATGTAAGCTGTGGGTTGTGACTTGGAACATTCACAAAGGTGAAAGCACCTTCCCTGGCCCCATGCAGCAGCGTTGGGTGCCTGAGCAGCCTATCACCATGCACCAGTGCTCTCATGTGAGAAGAGGGGGGAGCAAGTCACATGGCCTTTGAATTCTCAAGTACTAGACAAGAGGTCTCCAAACTGCGGCCGGGGGCCAGATGTGGCCCTTTGCTTGCCTTTATCAGGCCCTTGGGGCACTATTCCTTTGACTGATACAAGACACACTTTGTCCCACTGACACCAATGATGAGGCACCATTCCTTCCACTGACCCCAATGATGGGACACTATTCCTTCCGCTGACACAATGATGGGACACTATTCCTCCCACTGACACCAGAGATGGGGAACTAATTCTCCCACTGACACCAATGATCGAACACTATTCCTCCCACTGACACCAATGGTGTAATTTTTTTTTACTCCCACTGACCAGCAAGCCTATGGCTTTGTTTACTTCCACCAATGCCAGGGCATATTCTACTCCCACTGGCTACAGTCTGGCCCCCCTAAAGTTTGAAGGGCAATAAACTGGCCCTTTGTTTTGAAAGTTTGGAGACCCCTGTACGAGACAATTAAAGAAAGGTGTGTGAAGCTGTGGAGGGCAGAAATTATGTAGACTTATTGATCTGCCCTGAGTTTGTAAAGCACACGTTCACTTTAAGATAATTGAATGTTCGCACAAATTATGTACAGTATGTACACTTCTACATCTGGAAGCATCATTTCACTAATACATGGCAACATTTTATGACTTATTTTTTAATTATAGTTTCTACTGTTTATAAAATGATCTTTCATATGAATGCAGACGAGGGGATCCACTGCACTGAACTGCCTACTTTTGCCATATATACTGACTTTTGCAAAAAGAGTCTAAAGAATATACATCTGTGTGTCTGAATGCAGTGTAACACATATATATACCATTATACTGTACCTTTACAGATTTACATAACTCTTCCAACTGGCTAAGGATTGCCTGAATTCTGTCGTTACCAGCAACCAGCATCGATATACAGTTGCTAAGCTCTGTCTGTGAGGGAAATATAATCAGCAGATAACTATATTGCTTTCTGCAATAAATAATCATAAAAGGCAAAGCAGGTAGTGCAATAGTAAAAATGATACAGTCAGGTCCATAAATATTGGGACATCGACACAATTCTAATCTTTTTGGCTTTATACACCATCACAATAGATTTGAAATGAAACGAACAAGATGTGCTTTAACTGCAGACTTTCAGCTTTAATTTGAGGGTATTTACATCCAAATCAGGTGAATGGTGTAGGAATTACAACAGTTTGTATAGGTGCCTCCCACTTTTTAAGGGACCAAAATTAATGGGACAATTGACTGCTCAGCTGTTCCATGGCCAGGTGTGTGTTATTCCTTCATTATCCCATTTACAAGGAGCAGATAAAAGGTGCAGAGTTAATTTCAAGTGTGCTATTTGCATTTGGAATCTCTTGCTGTCAACTCTCAATATGAGATCCAAAGAGCTGTCACTATCAGTGACGCAAGCCATCATTAGGCTGAAAAAACAAAGCAAACCCATCAGAGAGATAGCAAAAACATTAGGTGTGGCCAAATCAACTGTTTGGAACAGGCAAAGCAGGTAGTGCAATAGTAAAAATGATACAGTCAGGTCCATAAATATTGGGACATCGACACAATTCTAATCTTTTTGGCTTTATACACCACCACAATGGATTTGAAATGAAACGAACAAGATGTGCTTTAACTGCAGACTTTCAGCTTTAATTTGTGGGTATTTACATCCAAATCAGGTGAACGGTGTAGGAATTACAACAATTTGTATATGTGCCTCCCACTTTTTAAGGGACCAAAAGTAATGGGACAATTGGCTGCTCAGCTGTTCCATGGTCAGATGTGTGTTATTCCTTCATTATCCCATTTACAAAGAGCAGATAAAAGGTCCAGAGTTAGTTTCAAGTGTGCTATTTGCATTTGGAATCTGTTGCTGTCAACTCTCAATATGAGATCCAAAGACTGTCATTATCAGTGACGCAAGCCATCATTAGGCTGAAAAAACAAAACAAACCCATCAGAGAGATAGCAAAAACATTAGGTGTGGCCAAATCAACTGTTTGGAACATCCTTAAAAGGAAAGAACGCACCGGTGAGCTCAGCAACACCAAAAGACCTGGAAGACCACAGAAAACAACTGTGGTGGATGACCGAAGAATTCTTTCCCTGGTGAAGAAAACACCCTTCACAACAGTTGGCCAGATCAAGAACACTCTCCAGGAGGTAGGTGTATGTGTGTCAAAGTCAACAATCAAGAGAAGACTTCACCAGAGTGAATACAGAGGGTTCACCACAAGATATAAAACCATTGGTGAGCCTCAAAAACAGGAAGTCCAGATTAGGGTTTGCCAAACAACATTTAAAAAAGCCTTCACAGTTCTGGAACAACATCCTATGGACAGATGAGACCAAGATCAACTTGTACCAGAGTGATGGGAAGAGAAGAGTATGGAGAAGGAAAGGAACTGCTCATGATCCAAAGCATACCACCTCATTAGTGAAGCAAGGTGGTGGTAGTGTCATGGCATGGGCATGTATGGCTGCCAATGGAACTGGTTCTCTTGTATTTATTGATGATGTGACTGCTGACAAAAGCAGCAGGATGAATTCTGAAGTGTTTCGGGCAATATTATCTGCTCATATTCAGCCAAATGCTTCAGAACTCATTGGACGGCGATTCACAGTGCAGATGGACAATGACCCGAAGCATACTGCGAAAGCAACCAAAGAGTTTTTTAAGGGAAAGAAGTGGAATGTTATGCAATGGCCAAGTCAATCACCTGACCTGAATCCGATTGAGCATGCATTTCACTTGCTGAAGACAAAACTGAAGGGAAAATGCCCCAAGAACAAGCAGGAACTGAAGACAGTTGCAGTAGAGGCCTGGCATCGCATCGCCAGGGATGAAACCCAGCGTCTGGTGATGTCTATGCGTTCCAGACTTCAGGCTGTAATTGACTGCAAAGGATTTGCAACCAAGTATTAAAAAGTGAAAGTTTGAT
>BLSH010110769.1:162797-185594 GCA_018402905.1 Glandirana rugosa | reverse complement strand
GAGGACACAGTGGTTGGGGAAGAACGGGGGGTGCGGAGAAGGAGAACGGGAGAATGGACAGCAGCTCCCGTCCATTCATAAACTGAAGCAGAGTGACACACAGATTACTCTGCTCAGTTACAGGACAGGAGAACGATCGGTAACGAACGCTCTCAATGTCCAATTCAGACAAGAAAGGGGCCGGTAAATGACATATTTACCGGCCCTTTCCTCCGCTCTCCATCCTGACAGATCCCCCCGACAGTCGGCGGGAGAGTAGAGGAGGGAGCCGGCTGAGGGGGGACGGGGGGGCGGCGGAGGAGGACACAGTGGTTGGGGAAGAATGGGGGGGTGCGGAGAAGGAGAACGGGAGATCCGAGGAGTGGAGAAGGAGAATGGGGGAGCGGGGGAAGGGAGAACTGGAAGGAGGACACAGTGGCCGGGGAAGAACAGGGGAGCGGAGGAGGAGGTGAACGGGGTACAGGGGAGAGAACATAGGGAGCGGAGCCGGAGGACGAAACAAACAGCCTGGGAGGATGGAGGGGGGACAGCTGTAAGCACTGATAGCCGCGGGAGGGAGAGGAGGAGAAGCGGCTGTCAATCAGGGAGATCGGTGCTTACAGCTGTCCCCCGTCGCATCGATCATCGCCGGCTATCAAGGGACAATCATCTATGTATGCAGAGTGGGTCACGGTGCCCCCCCCCGGGGGCCCCGTGTGCAGTGCACACTCTGCACCCATGGATGATACACCACTGTGTAGAGGGCTTGTCCTTCAGGGATCAGTATGGAATAATGTAAATCAGGGTAAGAAGTATATGGATAAACATATAAACCACAGTCATCCCACTTAGAGGACCCTGAGGTCTCTGAGCAGTAGTGTACTAAAAAATGTGGGAGTTTTAACAAATTTACGAGAGACAAAATTACACCGAGTTCAACATCTAGTGATATGGATAGGGGAAAAGAATAGATGCTCAGTTTCAGGAGATCAGGTAGTCAGGAATGAATGCGCAGAAGGCAGGTAGGAGAAAGAAAACGTACGATCAGTGTGCAACACAGGATCCTTACTGGGAAGAGAGGACGGAGAATATTCAGGCCCTGGGATCATAAAGTGAGGCCACCAGTAGCAGTAAACAGGTCTGGAAATCATTTTGGAGGGGAGCCCGCACCATCTTGACATTCAAGCCATTTGAGAACCAATTCAGGGTCCTCAAAGAAATGTACACGGTTGTCTCCCACGATACGCAGCTTGGCCGGGTATAGCATTGCGTATGTCAGATGTTTGATCCATAGCTGGCGTTTAGCCTCCGAGAAATGAGCCCGGAGCGCGCTGAACCTACGCAGAGACGATAAACCGCCACTCTCATGTTTCTGAATGGAATATTCGCTTTCTCGAGGGTCAATCTGAGGATGCATCTCTGTCTCTAAAGTTCATAAACTTGGCGATGAATGTGCGTAGGGGAGCCCCACTTGAAGTGGGTCTGGCCGCCAAGCAATGGGCCTGTTCCACCACAAAGGATGTAGAAAAAGCATCTCTGCCAAAGGTGCTGGTGAGTAGGTGTTCCAGGAAAGACGTAGGGTCAGAGCCCTCTGCACCCTCAGGCAGACCCACGAAGCAGGTTACAACTGCTCAGCTGGTTCTCCATATCATCTTGCTTCTCTATAAGACAGTGGAGCTGATGTTGAAGTTGGTCGGTGGAGGTATTTCATCTTCCACGTGGCCAATCCACCGCTCCCGAAGCTTTTGGAGGTCTTGGCGTATCAGTGAAGTATCTACCTTCACCTCTTCTATTTTGGAGGTAAGGGTTGATTAGCAGTTGGATATCGCTTCGAGAACTCGAGCGGTAACTCCAGCGTCCCGATCAGACTCTGCGGGAGAGATGGCGCCATTTTCTCCCCCTGCCTCACGCTCCTCGTGGCTGAATTTACTCAGTTTGGCGATTGCTTCAGATACCCACTTGGGGGGGGCGACATAGTGGTGCTCAGGTGCAGTAGTGCTTTAGAGGTGAGGTATGCGATATCCCAAGGATCAAGGCAAACAGGATATTCGTTAGACAGAGCTCTCAGCTAAAGCACCCTACGCCATGCTGCTTCAGGACCCCCCACCAGATGTTCTTTTTAAACAAGAACTCTCCTGAAATGTTTTTGTAGATTTAATTTGTTTCCCCATGGGACAAAGTGCATATAGTAGTGGCGACCCGTGCATTAGGGGTGCACGGGCACTGCCTCCCCAACCATGCGTCCGGCACCCTGATCTACATACAGGGACGCCTTATGCATGGATTCCACAGGGGGGAGTGTGTTTTTGATGCACGTGATTAGAGCCAGAGGCTCTAATCGGCTTCAAAAAAGGGTGGACCCCCGGGTGCAAAGCACTGCAAAGAGGGGTGCTGGAAAAGTCGGTGCCACTTGCTGCCCGGGGTGGGGGATGGTTGTGTTGGTTGGTTGCCAACCCCCCCCCAAAAAAAACATGAGCCACCACTGGCATATAGGATTGGTCCTATTCTGTCTCTTATCCCTCTCAATGCTGGTTAATTAATGCTCCTAAACCTCCACCCCATTCTGGAGCCCAACTTTTGGCCATTACTATAAAGGGAGGTAAAGCCAACACAGAGCCCCCCGCCCCCCCTATAAGGTCAGAGATCCGTTGCTATTATGAATGAATAATCTGTGCTGCTTGGCCATTCACAATAGTAAAATATCACTCAGAGCTCTGTGTAATGTATCTGCCAGTGCCCTGTATGTCTACAAGCAGCCCTGAGTGATCTATTACTATTATGAATGAACAAGCAGTATTGATCATTCCTTCATAATAGTGACAGATCACCACATGCTGCTATCTGCAGCTATCTTTACCTATACAGAATCAAGGCTGATAGATCACACAGTTCTGCAACACTATGTGATATTTCATTTTATGAATGACAGATGATCAGTGATGTTCTACCAGTACTATTGTTCATGTATAAAAATGAAAGATCACTCAGTCCTATGCTGCTGTTTGATCTATTAGCTGGGACTGTGTAGGTGTAAAAGCAGCCTCAGATAAACACACAGTGCTACAGATGCTGTCACTCACAAATCCATCTCCTTTCTAACAGTGTCCTCAGTCTACGGGGGAGGGGGGGGTTCTTGTGTAAATCTATCCCTAGCAACTGAGAGGTGGATTTGAACAAACTAAGTGCTATATGCACTGGGGGAATAAATAAAATCTAAAACTTCTAAATGAGACTTTTTCTTTAAAACGTAACTCCACTTTTGTTGAGAAAAATCATTCCCCTCTATGTACATTGCAGTGATTATAACAACCTTGTTTTTTTATTCTTAAGAAAACCCTCTGTGTTCGTCTGTGCCTCTGAGTATGTCTAATGGGAGTGGTTTCATAATTAACTGTCAGCTGAAGCAGCTGCAGAGCACTAATGAGCAAAGCTGCTGGGCCTGCATCCCTTTAGACGTGTCCGTATTGAAAGTATCTCTCCAAAAATGGCATTTTTGCTGCAGTGGATGCCTGAAATCTGACTTGTATCTAAGACAGATTTCTGGGAAACTTGGCGAGCCAATCACACAAGTAGGAAATGTTTATGGGGAGTGGTCAGTACACACTCTGTGTACAGAACAACTCTAGGTAGCCATATTGCAATACATTCTCAGGAAATTACTGTGGCTAACATTCAATTACAATATGATTAGTGTCGCAATTACAGTATCTCAGAAAAGTGAGTACACCCCTCACATTTTTGTAAATATTTTATTATATCTTTTCATGTGACAACACTGAAGAAATGACACTTTGCTACAATGTAAAGTAGTGAGTGTACAGCTTGTATAACAGTGTAAATTTGCTTTCCCCTCAAAATACTCAACACACAGACATTAATGTCTAAACCGCTGGCAACAAAAGTGAGTACACTCCTAAGTGAAAATGTCCAAAGTGGGCCCAATTAGCCATTTTCCCTCCCCAGTGTCATGTGACTCGTTAGTGTTACAAGGTCTCAGGTGTGAATGGGGATACCAAACAATGACCACTGCCTG
Organism: Glandirana rugosa; assembly: GCA_018402905.1. Taxonomy (NCBI): domain Eukaryota; kingdom Metazoa; phylum Chordata; class Amphibia; order Anura; family Ranidae; genus Glandirana; species Glandirana rugosa. Next base: position 181,582 of record BLSH010110769.1, on the reverse strand, counting down.
CACCTATAACTGGCCTTTGCAGCAAGGAGCATTGGAGGGCAACAAACAGCAAGAAAAGGGCCAGGGATAAATCCAAGGCAAATACCAAGCTCTACTTACCAGCCAGCCAACCAAATTAACCTGTCTAACAGTATGCATTAAAAACAGGGGTTTAGTTGCATGGTCTGCCTTCACCGATCTTAGGCAGACCATGATCATTGGTTGGTATGTTTGATTTTTGGTCAGGCAATGCATTGACATCTTTGCAACCACTGTGCTATATGCTCGGTGTTCAATGTGCCCCTGCACCTTTAAGGAGGGGTGGGGCCCCCTCCAGACCATCTGCCTTCACCTATCTTATTAGAATGCATGTGCTTCCACTGTGGAGTCTCTTACAATTCAGAGATGGGACTACAGATCACAGGGTGCCTTGGCGGGGCCTGTAGCTTATGCATGCATTTGCAAATTTGTGCAACTAAACCCCTGTTTTTAAACGCATACTGTTAGAGAGGTTAATTTGGTTGGTCGCAGCTGGCCGGTAAGTAGTGCTTGGTATTTGCCTTGGATTTATGCCTGGCCCTTTTCTTGGTGAATGGGGAGCAGGTGTATTAAATTTGGTGTTATTGCTCTTGCTCTCTCATATTGGTCACTGGAAGTTTAACATGGCACCTCATGGCAAAGAGCTCTCTGAGGATCTGAAAATAAGAATTGTTGCTCTACATAAATATGGCCTAGCCTATAAGAAGATTGCCAAGGCCCTAAAACTGAGCTGCAGAATGGTGGCCAAGACCATACAGCGGTTTAACAGGACAGCATCCACTCAGAACAGCCCTTGCCATGGTCGACCAAAGAAGTTAAGTGCACATGCTCAGTTGTCTTTGGGAAATAGACATATGAGTGCTGCCAGCATTGCTACAGAGGTTAAAGGGATGGGGGGGGGGGTCAGCCTGTCAGAGCTCAGACCATATGCCGCACACTGCATCAAATTGGTCAGAATGGCATGTCCATGTCCAGAAGAAGCCTCTTCTAAAGATGATGCACAAGAAAGCCCACAAACAGTTTGCTGAAGAGAAGCAGACTAAAGACATGGATTACTGAAACCATGTCCTGTTGTCTGATGAGACCAAGAAGACTCTTATTTGGTTCAGATGGTGTGAAGCGTGTGTGGTGGCAACCGAGTGAGGAGTACAAAACGACAAGTGTGTCTTGCCTACAGTCAAGCATGGTGGTGGGAGTGTCATGGTCTGGGGCTGCATGAGTGCTGCTGGCACTGGGGAGCTACAGTTCATTGAGGGAACCATGAATGCAAACATGTACTGTGATATACTCAAGTAGAGCATGAGTCCCTCCCTTCAGAGACTGGGCCGCGGGGCAGTATTCCAACATAACGGCCCCAACACACCTCCAAGACGACCACTGACTTGCTAAAGAAGCTGACAGTAAAGGTGATGGACTGGCCAAGCATGTCACCAGACCTAAACCCTATTGAGCATCTGTGGGGCATCCTCAAATGCAAGGTGGAGGATCACAAGGACTCTAACATCCACCAGCTCCTTGATGGCGTCATGAAGGAGTGGAAGAGGATTCCATTGGCAACCCATGAAGCTCTGGTGAACTCCATGCCCAAGAGGGTTAAGGCAGTGCTGGAAAATAATGGTGGCCACACAAAATATTGACACTTTGGGCCCAAGTTGGACATTTTCACTTAGGGGTGTACTCACTTTTGTTGCCAGTGGTTTAGACATTAATGGCTGTGTGTTGAGTTATTTTGAGGGGACGGCAAATTTACACTGTTATACAAGCTGTACACTCACTATTTTACATTGGAGCATTGGAGCATCATTTCTTCAGTGTTGTCACAGGAAAAGATATACCAAAATATTTACCAAAATTTAAGGATGTACTCACTTTTGTGAGATACTGCATATGCGCTACATTATTTTTTCTTTATTTGCTATTTTTTTTCCCCACGAAAGTGGAGTTACCTTTTAAAGCACAGTAAGACAACACAATTCCCTTATTATTCATCTCCGAAAAATGTAAGACCTTCTCCATCTCAAAATTATACTACCATATATATCTACCATCAGGGATTGAAGCCATGCAAACATATTTTTAGGTCATTATTTAATCTGACATGAGAAAGGGAGATTGAAGGCCTAATGTAGTAGACAATGTATTCCAGGGACAGCCCGGGGTCAGGGCTGGTGGCAGGCAGAGAGCATTTCAAGGATAAGCTGATGTCAGGGCTAGCAGCAAACACAGAAAATTCCAGGGACAAGCTGAGGTCAGGGTGGGCGGCCGACAGAGAGTTATCCATGGTCAGGCTGAGCTCAGGACTCGCAGCAGACAAAGAGTATTCAAGGGGCAGGCTGAGGTCAGGGCTAGCAACAGACAGAAAATGTCAGGGACAGGCTGAGAGGTCAGTAACAGGAATATTCAGGGTCAAGGCAAAACAAGGCACATGAAACAGGAGCTATGCAGTGGAATATTAACACAAGCCAAGATCGGCTGCAAGGGGGGTCACTCGCTCAACACAGCACCCAGAAAGCCACTGCCATCACTTTAGTAAATTGGGCTACCACATTGCTTCCGTGGAGGCCAGTCAGGTATCCATATGCATACTTACAGTGTGCTAGGCTGGTTCAATGTATGGTAAGTATGATGCAAAATATATCATGGCTGGAGCTCAGTTTTTTAACCCCTTCCTTACTGGGCACTTAAACCCCCCTCCTGCCCAGACCAATTTTTGGCTTTCAGCGCTGTCGCATTTTGAATGACAATTGCGCGGTCGTGCGACGTTGTACCCAAATAAAATTTGCGTCCTTTTTTCCCCACAAATAGAGCTTTCTTTTGGTGGTATTTGATCACCTCTGCGTCATTTCTGATCGCCGCTATAAACAAAAAATGAGCGACAATTTTGCAAAAAAGAACAATATTTTTTACTTTTTGCTAAAGTACAAATCCATTAAAAAAAATATTCATCAGTTTTGGCCGACATATATTCTTCTACATATTTTTGGTAAAAAAAAAAATCGCAATCGGCGTATATATTGATTGGTTTGCTCAAAATTTATCGCATCTACAAACTGGGAATTGATTTATGGCGTTTTTATTATTATTTTTTTTTTTACTAGTAATGGCGGCGATCTGCGATTTTTAGCGGGACTGCGATATTGCTGCAGAAATGTCGGACATTTTTTACACATTTTTGGGACCAATGACATTTATACAGCGATCAGAAATTTAAATATCCACTGATTACTGTGTAAATGTCATTGACAGTGAAGGGGTTAACCTGCAGGGGGCAGTGAAGGGGTTAACACATGTTCCCTGGGTGTGTTCTAACTGTGGGGGGGCAGGGCTGGCCGGGACATAACAGATCTAACTGATCCCAGTGACAGGGATCAGTAGATCTGCTATGTCCCCTGTCACAGAACGGAGAACCGCCGTGTTTACAAGGCGGTTCCCCGTGCTGAGGCTCCCAAAAGAGATCGCCGGGTCTCGCGCGGACATCGAGTCCGCCCAACACAGTCCGCCAGGAGCGGAGCGGAGCTGTGACATCATATGGGACGGGGCCTCCGGGTGATGTCACCTGGTGGCCACGCCCGATGCCAATATAAGGCACAGCACACAGCGGAGAGGGCATTCGTGAAGGAGATCGCGTCGTGTCAACATGGGAAGAAAAAGAAGAAGAAGAGAGGGAAGAGGACAGCGGAGAAGACCGGCAAAAGAGCAGAAGACGCCGCAGAGAAGGAGTAGAAAGAAGACCCCTCAGAAGATGGAAGACCCCGCAAAAGAGCTGAAGAAAAGAAGACGCCGGAGCTGATTTAATAAAATGTTTTAAAACCCTGTGTAGTGTGTTTTTTTTGCACACTTTTTTTCCAGGTAAATGGGTAGGGGTACGATGTACCACATACTCATTTACATAGGGTGGGGGGCCGGCATCTGGGGGCCCCCTTGTTAAAGGGGGCTTCCAGATTCCGATAAGTCCCAGCCCGGAGACCCCGACAACCACCGGCCAGGGTTGTCAGGAAGAGGCCCTTGTCTTCATCAACATGGGGACAAGGTGCTTTGGGGCGGGGGGCGCAGAGCCCCCCCTGCCCCGAAGCACCCATACTCCCCATGTTGAGGGCACGCGGCCTGGTGTGGTCCAGGAGGGGGGGGGCGCTTGCTCGTCCCCACCCCCTTTCCTGGCCTGCCGGGCTGTGTGCTCGGATAAGGGTCTGGTATGGATTTTGGGGGGACCCCATGCCGTTTTTTGGCCCGGGGGTTCCCCTTAAAATCCATACCAGACCAAAGGGCCTGGTATGTTCCTGGAGGGGGACCCCATGTCATTTTTTTTTTTATTTGGCGTGGAGTTCCCCCTCAAGATCCCCAGAGCACAAGGTGCCTGCCATTGTCGGGATCAAAGTCGGATCCCTGTTCACAGACAAATGGTCCGACTTTGACCCTATGTAGGACCGTAAATCGCACGGTAGTGTGATAGTGTGAACCCAGCCTTATTGTCAAAGCTTAATTGAACAAGCTGAGGTTAGAAGCCGATTGGCTACCATGCACAGCTGCACCAGATTTTGCACTTTAGTAAATCAAGCCCTCAGACTCCACATAATCTTGTCTCTGTACAAAGCATTAGTCGGATCTCATCTGGAATATGCAGTTCGGTTTTGAGTATGTTTAAAAAAAAAGGCTCACGCACATGGATGGATTCACCTGTACAGTGTAAAAAAACGGGCGTATTTTAGTGCCCCAGATCCCCTAACACTATGTAAAGCAGGGGGTCTTCAAACTATGGCCCTCCAGTTGTTCAGGAACTACAATTCCCATCATGCCTAGTCCTGTCTGTGAATGTCAGAGTTTTACAATGCCTCATGGGACATGTAGTTCCGCAACAGCTGGAGGGCCGTAGTTTGAGGATCCCAGATATAGAGCAACACATAGACATGAATGGGTGAAAGCGGCTGTACGCAGCTATGCCGAATGCCCCAAGTGCATATCACCTCCATTTGGGACATGAGGTTTGTACACATACGCCACTTTATGCAAGTAGTGGCTCATAACTGCATACAGCCACCTTGACCCATTTATGTGTATGAATGGCTGTATGCAGGATCATGCATATAATGCAAATCAAGCTTGGCATAATTGAGTTGACTTTTGAGTTAACCAAAATGTGATGAGTATGCTGCTTTGCCCAGTGCAAATTTTGCAGTTCACTTTTTCCATTTTTAGAAATGCATTTGTTTTCCTACCACTTCTCTCTAATAAAATGAAAAAAACATATGCAGATCACGGGTAGTTATTTCAAATAATACAGTAAATAATGTGGGACAGTGCAAATTCAGATTTATAATTGACTAGACGTGCTTATCTGCTTAACTCAGATCTTAAGAAATCTGTTTACAAGGATTAACAAAACTCTCCTCTTTGCCACGTGTGCTCATCAACCCGAAACTGCGGATACATCTTGTAATAGAAAGTGGTCATATGATGTATAGTTGAGAAAGTGACATAGTTACAGAAGTTCCCAGAAATGCATAGATCCAAGGACAAGGGGGCAATACAGAGGCTTATTGCTTCAGGGACACGTGTTATTTGGTGTCAGGCTGCAGGAACAAGAGGAGATAAACAAACTGTCAAGAGGGGAAGTAGAGAAGGTCTTTGAGGGAGGGCTCGGTATAAAAGAGGTGGAGGCTCTGGATTTTTTCTTTAAGAGGTTGACCTTAGAAACTGGTGTTTGAAGAACAAGATCATTTGACAGAGATGCTAAAAGAATAGTCATAGAGGAGGCATTAGTCACCTTTTTAAATTAGATACGTACGTGATTACAGTAAACCTGTCAAACATTACATGGTAGAGCCAAAGTATCTTTTTTTTTTTTTTTTTAATTGGTCAAACTCTTAGGTGACCACATATCCTTTGTAGTATTAAAACAACCTAGCTGATGAAACTCGAGGCTTTGATTGAAAAAGCCTGGCAACCTTTCTTAGGATGCAGTGTTAGACACCTGGATAAATGTTCTTCCTCGTTGCCCTCCTATCTTTACACAGATGAATTTAGGCTGGTTATTTTGGCTGTGCCTGCCGCAGCTCCCGGAATGGACAGCGCAGAGTTCAGAGTGACAGCAGGGTCTAAAATAGAACATGACACTGCTACTGCAGGCAAGACCTCATGCATCCAAGTTAAACACTACTGACTGGTGAAAAAGGCATAAACTAAAAACTAAAAACATGTAGAGAAAAAGCACACCATTTTTATTTCATTTTTCTGAGTAGATGATTATGAATGACTAGGTTAATGCACTGACATTGCAGTGCTAAAATCCTTGGTTCAGTTCTCACCAGCGTGGAGTTTCTACACTTTCCTATGCATGTGTAGGATTCTTTTTGGGTTCTATCTCATGACTAGCATGGTTCTACCATGGGCGAGACGGTTTTCTATATGAGTGTATATATTCGTCAGCACACTATGGATCCTTGTCCAAAATTTTCTTTTATTGAGAAGATCACATCACAGAAAACTGCAACGTTTCGGAGCCGTGCAGGGCCCCTTCATCAGGCATGTGACATGCCTGATGAAGGGGCCCTGCGCGGCTCCGAAATGTTGTAGTTTTCTGTGATGTGATCTTCTCAATAAAAGAACATTTTGGACAAGGATCCATGGTGTGCTGACGAATATATACACTTGCATGACGAACAATCTCCAGGACCCAGCTGGATTTCGTTGCAGCACCCTATTACGTGAGAGCCTTTCTTGCCAGGAAGGAGTGCGATAGGAAAATTGATTAAGGTTTTCTATATGACTCTGGTAGTCACATTAAATTGTAAGCTCCCTTAGAAGCAGTGACCAGTGTGAATGGCTCAATGTTCTTTATAAAGCTCTGCTGAATATTTTGACACTATATACAAATAAATTAGATATTAAAAATAAAGCATTCCCCCTATCAGGCTATGTAACCATGCTCATAAGGTAGTCCTATATCTGGTCAGATAATGGTCTAACTATGCATTAAGTGGATATTTTATTTACCATTGTTTACAGTTTTATTTCTCTTGAAAGATTTATTTTATATGATCTATGGATGTTATTCTTTATGTACATCACTGCGCTCCTGGTCAGGTATCCAAGCCTGTATTATTTGCCTTTACCATGACTATTGTATATACAATTTCTCTAGTTGACCCAATAAAGCTGTTGGGAAAAAAAAATAAAGCATTCCCTTTGTTTTTGGTTGGTATTGATGTACTCCTTATTTAATTAATAATAGGGTTGTTTGATTTTCACCATTATGCAATATGCAAAGATACTGTGTATCATAACAAGACACTGTGACATCCTTTCTTAATACCTTTCCATTTGTATTGTACTGATCATAAGAAAGAGATATATACATTTCTTCTTTTTAATTATATTTGATATCACGATTTTAAATGTATCTTTTTTTCCCTTTTTTTCTTTTTCTTTTTCTGCTCCACAGGGAGAGTCATACCAGCAGTGGTGCCTCCCAGCTGTATTCAATGACCATTGATTGAATTGGAGCAGATCACATGATCAGTTTTATCTACTTGTTTGTATATTTAAATGTGTGTTTTGTTTTTGTGTACTAAGCGGTGAACAAGGTGTAACTACCGAAGCGCATCTGCTGTATGTACATGGTCTACGTTTAATAAAGCATTTGGAAGAATTTCCGGAGTGCCGACTCAGTCGCTTTTGGATTATTGCTATTATGCAATATGCAGTTGTAGGCAGGTTGCCTACAGTATTTTAATTAGGAAGTTGGTTGGTTGACTTCCTTGTCCTTTAGAAGGATGAGATCTCCAACCTTGAGATTAGGCTTAGATGTTTGCCATTTGTTACGACCTTGAAGATGATGAAGATACTCCTTCCTCCAGTGATGCCAAAACACATTGCCTAGATCAGGGGTAGGGAACCTGTGGCTCTCCAGCTGTTGTAGAACTACATTTCCCATCATGCTTCTGGGAGGAATTGTATCCATCAGCCTTGCAATGCCTCATGGGAAATGTAGTTCTACAACAGCTGGAGAGCCGCACGTTCCCTACCCCTGGCCTAGATGATGCACCTGCTTCCATTGATGCCTGTAGATATCCTTGGGGTCTATCTCACTTGAAGATATTACAGCAGTCCCAATCTTTTGAGTAAGCAGCAAAGCTGGAGTAAGGATCGCTGGAGCATCAGGATCTGAAGATACCTGCACTAAAGGTCTTGCATTTACTATGGCAGACACTTCAGCGAGAAAGGTAAACAGAGTCTCATAGGTGAGTTGTTAAAAATTATGGTTCTGCAACATGGAGTTAAGAATTCTTAATGCTACTCCAATCATTTGTTCCCAGGATCCTCCCATATGTGAAGAATATGGAGGGTTAAACAACCAAGTACATCCATTGTTGGCCAGGAAATTGTCCAATTGCAGCTCTTTACATGCTCCAACAAAGATGGTACCACAGTCAGATTTCAGGTGCTTGACCGATCCTCTGACAAAGAAGGGTCTTCGTAGGGCACAAATGAAGGAAGAAGAATCCATAGACTTGATAACTTCTATGTGCATTGCTGGGATGCTGAGACAGGTAAACAATACAGCCCACCTTTTACTATTGGCAGCTCCACCACAAGTTCTCCAGGTGATGATGGACCATGGACCGAAAACGTCTACTCCAACATAGTTGAAGGGTGGATCTGTACTTAGGCGATCAGCTGGGAGACTTGCCATTTGCTGCTGTTGATGTCTTCCTCTTAACTTGTGACACTTCACGCACCTGAAGAGCAGGGAGGAGACACACCTTTTCATACCAACAATCCACAAGCCAGCTGACCTGATGGCACCTTCTGTAAACTGACGGCCTTGGTGTTGCACCCGTTCATGATGGTGAGGAACCAGAAGAGTAGTAACATGATGTTGACCTGGTATGATTATAGGATTCTGTTCTTTGCTGCATATTTACCTATATGGCCCCAAATCTCAGCAGCTGACTGGCATCAACTACAGGATTTAGATTGAAGAGTGAACTCTTTTTAGCTAATTCTGTTCCATTTCTGATTCTCCCGAATTCCTCCTGATACACTTCTTGTTGCACACAACGGATAATTTCCTCTTCTGCGTGTGCAATATCTGCTGCTGTGAAGTGTCTAGAACAGATGAGCCAACCATGCCACTCTGATGAAGACCTCTTCCCAAAGCAACACGCAATGTGAATTAGGCGAGCAATAGCTCTCACAGCAAATGACCAGGTGGAAAAAACACTCAAAACAGTGTGACCGCAACTTCTGTTTTTTATTTATAGAAGTGTGGAGTGAGATGTTCACAGTTCTTATTTCCTTATCATCTTCAGGACTTACTAGCCCATAAGTGGTGTCAGTGGTTGGTAAGTAGGAGTCCTGACACAAAAACCTTGGAGGTCACAGCCATAAGCTGTCCTGAAGAATTGCTGATGACACAGCTCTGTTCCCACAGTCAGCTGGGTTGAGTTCAGTGGGAACGTGATGACATTGACTTGGTAGAGAGAATCTCTTAATACGTTTTACCCTGTTGATGACATACACATAAAACTGTTTTGTTTGGTTGTATATATAACCAAGTACTACCTTACTGTCAGTATAAAAGGTGAAAGAATTAATTCTAGTGTCCATTTCACTTTGTATAACTTCGGCAATTTCTACTGCTAGCACAGCTGCACAGAGTTCAAGTCTTGGTAAGGTATCTGCAGGTTTGGGAGTGAGTTTCAGAGGTCTTTAAATAGGCTACTGCAGCAATAGCTTCAACTGATGCATCAGAGAAAATATGAATCTCTCTCTGGCCAACAGTTGAAATGGAAGCTGGAACATAGCAACGTGAGATTTGAAGTCTTTCTAGTGACCTCAAAGAATATCTCCACTTTTCCCTTGTGTTGTTTCTCACTAGGTAAAGGAGTATCCCAGTCTATGTTCTCAGAAGATAACTGTCTTAGCACAATCTTACCTTGAATTGTAACTGGAGCAAAGAAACCCAGTGGATCATAGATGCTGTTCACGGCTGACAGGACTCCTCTCTTAGTGAAGGGTTTGTCACAAGTTGACACTTGGAAGGTGAAGGTGTCTTGTTTGATGTTCCACAACAAACCCAGACTTTGCTGTACAGGAGGCACATCTGTACCTAAATCAAGGTTTTTTAGACTAGTGGCATAGTCCTCAGAGTAAAAGGCATTCATAAGTTCCTGGCTGTTGGATATAATCTTGTGAAGGGGAAGGTTTGCTACAGACAGCATCTCCTTTGTTCTGGTGAGAAGATTGATTGCTTCTTTAGCGGTTGAAAAAGACTTGCGTGCGTTGTCAACGTAGAAGTTTCTTTCAACAAATTGACGAGCACCAGATCCATATTCTGAGAATGGCCTGAGCCATTCTCCTTAGCCCATAAGTTGCCACTACAGGGGAAGGACTGTTACCGAAGACATGTACCTTGATTCGATAATCTATCACTTCCTTGTTAATGTCATTGTCTTTGTGCCATAGAAATCTGAGGTAGTTTCTGTTGTCTTCTCTGACAAAGAAGCAGTGAAACATTTGTTGAGTGTCGGACATTACTGCTATGGGTTCTTGTCTGAAGTGAATTGAGACTCCTATTAGACTGTTGTTCAAGTTGGGCCCCCGTAAGGAGCATGTTGTTAAAAGAAACATCTTCATGTTGAGCACTGGAATCAATGATAACTCTGATTTGGTCTGGTTTGTGTGGGTGATACATGCCAAAAGATGGAAGGTACCAGCATTCTTCTCTCTCCTTTAGTGGGGGTGCAGGTTCTGCATGGTCTCTGTCAAATATATTTTGCATATAAGTGCACAAAGTGCTTTTGCAAGTTGTTGGGCAATCTCTCTATTGGAAGACGAAAAGGTAGGGGTCCCACCCAATTATTGAAGTCTTCTGGAAAGAACTCATTGTCCATTACTATGATAAATTCTTTGTATTCTGTTGAAGCAGCCAGTATATCTTCTTCACTGGTTGCATTAAACACTGTAGAGCCGAGGTCATCATCATGACAGGAGAAAGGGCTTATGTTACCTGAGATACCATATTGCCCCTCACAGCTGGCTATCTTCTCTTTCACCCAGTAGTAATGTGGGCATGGCTCAAAGTAAGTGTTTCAGCCATTTGGCAGAACATTTGTCTTGAATGATGAAATGTTGGTAGGTCTCTTCATTTTGCCTGTACAGACATTGCCTATGATGACCCAACCTAGATCTATACACTGGGCAAATGGGGCATCTGGGGGTCCACTGACTTGTCTGTGTGACCTTGTGAACTCTTAGAATGTCTCTTCCTAACAGAAGAAGGATCTGAGCATCTTTGTCAAGTGGCGGTATCTCATTTGCTATTACCTTCAGGTGAGGGTGATGGAAGGCAGCAGCTGGAGTAGGGATTTCTTTCCTGTTAGCAGTTATCTGATTGCACTCCACAAGTGTAGGTAGGGGTAATTGCAAGTTACCTTTGAGGGAAGATACCATGAGTCCATGAGTCCATGAGCCCTTCTTCCAGAAATCTCTATAGTTCCACTACAGGCATCCAAGGTGTAAGCTTGAGCTTTGCCTTCTATTTTGCATAGGTCAAACAGTTCTGATTTTGCAAGTGATTTATTGATCTGATCATCTAAGATAGCATACACAATACGAGTCTTTTCTGGTTGATCCCTGTGGTATATGTTCACCAAGCATATTTTAGCACAAGACTTATCACAGTGGTCTTCTCCATAAACTTCAGTGCAGCATGATTAAATTATAGTGGAATTAGGTACGTGGTCTGTATTCTGCCCGCCATGAGTTGACCTGGGAGGAGAGTTTGCAGGTTGTGCAGAGCTGGGCTCAAGTGGATGGAGGACTTGCACATGTTGTTCACAGCCACATTCTATGCACTTGATGGGCATATTACAGTCCTTAGCAAAATGTTCAGTAGAAGCACAACACCTGAAACATACCTTGAATGTCTTTAAAAGCTTCTTACTAGAGTTGAGCGAACCCGAACTGTAAAGTTCGGGTCCGTACCGAACTTTTGGGTGTCCGGGACCCGGACCCAAACCCGGACTTTTCAAAAAAAGTCCGGGTTCGGGTCCGGGGTTCTGGTATTTTATTCCACATGTTGAAAAGCTGCCAATATGGCAGCCTCTATATGGGGCTGGAGTCACCGTGCTGCATGTCATATGCTCTCAGGATAGTTTAGGGAGAGGATGCTGCTGGCTCTGTGAGGGACAGATTGCAGAACATCTCATCCTGCATTACTGAACGATCTGATTGTGGACTAGGGAGAGATACTAGTACTGGTGCTTTGAGGGACAAATTGCAGACCTCATCCTGCTGCACAGAACGATCTGACAGAACTAGGTAGAGTCTGTTGCTTTAAGGGAAAGATTATTCTTTTAAAATCATCATCAAGTTGTACACGGAAAGGTTCCAGCTGTTGCTTTAAGGGAAAGATTAGTGTTCTAAAATCATCATCAAGTTGTACAGGGAAAGGTTCCAGCTGTTGATTTAAGGGAAAGATTAGTGTTCTAAAATCATCTTCAAAATGTGTGGGAAAAGCCTATTGCAGGGGCATAGAGCCATATTAGTGTTCTAAAATCATCTTCACAGTGTGTGGGTTGGAAAAGCCTATTTCAGCCGCATAGAGCCATATTAGTGTTCTAAAATCATCTTCACAGTGTGTGGGAAAAGTCTATTTCAGCCGCATAGAGCCATATTAGTGTTCTAAAATCATCTTCACAGTGTGTGGGAAAAGCCTATTTCAGCCACATAGAGCCATATTAGTGTTATAAAATAATCTTCACAGTGTGTGGGAAAAGCCTATTTCAGCCGCATAGAGCCATATTAGTGTTATAAAATCATCTTCACAGTGTGTTGGAAAAGCCTATTTCCGCCACATAGAGCCATATTAGTGTTCTAAAATCATCTTCACAGTGTGTGGGAAAAGCCTATTTCAGCCGCATAGAGCCATATTAGTGTTCTAAAATCATCTTCACAGTGTGTGGGAAAAGCCTATTTCCACCGCATAGAGCCATATTAGTGTTCTAAAATCATCTTCACAGTGTGTGGGAAAAGCCTATTTCAGCTGCATAGAGCCATATTAGTGTTCTAAAATCATCTTCACAGTGTGTGGGAAAAGCCTATTTCAGCCGCATAGAGCCATATTAGTGTTCTAAAATCATCTTCACAGTATGTGGGAAAAGCCTATTTCAGCCGCATAGAACCATATTAGTGTTCTAAAATCATCTTCACAGTGTGTGGGAAAAGCCTATTGCAGGCGCATAGAGCCATATTAGTGTTCTAAAATCATCTTCACAGTGTGTGGGCAAAGCCTATTGCAGTTCGGTTTGTACCAGAACTTGCGAACAGGCAAAAAATTTGTGCGAACATGCAAATGCCATTAAAATCAATGGGACACAGGAAAAATCAAAAGTGCTCATTTTAAAGGCTTATATGCAAGTTTTTGCCCTAAAAAGTGTATGGGGACCCGTGTCCTGCCCTAGGGGATATGTATCAATGCAAAAAAAAGTTTTTTCAGGAGCAGTGATTTTAATAATGCTTAAAGTGAAACAATAAAAATGAAATATTCCTTTAAATATCATGCCTGGGAGGTCCCCTTGGTCTGCCTGTAAAAGGGCACACCTCTGTGATGTTTAGAATATAGCCACAGAAAAATGACATTTCCAAAGGAAAAATTGTCATTTATTATCATGGCTGTAATGTATTGCCGATTCCCGGCAATATAGATAAAATCACTGAAAAAAGCATTGCGTTGCAATTGCGTAGGGTTCCCCCCAAAGTCCGTAACAGACCCTTCAGGTCTGGTATGTATTTTAAGGGGAACCCCACCCAAAATAACAAAAATTGCGTAGGGGTCCCCCCCCAAAGTCCGTACCAGGCCCTTCAGGTCTGGTATGGATTTTAAGGGGAACCCGGTGCCAATAAAAAAAAAAAATGATGTGGGGGTCACCGCAAAGTCCGTACCAGGCCCTTCAGGTCTTGTATGGATTTTAAGGGGAACCCCGCGCCAAATTTTTAAAAAAATAGCGTAGGGGTCCCCCCAAAATCCAAACTAGACCCTTATCTGAGCACGCAACCCTGGCATGGCAGGAGGGGGTGGGGACGAGTGAGCACCCCCCCTCCGAACTATACCAGGCCACATGCCCTCATCATGGGGAGGATGTTTTGAGGCCTCATCCCCACAACCCTTGTCGGTGGTTGTGGGGTTCTGCGGGCGGGGGGCTTATCGGAACCTGGAAGTCCCCTTTAATAAGGGGGCCCCCAGACCCAGACCCCCCCTATGTGAGTAAGTATTGGGTACATTGTACCCCTACCTATTCACCAAAAAAGGAGTAAAGGGGTACAAAAAACAAGAGGCAGTTTTTGACAAGTTCTTTATTGTGTAAAATAGCTCTTCTTCTTTCTTCTTTCTTCCTCCATCTTCTCCTGCCCCGGTCCTTCTTCTGGTCTTCTGCTTCTTCGTTCGGACTTCTTCCTTCCTCTCTTCATCTTCAGTCTTCATCTTCTTCCTTCTTCTTTCACCACCCCTCATCCCCACCCCCTCCTGCCATGCCAGGGTTGCATGCTCAGATAAGGGTCTAGTTTGGATTTTGAATTTTAAAAAATTGGCGTGGAGTTCCCCTTAAAACCCATACAAGACCTGAAGGGCCTGGTATGGACTTTGGGGGGACCCCGCATCATTTTTTTTAATATTGGCACGGGGTTCCCCTTAAAATCCATACCAGACCTGAAGGGCTTGGTACGGACTTTGGATGGGACCCCTACGCAATTTTTTTTATTTTGGGTGGGGTTCCCCTTAAAATACATACCAGACCTGAAGGGTCTGTTACGGACTTTGGGGGGAACCCTACGCAATTGCAACGCAATGATTTTTCAGTGATTTTATCTATATTGCCGCGAATCAACTTTGGGAGGAACCCTACGCAATTTTTTTTTTTTTAATCTGGTGCGGGCCCTGCTGTTGTAGATTATTTTAAAAATTGTGATTACATATGACATGCCCCTGTAAACCAGGTGCAGAAAATTGGGCCTTGGGTGTTGGCGGTGCCAGAACACTGTAACCCCTTGCAGTTACTCTTGTTGGTCGCAGGAAGGGACCTGCTGTTGTAAATTGTTAGTGGTAATATGAACCCTGCTGTTGACCGCCCTGTCCAACGAGGCCAAAACATTGCCTTCCACATGTCGGCAGAGAGCTGGGAAGGCCTTACGTGAAAATACATTTCTTTTGGGAACCTGCCACTGTGAGACAGCACATTCCACAAATTCTTGAGTCTACCAACTGAAAAGGCAGCAGTTGGAATGTTAGCACTTTGGCCAAGCTAGCATTAAGACGCTGAGCATGTGGATGGCTGAGACAGTATTTTTACGCCTCAGCAACTGGGGTAGGGATATTTGCCTGCTGAATTCACTTGGTGGTGTACTGCTAGCAGATTGGCTGCAAGTACTTGTGGCACGCATTGCTAGACCTTCATTCCTCTCAGTGCAGGTTTTGGGGAGGACTGGAGGTATAGAAGTGGTTGAGATCCCAAACGAGGAGCAAGGAGAAGTCTGCCTTGTTTTCTGGTGTGGGTTTTTCAGGTGCTGTTGCCAACGGACTGCATGGCTGGACGTCATATGTCTTGTCAAGACAGTAGTGCCCAAGCGGCTGGAGTTCTGGCCGCGCTTGACCGGCTTCAGACATAGATTGCAAATGGCAACAGTGCAATCTACTGCACATGTGTTGAGAAATGCCCACAGCAAAGAACTTTTGAAAGCCAGAGGAGAGCCAGGAGCGCCCTACACATGTGGAGCTCTGTGGTCTGATGCAATTGGGTGGCTGACCTTAAGCTGGCCCCTGGAGGACATTCTGCCTCGTTGAAGTTGTGCCTCTTCCTCCTCCTCCTCATTTTCCTCTGCTCTTCTCTCAGGCACCCAAGTACAGTCTGTGTCCTCATCATCCCCTCCCTCTTCGTCACTGGAGCAAACTTGGCAGTATGCTGCAGCTGGGGGAACATGACTGCTAGTTTCTAGGGCTTCTGCCGCACCCCCTGTCTCTAGGCTCACGCTACTCCCTTCCTCAACCTGGGAACCAACATCGGAGCCTTCAAATTGTTGCGCATCCTCCATCAGCATATAACTGCCACTATGGTCCAATAATTCTGGTGACTCCTCCGTGCATGAAGGTGGGCTAAGGAAGGAGTAACTGTGGACAAGGGTCCGGTGAAATAGGCTGCTTTGCCAGCTGCATTGGAAGGCAAACTTGTATGAGCATGGGTGACAAGGGATGAGGAGGATGAGGACAGCTTAGTTATCCACTCCACCAACTCTTCTGCATGTTGTGGCTGAATAGCACGGCCAACAGCAGAAAAAAAGGACAAGCGTGATCCGCCTGCAGAGGATGCACCATGTCCGCCACCACCACTTTTCACTGAAGACACAGAGGCTGCTTGCCCTCTTTTAGTGGCCTTGGAGCATCTGCCTCTCCTTTGTGGCCTTCCTGACATGATGGGGATTTTTTTTAACACCGCACTACACTGTATTATATACCGTACACCCCAGAATGCACTGAATATAGTGTACACTCAATACACTGTGTTTATATATATATACTAGACTGTATATATTTTAATACACCACGTCAAGTGTACTATATACCGTACGTACACTCCTGAATGCGCTGATATATAGTGTACACTCAATACGCTGTGTGTATATATATATGCTAGACTGTATATATTTTAAGACACCACGTCAAGTAGTGTACTATATACCGTACACCCCCGAATGCACTGATATGTAGTGTACACTCAATACATTGTGTGTATATATATATATATTAGACTGCATATATTTTAATACACCACGTCAAGTGTACTATATACCGTACGTACACCCCAAATGGACTGATATATAGTGTACACTCAATACACTGTGTGTATATATACCAGACTGTATATATTTTAAGACACCACATCAAGTGTACTATATACTGTACATACACCACCGAATGCACTGATATACAGTGTACACTCAATACGCTGTGTGTATATATATATATACTAGACTGTATATATTTTAAGACACCATGTCTATATACAGTACTCCCCCAAATGCACTGATATATAGTGTACACTCGATACGCTGTGTGTGTATATATATATATATATATATTTATATATATTAGTCTGTGTATGTATATATACTAGACTGTATATATTTTAATACACCATGTCAAGTGTACTATATACCGTAGGCAAACTTGTATGAGCCTGGGTGACAAAGGATGAGGAGCATGAGGACAGCTTATTTATCCACTCCACCAACTCTTCTGCATGTTGTGGCTGAATAGCGTAGCCAACAGCAGAAAAAAAATATATATACTAGACTGTATGTATTTTAAGACACCACGTCTATATACAGTACACCCCCAGATGCACACGATACGCTGTGTATATATATATATATATATATATATATATATTAGGCTGTATATATTTTAAGACACCACGTCAAGTGTACTATATACCGTACGTACACCCGCAAATGCACTGATATATAGTGTACACTCAATATGCTGTGTGTGTGTGTATATATATATATATATATATATATATATATATATATATATATATATTAGACTGTATATATTTTAACCCCTTCAGATCTGTGCTATAGCCGAAAGACGGCTACAGCGCGGATCTCAATTCCGGGTGGATGTCCATGGACGTCCCACCCTTGTGCACACTCACAGGTGGCGGCAGGGCGCACGCGCGGCCGCCGCATGCTGCGTGGGCATGCCCGCGGGCCAGGCGGACTCAATGTCAGCTCGTGACCCGCGATCGCCTGTTAGAGCTGCAGAACGGGGAACCGCCGATGTAAACACGTGAATGGGTCACTGGGATCAGTTAGACCTGTTATGTCCCAGGCCAGCCCCGCCCCCACACAGTTAGAATACATACAGGGAACACAGTTAACCCCTTCACTGCCCCCTGCAGGTTAATCCTTTCACTGCCAATGACATTTCTACAGTAATCAGTGGACATTTAAATTTCTGATCACTGTATAAATGTCATTGGTCCCAAAAAAGTGTCAAAAATGTCCGACATGTCCGCCCCAATATCGCAGTCCCAATAAAAAATGCAGAAAGCCGCCATTACTAGTAAAAAAATAAAAATAAAAATGCCATAAATCAATTCCCATAGTTTGTAGACGCGATAACTTTTGCACAAACCAATCAATAAATGCAGATTGCGTTTTTTTTAATCAAAAATATGTAGAAGAATATATATCGGCCAAACCCAGTGAATTTTTTTTTTGGATATTTATTATAGCAAAAAGTAAAAAATATTGTTCCTTTTTCAAAATTGTCACTCTTTGTTTGTTTATAGCACAAAAAATAAAAACCGCAGAGGTGATCAAGTACCACCAAAAGAAAGCTCTATTTGTGGGGAAAAAGGGATAAAAATTTTGTTTTGGTACAACATCGCACAACCACGCAATTGCCATTCAAAATGTGACAGTGCTGAAAGCCTAAAATTGGTCTGGGCAGGAGGGGGGTTTAATTGCCCAGTAAGCAAGTGGTTAAGACACTACGTCAAGTAGTGTACTATATACCGTACACCCCCGAATGCACTGATACATAGTGTATACTCAATACACCGTGTGTATATATATATATATATATATAAACTAGACTGTATATATTTTAAGACACCACGTCAAGTGTTCTATACACTGTACGTACAACCCCAAATGAACTGATATATAGTGTACACTCAATACACTGTGTATATATATATATATATATA
>BLSH010110769.1:112092-123273 GCA_018402905.1 Glandirana rugosa | reverse complement strand
GCCTTAAAGTGATACACACATTTTGCAGAACAGTGATATGGGTACTCCCGGCTTATTTATACTTTTTTGACACAGTTTGAAGATGATTTTAGAACAGTTCTATGGCCTCTAATGTTAATTAATACTTTTCAGACCCATTTTGAAGATGATCTCCATTTTTGCATTTTTTATGTTTTTATTTTTTTAAAAATATTTAAAGTTATTTCCCTGTCCCCATTTCTTTGTAGGTCACTTGTCCCACCCTTACCCACATTTCCTTCCTTTTGCAGACCTCTAGGACCTTCCAGGACTATTTTACAGCACTTTTTGTACCTAAAAGTCCGGGTCTCCATTGATTTCAATGGGGTTCGGGGTCCGGGACAAAGTTCGGGTTCTGTCCGGACCCGAACCCGGACTTTGTCCCGAAGTTCTGCCGAACCAGCAGAACCCGGACTTCTAGAAGTTCGCTCAACTCTATTAATAAACTTTTGATAATTTTCATATTTTACCTGTTTATACTTGTGGTCAATCCAAAAAGCCTCTTTGCCCCTCCCTGGGGAATTTTGCAATCCTTTGTATACACAAAGCTAAAGAAAGTATTTAATAAATTTGCTTTCTCTTTGTCCCCAGTAACCCACTCTAGAATGTTTTGTGAAGGGCCTACATGCTCAGACCTGACCTTTTTACTATTAATACAGTATCTCACAAAAGTGAGTACACCCCTCACATTTTTGTAAATATTTTATTCTATCTTTTCATGTGACAACACTGAAGAAATGACACTTTGCTACAGTGTAAAATAGTGAGGGTACAGATGGAATTACAGTGTAAATTTGCTGTCCCCTCAAAATAATTCAACACACAGCCATTAATGTCTAAACCGCTGGCAACAAAAGTGAGTACACCCCTAAGTGAAAATGACCACATTGGGCCCAGAGTGTCAATATTTTGTGTGGCCACCATTATTTTCCAGCACTGTCTTAACCCTCTTGGGCATGGAGTTCACCAGAGCTTCACAGGTTGTCACTGGAGTCCTCTTCCACTCCTCCATGACGACATCACAGAGCTGGTGGATGTTAGAGACCTTGCTCTCCTCCACCTTCCGTTTGAGGATGCCCCACAGATACTCAATAGGGTTTTGGTCTGGAGATATGCTTGGCCAGTCCATCACCTTTACCCTCAGCTTCTTTAGCAAGGCAGTGGTCATCTTGGAGGTGTGTTTGGGGTCGTTATCATGTCGGAATACTGCCCTGCGGCCCAGTTTCCGAAGGGAGGAGCTCATGCTCGGCTTCATTATGCCACAGTACATGTTGGCATTCATGGTTCCCTCAATGAACTGTAGCTCCCCAGTGCCGGCAGCACTCATGCAGCCCCAGACCATGACACTCCCACCACGACGCTTGACTGTAAGAAAGACACACTTGTCTTTGTACTCCTCACCTGGTTGCCACCACACACGCTTGACACCATGTGAACCAAATAAGTTTATCTTGGTCTCATCAGACCACAGGACATAGTTCCAGTAATCCATGTCCTTAGCCTGCTTGTCTTCAGCAAACTGTTTGCGGGCTCTTGTGCATCATCTTTAGAAGAGGCTTCCTTCTGGGACGACAGCCATGCAGACCAATTTGATGCAGTGTGCGGAGTATGGTCTGAGCACTGACAAGCTGACCCCCCCCACCCCTTTAACCTTCAAAGGCTCTATAATCCATCTGGCATCCGGATGTTTTTGTTACTTATGTTCTTGTTATATGTTTCTTGTCTCCTGTCCATGTGATTGTATGTTCATTGCCCACTATGCCTGGCATTCCCAGCCAAGCTTTACAGTAGAGGGGTCATCCCCTGGTTTGGAATATGTACTACCTATATTTATGAATAAACTTTTGATAATTTTCATATTATACCTGTTTATACTTGTGGTCAATCCAAAAAGCCTCTTTGCCCCTCCCTGGGGAATTTATCAATAGTTTGGTTTAGGCTTTATTTGACCCACCTATATGACAATACAGGTATTTGTAGTACTTTACTCGAACTACAGTCACACTTACTGTAAAATCTTTTTGTATACAAAGGAGCATGGGGGAGCTCATGTCCATAATGGGGATGGTATTGACAAAGCCCCAAATGATCCACAATGGCTCAAAAGTGATATGGTCCAGAAATATTAAGACAGAATAAAGGTGGATAAAGCACCTGGACCAGATGGCATCCACCCACGGATCCTAAAAGAATTGAGCTCTGTCATTTCAAAGCCATTGTTTCTCATTTTTAGGGATTCGTTAATGACTGGAATGGTACCACTAGATTGGTGTAGGGCCAATGTGGTGCCCATATTTAAAAAGGGATCAAAGTCTTTACTAAGTAACTGTAGACCTGTTAATTGAACTTCTATAGTCAGGAAGATACTGGAGGGTTTAAAAGAGTTGTAAAGGCAGAAGGTTTTTTTTTATCTTAATGCATTCTATGCAATTAAGATAAAAAACCCTTTGTGTGTAGCATATCCACAGCCCCCCTAATCAGCCAATTCGGAGGACTGTCCCAGACGGCTTAGACATTCATGGACATCGCTGGAGATAGAATGGGCCCAAGCACATTGATTGCCCCCCAGTAATAAAGAGGACCTGTCACAGCCCATCAAAGTACCTGTCACAGCCCATCAAAGCACCTGTCACAGCCCATCAAAGCACCTGTCACAGCCCATCAAAGTACCTGTCACAGCCCATCAAAGTACCTGTCACAGCCCATCTGAGTACCCGAGTATCTGTCACAGCCCATCTGAGTACCTGATTACCTGTCACCAACCCATCAGAGTACCCGAGTACCTGTCACTAACCTGTCAGAGTACCCGAGTACCTGTCACAAACCCATCAGAGTACCCGAGTACCTGTCACTAGCCCATCTGAGTACCCAAGTACCTGTCACCAGACCATCTGAGTACCCGAGTACCTGTCACCAGACTATCTGAGTACCCGAGTACCTGTCACCAGCCCATCAGAGTACCCAAGTACCTTTTGCCAGTCCATCAGAGTACCCGAATACCTGTCACCAGCCCATCAGAGTACCCGAGTACCTGTCTGCAGCCCATGCCTCATAAAATATACATTGGGTGTTTGCTTTCCAAAATGGGGTCATTTTGTGGGTAATTCCATTGTCCTGGTGCTCCAGGACCTTCAAAAGTGTGATAGGTAGGAATGAAATGAGATGTGTAATTTATGCTCCTAGAATGCCTGAAGGTACTACTTCAATGTTGGATCTCTCTATGTGGCCAGGCTGTGTAAAAGTCTTAACCATGTGGTATTGCCATACTCGGGACGAGTAGCAGAATGTATTTTGGGGGGTAATTTCTGCAATGTACATGCTCTGTATTAGAAATATTATATAAATTGACAACTTTGTGTAAAAAAAAAAGTTTTCATTTTCTTTCCATGTTTTCCGAAGACTTGTGGAAAAAAATGAACTGACTCATAATGGCTCATAGCTTTCCAAAATGGGGTCATTGTGTTGGTAATTCCATTGTCCTGGTGCTCCAGGGCCTTCAAAAGTGTAATAGGTCATTTAGGATATTTTATGTGTAATTTTTGCTCCTAGAATGCCTGATGGTGCACCCTGCACGTTGGAGCTCTGTATGTGGCCAGGCTGTGTAAAAGTCTCACGCATGTGTTATCGCCATACTCGGGACGAGTAGCAGAATGTATTTTGGGGGGTAATTTTTTCTATGTACATGCTATGTTTTAGAAATATCTTATAAATTGACCACTTTGTGTTTTTTCTTTCTCCATTTTTCAAAGACTTGTGGAAAAAAACGAACCTTTCAAAAGACTCATAATGCCTCATAGAATATATTTTGGGGTGTTTGCTTTCCAAAATGGGGTCATTTTATGAGTAATTCAATTGTCCTGGTGCTCCAGGGACTTCAAAACTGTAATAGGTGGTTAGGAAATTAGATGTGATATATCTGCTCCTAGAATGCCTGAAGGTGCTCCCTGCTTGTTGGACCTCTCTATGTGGCCAGGGTGTGAAAAAGTCTCACACATGTGTTATCGCCATACTCAGGAGGAGTAGCAGAATGTATTTTGGGGTGTAATTGGAAGTATGCATATGCTGTGTGTGAGAAATAACTACTTGTTATGACAATTTTGTGTAAAAAAAAAATTGTTTCTTCGTTTTCCCAAGAATTGTGGGAAAAAAATTACACCTTCAAAGAACTTTTATGCCTCTTACTAAATACCTTGGACTTGTCTACGAAAATGGGTTATTTGGGGGGGAGGGGGGGGTATTTGTACTTTCCTGACATTTCAGGGCCTCAAGAAATGAGATAGGCTATCAGTACATCAGGTGTGATCAATTTTCAATGACTGGCACCATAGCTTGTATAACTTTCACACAAACCAAATAATATACACTTATTTGGGTTATTTATATGAAAAAAAGATAGGTAGCAGTATAGGCTGTGGCCCAAGTGTATTAACAAAAATTACTTATTTGCACAATTTTATCATAGAAACTAAAAAAAAAAAGTGTTTTTTTTTTCAAAATTTTCACTATTTTTTCACTTATGTGACAAAAAATAAAAAAGCCAGAGGTGATTAAATAGCGCCAAAAGAAAGCACTATTTGTGGGAAAAAAATGATAAAAATGTTTGGGTACAGTGTTGCATGACTGAGTAATTGGCATTCAAAGTGTGAGAGCACTGAAAGCTGAAAATTGATCTGGGCAGGAAGATGGTGTTAGTGTCCTGTATTGAAGTGGTTAATAATAGCATGCATTGTCAAGCTGTGGTTTCCAAAGCGAGCAAAGTCCTTTCTTGTATTAAGAGAGGTATGGACTCATTTCGTCCCTGTACAAATAATTAGTAAGGTCTCATCTGGAATGTGCAGTTCAGTTTTGGGCACCAGTTCTCAAAAAGGATATCAGGGAACTGGAGAAAGTGCAGAGAAGGGCAACCAAACTGGTAAGAGGCATGGAGGAACTTAGCTATGAGGAAAGATTAGAGGACCTGAATATATTCTTTCTTGAGAATTGGAGATTCTGGGGTGTTCTGTCCAGCTCAGTAGATTGCTTTAAAAAAGGCCTGGATTCGTTTCTTAATGTACATAATATAACTGGGTACTAACATTTATAGATAAAGTTGATCCAGGGAAAATCGGATTGCCTCTCAGGGGATCAAGAAGGAATGTTTTCCCCTGCTGTAGCAAATTGGATCATGCTTTGCTTTTTTTTTTTTTTAATATTGGTTGAATTAGATGAACTTGTGTCTTTTTTTAACCTCACTAACTATGTAACTATGTACTAATCTCAGGAACCACCTCTAGGGTTCTCAAATGTAATTAGAGTATGGGTGTATTCGCAAATGTGAATGCATCCTACATGCCTGTGGCTGCAATAAGCTGCAAGAGCCAGCAGCCTCCCATTGTTTGCAATGGGGTTCTTGCATTTAATCAGAGGCAGCGTGCATTCGCAGGTGTGATGGCAACCTTGCATTACTCTACCATTCTTTCAGACCCATATAGCACGTGTCAAGCACAAGGATCATGGGCCCAAACACATAGCCCTTACACCCAGGGCTTTTTTTTCAGTTGGATTGTGGCGGAACTGAGTTCCGCTATCTTTGGTTCTCGCCCTTTGCTCCCTACTCACCACTGTTGCTTGTAAACGAAGAAACCTTCTGTATTTACAAGTGTTTGCAAGGACAGCTTTCCTCTCAGTGGCTCCCACAGATCCCTGCCTGCCCTGCTCTCATGTTGGGGACAAGGGAAATGCAGGTGCAGTGTGGGATGGGGCATCACGTGGTAAGCTGCATTGTGATCCCCATCTGTGCTCAGGTGCACAAGTGCTGACCAATGCTCTCCCTTCAGATGAGAGAGAGAGAGAGGCAAAGCTCCCTACACGGCCAGGAGGTACTAGAAACCCGGGCCAGGTAGGTGAGATGAGAGGAAGCTTTTGGGGAGGGGTAGAGATGAGGCCTGTGGAAGGAGATGTGTGCAGAGGAGGGGGGTGGAGGAGAGTGGTGCTGAGGTCAGAGCTGAGGAGAGGTGGAAGTGAGATGTGGACAGCCTGTAAAAGGGAGCTGAACCCTGCATACTGTGCATAGCACACCCCTAAACCCTGCACTCTGTATGTAGCACATTCCTCAACCCTGCACTCTGTACAAAACGCCCCCCTGAAACTGAACGTTGTACGTAGTGCACCCCTGAACCCTGCACTCTGTGCATTGCATTGGGCACCTGTGAAACTGTACTCTGTACATAGCACATCCCTGAACACCACACATAACATACTTCTGGTATTTATTGTCCCTTTAAGATCCTCACACTGCAATTTGGCCACACCTACAATTCAATGCGGTTTGATGCTGGTGGAGAGTGGGTTGAGTTTCTGCACCTGCTCTATTAGGAAAATGTATACAGTCTTACAGATACAACCCGCTCTTTGAGGGCAACCATAATGCTGATGCAACCCTTGATGAAATTGAGTTTGACACCTCTGCCATATAGGGACTGTGTTCATGCTTTGACATAATTTACCGCTTATACTGATATATTTTATATACATTTTCTAGGTTTCCCAGGTCCTATAAAACCCAGGCAATGTCTCTGGTTAGATTCTGTATTTGCGTATTACTGGCTGCTATCGTTTTAGCTATCACTCCTGCCATGGTCTGGGGGTCTACAGGCACCACAGGAGTAGAGAAGTGTTGGGTCTTCACACCATATACAAATCTCATTGCACCTCAAAGACATTTTCACAAAAACAGATTATTACTAATACTGTATTGTTTGGATCAGACTATTTTCTCAGTTTTAATGTATTAAACTATTCCACAGCTTTCCACTTACTATGTTAGTTACCCAGCATTGCAATTATCGAGTATATGTCAATTTAAGTACAATATGAACATAAATTGGACGTATGTGGATTTTGCTGGTAGATTAGGGACTGGTCAGAGAGAGATCACTTTGAACACATATAGCAATGTATGCATACCAAGAATCTGTTTTTAAAGAAAATGGTTCCTAGAAGTGTGTAAGGGTGTATAGCAGTGTGCAAAAGGTTACCTGAGATACTTTTATTGTCATGAAACAATCACACATAAAAACTGTGCATTCTTCTGGGCACAACCTCTGTATTGCACTAAAGTATTCAACCTTTTACTGCTTGAAACGC
Organism: Glandirana rugosa; assembly: GCA_018402905.1. Classification (NCBI taxonomy): domain Eukaryota; kingdom Metazoa; phylum Chordata; class Amphibia; order Anura; family Ranidae; genus Glandirana; species Glandirana rugosa. The sequence continues at coordinate 116,130 of BLSH010110769.1, read as the reverse complement.
CTTAAGAGCACGTACCATTTAGTACCCGATTCATTAAAAGTGGATAAAAAATGCACTAAAGTTTAGTTGCCTTTTTGTATTACCTTTCTTCCACAGGAAAAATTAAGCAAGAATTTTGACTTTCGCTGTAGCCTACAATTCCACTTTTGTGCTCATGTTCTATTTAAAAAAATGTATTAAACTAGTCCCCTACTATTAAAATGTTTCTATGGCTAAAATAGAAAACAACAAATGCTACAGTCTGTCAGTAGCCTTAATACAGCTGTCTATTTTTCTGAGTTCCCTGTGTAACATAGTTTATTACCTGGTGATCCAGCCAGTAAGTCTATTGTTTTTCAATTTCCATTAACAGCCCAAGCTGTCAAGCAAAAGTGGCAGTTAGAGGTTTGAGACAAACCATTTAATACTGATAGGAGTGATTACAATGGTCAATGGTTTACTTATGTAAAACCTTTATCCTAGAAGAAAAATAAACTATTTTTCTAACTGCTTAAAAATGTTTTAGCTGGAATTGGGCTTTACATTGTTAGTCACTAATGTAAATTTTATCTAAATCTACTAGTCCATCCAACACCACCCTCTAAATCAGGGGTAGGGAACCTGTGGCTCTCCAGCTGTTGTAGAACTACATTTCCCATCATGCTTCTGGGAGTAATTGTATCCATCAGCCTTGCAATGCCTCATGGGAAATGTAGTTCTACAACAGCTGGAGAGCCGCAGGTTCCCTACCCCTGCTCTAAATTGATAGACATTGCTGTTGTCCAAAAGTGGCTAGGTTGCTCCTCCATACATGCAGTGGAGGAGTGAATGTAGCCACCCTAACACAGGAGGTCTGTTACTGGCCTATCGCCAGATAAAAATAAAGAAATAACTGTCTAAAAACGTTTTTGTGTTTAGTTAAATGTTAATGTTGGTACTTTAATAGAGGACGGCATGGTTCTTTTTATAATGAAAATGTATAGTATGTTTTTTACAACTTGATCAAGTCCTGTTAGAGCTCTGTCTTTATCATGTTGGCATATAATCATTACAGTGGTGGGAGGTTGGTTGCATGAGAATTAGGCAGAACAATAACAGCTGTTATACTAGAAAGAGAGATAATGTGGCACAGAAAAAGATAATTTAAAAAAACGAATGCCGTGAGACTTGTCACCTTGTCTCAGCTGTTCTTACAGTTTTGTCCCTGCATGCGTGTCAGGATTCATTGCTCTTCCCTTTAGCTTCCTTATATCACTGACAAGTGGCACTTACTTCTCCTAAAACATACTGTAACATTTTTCAGTTTCCATGGAAAGACAAATACTCAACAATGCATACAAAAAAAAATACTGCGTTTGTGCAAAAAAAAAAAAAAAATCATTCATATAAATTAAACCATTACAGTGTAAATATCCAGCAGCACCACTAAAATGAGATATATTGACATTAAACAGCATATACAAAAAAATTGTTGCGCTATACATAAATTTTGCTCATAAAGTGGTGATAAAGTTCAATTGTAGAAAAACTCAAAAACAATTGCAGATGAATCCAGAAGACCCTCTACCTCGTGCATATACCCCCACTACAAGCAATATAGACTCTTACCAGAGAGCCTGGACCCTTTATTATCGAGGGTCAAACAGGCTTGATGTAATAATCTTTGCAGGGGTCATCAGCTGGAGATGTGTCCTCAGAACAAATTGAGAACTTTCACTGGATAATCAGATCAGGTTCCATTTACCCCACGACCAGATTTAACCATGCAAATGAAGGAGATGCCAGATAGTGTAAAATCTCAAAAGATGGGTCTAGCCAAACTTTTACATTTGCAGCCCGCTGCCCCAGGGGAGCCAGGGCTCTCCTTCAAATGAAACATCCAGAGATATGAGCATGTAACTCTAAAAAAAAATCCACGACTGTCTGGACACCCCGAAAGCTTGTCCTGAAAAATTGTATGTTAGTGCAAATGAAAAAAGTATCAAGGACAGTACTCAATTTTCTTTTCCTCGCCCCAGAAATCCCACCAAGTCTTTCAATTACCTGTCAACATTTCACTGTGTGGCTGCTGGAAGTCATTTAACCACTTCAATACGGGCCTATTTTCTGGACTTGGTGTTTACAAGTTAAAACCATTTTTTTTGCTATAAAATTACTTAAACCCCCCCCCCCCCCCAGCATTATATATTTGTTTTTCTAACACCCTACAGAATAAAATGGTGGTCGTTGCAAAACTTTATGTCGCACCATATTTGCGCATCGGTCTTACAAGCTCGATTTTTTTTTTAAAAAATGCACTTTTTTGAGTGAAAAAATAAGACAACAGTAAAGTTAGCCCAATTTGTTTCCATATTGTGAAAGATAATGTTACGCCAAGTAAATTGAAGAAGAAGTCTTAGCGGACGAAACTCGTTGGGTCATTGCGAGATCATCCATGTTTTATGGACCCTATTGTATCTTCATTGATGTAAGTGTTTTAACCTTTTTTTATTAAAATAGTTATACAGTTTTACACTATAGAGATTCTCTTTTATTTCATGGCTTGATTAACATACTTGGAGTTCCTACTACTTGGGGTATCCTGGTTTTTATATCATTTCAAACCATTGTGGAAATTTATATACCGATATTGGAGAGATAATTGTGGAGGTGGAGACGTATATGAGGATCCATAGTTCTACTCGGCTGGATGCCGGATATTGAGTACATCCACGCGCAAGTTAATTCTTGTAAGCGTGTAGTGTATCTGGTGGCGGATTTTCACAAATTGATTGGTGTTGGTCACTGGTTAACATTTATATATGATGTTATGAACACTGGACATTTGCCTGTATTTATTCTTCAATCAAAGTTTATTTTGTTTAAGCACGGACACTTTCATTTTGGAATGTTTACTGCATAAAGCATGGACACTTTAATGGACACTGGGCACTATTAGCAATAATTATTACATAATTCTTTTTGCACTTATTGTCTGGAAACAGATTAGAAAATGTATTGTTTACATATAATCTATGCACTTTAAATATATATTCTCCTTTATTATTTATATGAACCCAATCATTATGAGGTTTTTTGATATTTAATTATTGGATTCACTTTGTAAGCGCTGCACTAGTTTTAGCATAACAGTAAAATTAGCCCAATTTTTTCCATATTGTGAAAGATAATTTTACGCTCACTCACTACCTGTGCAGAATGGGAATGGACCCGATCATCTCCACCGCTGCTGACGTTCCGGTAAGTGGCGGGAGGGGGGCACCTCTCCCGTCACCGATAAAAGTGATCTCGCGTGCAGAATCACCGGCACTAAACAACAGTATCTGAATGGTGCCTGTAGCTGAAGGCACCATTCAGATATCGCCACTCAAAGTCTAGGACGTCATATGACATCCTTGGTATTGAAGTGGATATACTCTACTGGCCAGGAACTGCTTCTTTTGCACATTTGCAAAAAGATTCTCTATTTATTCCTATAGCAAGGCTGTCCACTCTTTGGAAACGTATACTGTAGAAAATGGTATCCTAAGAGCAATAAATGGAAACTCAAGCAGTGGTGCAGTTGCTGGGGGTAAAATTATTCTTTAGCATAACCTGCCAAAAATACCTTAACCACTTCAGCCCCGGAAGGATTTCCAGCTTTAGGACCAGAGCCCTTTTTGCGAATCGGCGCTGCGTCGCTTTAACTGACAATTGCGCGGTCGTGCGACGTTGTACCCAAACAAAATTTGCGTCCTTTTTTTCCCACAAACAGAGCTTTCTTTTGTTGCAGCGTGCTGGCGCGTTAACAGTCAATTTCGCTGCGTCGCGGCTAAGCGTTTTTCCCGAGACCAGGATTTCGACCTTTAGGAAGGCCCCGACTTCACCAATTCCATAAAAACCGTCCAATACGATTTCTTATTAAAATGGGGGTCGTTGACGTGGTGACGAACTCAAAGGTAAATAACGAGAATCCTATGGTAAAAGATGTCATATGCAAAGGTTTCTCACCTGTCGGAACGATATCCTTATTTATCTCTTAGAAAAACGTTTACACGTTTTCTTCGTCAAGGACCGGTC
>BLSH010110769.1:95762-111743 GCA_018402905.1 Glandirana rugosa | reverse complement strand
GGCGCGCTAAGGGTTAACTATGTTCCCTGGGCGTGTTCTAACTGTATGGGGGATGCCCTAGCTGGGGAAGGGAAGTTATCACAGCCTTCACGTAAAGGAAGGCTGTGATCACAGCCCTTCCCCCTCACACAGAGCGGAGGTCCGTGTTTACATACACGGACCTCCGCTCATTCGCTCCGGGGGGGGCATCGCGGGTGGCCGGCGGCAATCGAAGCCGCCGCACCCGCTCCCTGGCCCCCCCTGGACACAGTGAGCGCGCGGGCGCGCCTCCGGCGGCACGCGCGCGCTCACTATACACGTTCCCGCAGCCGCCGTCGTATGACGGCGATTTGCGGGAACGAGCCACTTTGTCGCCGTCAATCGCCGATCGGCGGTCGGCAAGTGGTTAAAACATTCAAAGACACCTTCATTTAAAATGGTTGTAGGGGCTGAAGGTTTTTTTTACCTTCATGCATTCAATGCATGAAGGTAAAAAACCTTTAGAAAGCAGCTCCCCACGCAGTCCCCTAATACTTAATCTAGACTGATCTTGATTCAGCAATGTGCATGAGAGCAGCTGCTCTCCCAGGTCTTTACCTCTTCATTGGCTGAGATATATCCGTGAGAGCCATTGGCTCGCACTGCTGTCAATTACAGCAAGTGAGGAGGAAGCGGGGCCGAGTCCCATTCTGTGTCTTATGGAACACGCATGAGTGCCGTCAAAGCAAGCGGTTTGCTAAGGGGGTACTCGGATAAGAGGAGGAGACAGGGGTGCCGGTAGGGAACCTGACAAGAGGAGGATCGGGGCTTCTCTGTGCAAAACCACTGCACAGAGCAGGTAAGTATGACATGCTTGTTTTAACTTCAGTAGTCGGGATCCGCTAGGTGCCTGGACCAACAGCCGTCAATCGGACAAAGCTCGGCTCATCCAGCTTTTGTTGGACGATAATTGAAAATCGGCTGTCGAATGGAGCGTACTAACTGTCAGATTATCGGACGACAGACTGATAATTGGACCGTGTGTACGGGTCTTACGACCAGATTAACAGGCTCACTGTATAGCAGGCTTTCTCTACTGTTGGTGCTTACTTAACCAGTTCCTGACCAAGTACAGCAAGTACAGCATATTTACTGCGGCAGTGTGGCTCTGTTCCGCGAATCGCCGTATATAAGCGGCGATTCGCACGTGCGCAGTTAGCGGGCACCGCACTCTGCAGGAGTGAACCCACAGCTCTGGCGGACCCGAAGTCTGCCGGTGAGCCACGATGACCTGCCAGAGAGAAAGAATGGGGAACCGCCGATGTAAACACGGCGGTTCCCCGCTATGTCAGTGGGCATGTTAGAGATCTATTGATCCCTGTACTCGGGATCAGTGAGATCTCTTATGCCCATGGTAGCCCAGCCCCACACAGTTAGAACACGCCTAGGGAACACAGTTAACCCCTGCAGGTTAACCCCCTCACTGCCAATGACATTTACACAGTAATCAGTGGATATTTACATTTCTGATTGCTGTATAAATGTCATTGGTCCCAAAAAAAGTGTCAAAAATGTCCGACATGTCCGCTGCAATATCAAAGTCCTGATAAAAATTGCAGATTACATACCCCAGATGACGGCTGTTGGAGCCGAAACGCGTCGGGTTTCCATACCCCCCTGTCACGATTTTATACTGAGAGCTCTTTTTAATCATACACATTGTGAGTATTATTCATCTTTTTTGTTGAAATAAATTTCAATATACAGTATTACACTATTGCGGCTTTTTCTTTATCCATTGCGATATGGCATGCATCACTACCGTTTGAGATAAACCGTCTGGAGAAGTTGGAGCCATCCACCCGGACAGGGATCGTTCTTGTCTTTCCTTTGCCTCGGCTTTCACAGATAGAGGACATCAGACCATCCCATCCCTGAGTTGGATATCTGAGACCCGCACATTCCCTTCAGGATCCTGATGATACCGGACTGCTCATCCCAGAGATATCATTTTGACACCTGCGCATTACCTACAGGATTCTGGTAAGCTTACATCCATCATTAATTATTGGATTTATCAGAATATCCTGTGGGCTTGAGTTCCTCTACACAGATAAGATTTTCGATACATATGGATCAATGAGTAATGAGACTTACCCTTTATACAGCCATCTTCCTGTTATTGGGACTTTTTTCTGAACAGTTTTCATAAACATAATCATTTCTGTTTATTCCTCTTCATTTTGGATTCTTTTAAATATGTTTATTTGGGCGCTGCAATATATTTTTTATAAAAATTGCAGATCGCCGCCATTACTAGTAAAAAAAAAATGTAAAAACGCCAGAAATTAATTCTCATGGTTTGTAAACACGGCAACTTTTGCGCAAATCAATCAATAAACACAAATTGCGATTTTTTTTACTAAAAATATGAGGAATATAAATCGGCCAAAAACGATGAATAATTTTGTTTTTTTCATATTTTTTGGGGGGTTTGTATTATAGTAAAAAGTAAGAAATAATGTTTTTTTTTTGCAAAATTGATGCTATTTTTTTGTTTATAGTGGTGATCAGAAATGACGCAGAGGTGATTAAATACCACCAAAAGAAACCTCTATTTGTGGGGGGGGGGGGGGGAAGGACATAAATTTAGTTTGAGTACAACGTTGCACGAACGCGCAATTGTCAGTTAAAGCGACGCAGTGCCGATTCGCAAAAAGTTCTCTGGTCCTACAGTGGGAAATCCTTCCGGGGGTGAAGTGGTTAAGGCTGAGTTCACATATGCTGTGGCCGCGGCTCACAGCATGGGGTTCGGTGAGTCCCTGTTCACCGATTCAGGTGTGAATCAAGTCCAAATGTTTGCCTGAATTCGTACCTGAATAGGAACCAAAGATGCACAGGACCCTTTTTAAATGCGGATCGCGGCTGCCCCAGAGGTGTGTGAACCGGCTCCATTGGGAACTGGGCACACTCTGCTGTCATGCGAATTGAATAAGGAGAAACCCACATCCAATTCGCATATGTGTAAACCTGGCCTCAAGCCACATCTCTGCCAGCAAATGTACCTGCCAGGGCCTCCCATGATTCGTATGTGAGTTCAGGGTTTGGTTTAATTTAAAGCATGCAAGTAGAGCAGGGCTGGATTGAAAGCATCTTGGGCCTGGTGCTGGGGATTTTGGTGGCACTTTTTATGGAAATAAAATGAAACTGCAAACATTTTTTGTTAAAACAAATTAAATATTAAAACAAATTAAATGTTATATAGAGTGTGGGGGTGAGAAATGGAGGAAGATGGGGGAGGGGGTGAGAGAAAGGTGCGTGGGTGGGTGAGAGGGAGAGGAGGGTGAGAAAGAGAGAGGGGTGAGAGAAAAATTTACATATTAATGCCACCGCGATTTACATATCAGCCATGTGTTTACTGCACACAAAGCAGGTCTGGGCAGTTTTAGTGACTCACTCACACCACTAGGTTGGGTCTATCTTAAGGAAGGAGCCTGGAGCTGCAGCTCCAATAGCCCCTATGTTAATCCGGCCCTGAAATAGAGGGCTAGGGACACTCCTTCCACACTGTAACAGCAAATCTTGGACTTGGCATAGTTCCCAACTGTCCCTTATTTTGAATCCACCTGTCTGTCTTTCTTCTTCCAGTGTGACTTTTTTTTTTTTGAAGTATAGACTTCTAGAAGGCTGCTTTCACACTGAAAACGCCGGCCATTCACAGTAAAGCGCCGTCCTTTTCAGTTCGCTTTTGAGCTGCTTTTCGGCTGTTAGCGGGACGATTTTAACCTCCAAGAAAGGGTTAAAAACTCCAGTGTTGCGCCGCATCCGAAGAGCTTTCAAGGCACTTCAGAAGCGCTGCCTATTCATTCCAATGAGCAGGGGCGGTTTGGGCGTGCTGTATACAGCCCTCCCAACCCGCCCCAAAGATGCTGCTTGCAGGACTTTTCCAAACGTCCCGCAAGCACACCGCCCCAGTGTGAAAAGACACATTGAAATGAATGGGAGGCGGTTTTCAGGTGCTTAGCAGAGGCTATATCTAGCGCTAAAGTGCCTGAAAACCACCCCATTGTGAAAGGGGTCTTAGAATGTACTATTTAACTAGCAAACTACAGCTAGCCCCACAGACTGAACAAGGGATATTACCTGCTTTCACTGCCAGCTGTTTTATTCAGGCAGCCACACCAACAAGAATATATTATAGCTTAAAACAAGACATTTTGCTATGTACACATCTGCAATTCCTATTCCCCGTGCACCTGTAGTCAGTGTTTTTCTATGTCCAGCTGAGGGCACTCTTCTCATACTGCTAACAAGCCTTCTGAATTATTCACCTGAAGATACCTGGAAGCCTGAAAACAAATCCAGCACTGACAGAAGGAGTGCGATACTTTATCTGCTAGCTGCAGCTGAGAATAAGCCAGGTCCTAGAGAAAACAATACCATATACAGAGAGACTTTGACATGAGCTACATCTGGAGATGTATTGTGTGTCAGGAAAACAAGACTTATTTATTACTATGGCTAGATTATTTATTAGTATTCTGTAGGCAGAGCTGTTTAATACTCTCCAATCTCTTCTTCAAATGAAAATTGTACATAATTCCAAAAACTTAGATAGCTACACTATATTACCAAAAGTATTGGGATGCCTGCCTACACGCACATCAACTTTCATGGTATCCCAGTCTAAGTCTGTAGGGTTCAATATTGAGTTGGCCTACCCTTTGCAGCTATAACAGCTTCAACTCTACTGGGAAGGCTGCCCACAAGGTTTAGGAGTGTGTCTATGGGAATGTTTGACCATTCTTCCAGAAGCGCATTTGTGAAGTCAGGCACTTATGTGAACGGTAATGAATAGCTCACAGTCTCTGCTCTAAATCATCCTAAATGTGTTCTGTCTAGTTGAGGTCAGGACTCTGTGCAGGCCAGTCAAGTTCCTCCACCCCTAACTTGCTCATCCATGTCTTTATGGGCCTTGCTTTGTGCACTGGTGTGCAGTCATGTTGGAACAGGAAGAGGCAGTAGCACCCTCTACTTAGGTAGGTGCTAAGTGTAGGATTTTTGTAGTGAGTGCAGGTAACTTTACTAGCTGGCAGCTAGGCCTGTTTGTCTTGATTCTGGGCTGGGAGTGGCTCAGGGTAGCAGTTGGTGACTCACAGGTAGTGTCACTTCTTGGACCTCCCTCTTGCTTCTAGAAAATGCTAGGAGAGAAGTGGAAGAGAGGTGGAGCTGCCTGGGGTATTCTGGGGAGCCTTGACCAATGCCCAACCTGGATTGGCAGGGGGCAGGCCTCCTAAAATACCCAGGGTCAGTCCAGCTGGGGAAGAGTTGTCGGGTGGAAGAACTGGGAGACAGAGTACTAGGCGGTCGGGGCCTTTGAGGGAGCTCCCCAGTGCCCGGGGGGGGGGTGACCTTGGGCCTGGAGCTCAGGAGTGGACAGGACCCCCGTACAAACCACAGGGTTGTCCTGGCCAGGAGCAGGAAAGGACAGTGGAGAGTACTGTCAGGCAAGTCTCCAGGAGGCATCCACCGGTTGTTAGTGAGTGACATGCACAGCTAGGAACACTGGGGAGGCACATCAGAGCGGATTAGGAGGATGCAATCTGGAATGGGTGTAGAGCCAGTGAGGACTGTGGTGTTACGGGCAGTGGAGATGGGCAGCTGCAGGAGGGCTGGCAGGGCCTGAAGAGTACTGACTAGGATCAGTAGTCTACCAAGGACAGCTAGCACCTGAACTTTCTTTGCTGCACCATAGGGGCCTGCAGCCCCTGTATGTAATAAGGCATTTCTGCTAAGGCCTGGCTGCAGCCTGTGTCAGGCCTAACCATGTGCTAGCTGTGCCTGAGGAGAAGTTGTTGTGCAGGAGAGAGAGTAATAGACTGCAAGCAAGTTTGTAATGGAGGAGACGGAGGAAGTGTGTACAAAGAGTGTACATAGTTGTCCCAACCAAATTGTTCCAATGCTCTGGGCATCTCATAAATTCCCTACCCTATCCAAGTTCAATCCCTCAATAAAAATACAAAACCAAGCACATGGACTGTTCATTGCTTCTGAGTGAATGAAAACGTGAATGCAGGGCTGGGCAGGGTGACAGATGGGCCACAACTTCAACAGCCCCTACATGGCTATTCCCAAACTGTTCCCACAGAGTTGGGTTTATGAAATTGTCCAAAATGTCTTATGCTGACACCTTAATAGTTCCCTTCACAACTAAGGGGCCAAGCCCAACCCCTGAAAAACAACCCCACACCATAACCCCCCCCCTCCACCAGATGATTTGGATCAGTGCACAAAGCAAGGTCCATAAAGATATGGAGGGGTGAGTTTGGAGTGGAGGAACTTGACTGGTCTGCACAGAGTCCTGACCTCAACCTGACAGAACACCTTTGAGATTAATTAGAGCAGAGACTCCGAGCCAGGCCTTCTCGTCCACATCAGTGCCCGACTTCACAAATGTGTTTCTGGAAGCATGATCAAACATTCCCATAGACACACTCCTAAATCTTGTGGACAGCCTTCCCAGAAGAGTTGAAGCTGTTATAGCCGCAAAGGGTGGGCCAACCTAATATTGAAAACTACGGACTAAGACAGGGATGCATTAAAGTCATGTGCATGCAAAGGCAGGTGTCCTAATACGTTTGGTAATATAGTGTATGTGCAACTGGAAAGTTTGGTACTGTACTTCAGAAATAGTGAATAAAACAAGGGATCTAGAGTCATTCTTTGGCCTGTGACTGGTTTGGTAGATGGGTCTGGGAGTGGATTGATGCAAGCAGCAGACTCTTCCTGGGCAATGAGGGTTTGTAGATGGAGAGATGGAAATTAAGTTATGTCTAGGGTGCCAGAAAAAAGGGCTTTTACTCATCTACAGTGAGGGAAAAAAGTATTTGATCCCCTGCTGATTTTGTACGTTTGCCAACTGACAAAGAAATGATCAGTCTATAATTTTAATAGTTGGTTTATTTTAACAGTGAGAGACAGAATAACAACAACAAAAAAATCCAGAAAAACGCATTTCAAAAAAGTTATACATTTATTTGCATTTTAATGAGTGAAATAAGTATTTGATCCCCTATCAATCAGAAAGATTTCTAGCTCTTCTCTGGCCCTTCTCAAAACATGACTTAGTACTCGGTGGCAAAACCCTTGTTGGCAATCACAGAGGTCAGACCTTTCTTGTAGTTGGCCACCAGGTTCGCACACATCTCTGGAGGGATTTTGTCCCACTCCTCTGTGCAGATCCTCTCCAAGTCATTAAGATTTCAAGGCTGACGTTTGGTAACTCAAACCTTCAGCTCCCTCCACATATTTTCTATGGGATTAAGGTCTGGAGACTGGCTAGGCCACTCCAGGACCTCAATGTGCTTCTTCTTAAACCACTCCTTGTGTTTTGGGTCATTGTCATGCTGAAATACCCATCCACAACCCATTTTCAATGCCCTGGCTGAGGGAAGGAGGTTCTCACCCAAGATTTGACGGTACATGGTTCCGTCCATCATCCCTTTTATGTGTTTACGTTGTCCTGTCCCCTTAGCAGAAAAACATACCCAAAGCGTAATGTTTGCACCTCCATGTTTGATGGTGGGGATGGTGTTCTTGGGGTCATAGGCAGCATTCCTCCTCCTCCAAACACAGCGAGTTGAGTTGATGCCACAGAGCTCGAGTTTGGTCTCATCTGACCACAACACTTTCACCCAGTTCTTTGAATCATTCAGATGTTCATTAGCAAACTTCAGATGGGCCTGTACATGTGCTTCCTTGAACAGGGGAAACTTGTGGGCTCTGCAGGATTTGAGTCCTTCAGGGCGTAGTGTGTTACCAATTGTTTTCTTGGTGACTATGGTCCCAGCTGCCTTGATATACATTGACAAGATTCTCCCGTGTAGTCCTGGGCTGATTCCCCACCATTCTCATGATCATTGAAACTCAACGAGGTCAGATCTTGCATGGAGCCCCAGACTGAGGGAGATTGAGAGTTATCTTGTGTTTTTTCCATTTACGAATAATCACACCAACTGTTGTCACCCTCTCACCAAGCTGCTTGGCAATGGTCTTGTAGCCTATTCCAGCCTTGTGTAGGTCTACAATCTTGTCTCTGACATCCTTGGACAGCTCTTTGGTCTTGGCCATGGTAGAGAGATTGGAATTGATTGCTTCTGTGGACAGGTGTCTTTTATACAGGTAACATGCTGAGATTAGGAGCACTCCCTTTAAGGCTGGGTTCACATATGAACCGCATACGGCTCACAGCAGGGGTCCGGTGCGTCCTGGTTCACCATTTCAGGCCTGATTTCAGCCCGAATTTTGGGCTGAATTCGGGCCTGAAATGGACCAAAAGTCGCACAACGTTTTTGTACAATTCGCACCGGACCTGCTGCGGAGATATGTGAACAGGCTCTATAGAGAGCTGGTCAAAATCTCTTATTGCGAATTGGATTACAGCGAACTGTAAAAATAAACTGTCAATTTTTTCAGGCGGACCTGAACGGAGCCTCCATGCAGCCCTATGGAGCGACGGATGTCAACGGAGATATGTCCGCTGACAACCGTCGCTCTCCGATCCTCTCCGCTTCCGTAAAGTATGACGGAGGAAAACCCTATTTTTCCATCTGTCTGCGGATCGGATTACAACAGACAGACGGATCCGTTGTCATCCGATTTACCACAGGGGAGAGTGGGGGCCCGGACGGATCTGTCTCTGCACAGAGAGCGGAGACGAATCCGTCATCTGTCAGCCTAGAGTGGATCATGTGAAAGGGGCCTAAGAGAGTGCTCCTAATCTCAGCTGGTTACCTGTATAGAAGACACCTGGGAGACAGAAATCTTGCTGATTGATAGGGGATCAAATACTTATTTCACTCATTAAAATGCAAATCAATTAATAACTTTTTTTAAATGAGTTTTTCTGGATATTTTTGTTGTTATTCCGTCTCTCACTGTTAAAATAAACCTGCCATTAAAATTATAGACTGATCAGTGGGCAAACATACAAAATCAGCAGGGGATCAAATACTTTTTTCCTCACTGCAATTCCTCACTTCACTGACAGCCAGTACTCAATTTTTTTCCCTGTTGCTCATGCTTGTGGGTGGTCCGTGTGTTGTACTTGATGATATCAGAATGTCTGTGAATGCTGGAGAGCTTTAAAATTATATTAAAGGTTCTTTTTTTTTTTAAATAAAATAATAAACATGCAATGGTTTTGCACAGAGCAGCCCCGATCCTCTTCTTCTGGGTTCCCCCACTAGCACCCCTAGCTCCTACTCTTCGCCAAGTGTTCCCATAGGAAACCGCTTCCTATGGGGCACTCGTGCAGGCCCACTCCCAAGTCGTCTTGTCTGCATCCATTGACACAGACCGGGCGGCATGCCCTGCCTCTCCTTGTCACAGCCAGGGCCGGTGCTACCACTAGACAAACTAGGCAGCCGCCTAAGGCGCACTGCTGCCTAGGGCGCCCAGTTGCTGGTTTCCCTACTCTGTCTCCTGCCAGTCCGTGCTATGTAGGTTTTTGGTGTGGTGGTGACTGTATGCAGGGGGTGCCTCTGTCTGCAGCATGTCTACCACAGGTGGTAGCCACCCGCCCATAAGTAAGTAGTGCCAGAGGCACAGTGCAGCACTGGAGGAACGGAAGCACATATCCCCTAGGCGCCGCAGCCCCTATGATCAATGACCTGTCTGTCTTTCCTTCTCTGCCTCTGCCCATACGTGATTCCTACACCGAGTCATGTGACTCCCTCCCGGCCTGTCCTGTACAGTGGCAGCGTATACTATAGCCTAATCAGAGTAGTGGGTGCTCTGAGGCTGGTGACAGCTGGAGCCTGGAGGCACCGAGGCAGGGTTTGTTCCTGGCACTGGCAGAGTCATCAGATGCATGTAGAGCCCCAGTGAGTGAAGAACACTGATATTGTATTAGGAATTGGGTAGGTCAGTGTAATGGTCAGGTAGGTCAGTGTAATGGTCAGGTAGGTCAATGTAGGTGTAAAGTAGGTCAGTGTAGGGATCCGGTAGGTCAGTGTATGGGTCAGGTAGGTCAGTGTAATGGCCAGGTAGGTTAGTGTAGTGGTCAGGTAGGACAGTATAGGTGTCAGGTAGGTCAGTGTAGTGGCCAGGTAGGTCAGTGTAGGGGTTGGGTAGGTCAGTGTAATGGTCAGGTATGTTAGTGTAGGGGGTCATGTAGGTTAGTGTAGGGGTCAGGTAGGTCAGTGTAGGTGTCAAGTAGGTCAATGTAATGGTCAGGTAGGTTAGTGTAGGGGTCAGGTAGGGCAGTGTAGGTAGGTGAATGTAGGGGTCAGGTAGGTCAGTGTAGGGGTAAGGTAGGTCTGTGTAGGGGTAAGGTAGGTCAGTGTAGGTAGGTCAGTGGAGGAGTCAGGTAGGTCAGTGTGGGGGTCAGGTAGGTCAGTGTAATGGTCAAGTAGGTCACATGAGTTACAGGGGCAGGGCAAAGGGGGTGGGGTCATAGGTGGAGCCAAGGGGGGGGGCGGAAAAATGATGTTTCGACTAGGGTGTCAAAAATCCTTGCACCAGCTCTGGTCACAGCATTTAATTGATGGCATTGGGAGCTAATAGCTACTGCTACTATCAGTTTGCCCAGAGAGGAGGGACAGAGCCGGGAGAGCCTCGGCTCTCATGCAGAATGCATGAATAGGCTCAGGTAAGTATAAGGAGGGCTGGGGGAAAACGGTGAATCTCTCTCTGCAAGTCCCCCTGGATGCTACATGTTCCAGTGAGGACCCCAAACTAAGTTCGGGCCTCCATGAACTGCATCTGCATCCCAATGCCCAGCAACCTCTTTGTCTGCGCCCTCTGCTCCTAATTCATGGCCAGGGTGCCCAGCGCTCCTCTCCTTTTCTCTCTGGACCCAGCAGACGCTGGCCCATGGACCTGCCTCCATGGCCAGGGGCGTAACGATAGGAGTTGCAGGGGTTGCAGTTGCAACCGGGCCCCATGATCCAGGGGGCCCGTGTGCCTCCCTTGTATACCTGGATAGGAGGGATGGCGGGGGTGGCATTTAGAGGACCCAATCTCCTCAGTTTTCCTCTATCCAGTTTACTTGTCTTCTGCTGTTCCCAGGGTCCCTGTGTGCTTCCCTGGCAGATGGCAGAAAGGGGGCCCACTGCAGAACTTGTGAAAGGGCCCCGCTGCGGGACCGTAATAAAGGGACCTGCGATGGGAGTAAAGGGCCCCTGGATCAGTGGGAAGAGGGAGGGCCCTAGCCAGGGGTCAGGGGGCCCTTCATAATTTCTTGCACCGGGGCCCTGAAGGTTCTAGTTACGCCTCTGTCCATGGCCCTCCTAAACCAGCCATCTGTCACACAGACCACCTCAGCAGCAGCCCGGGGCTGCCAGGTGCCCTCAGCATGAGTCCCTGAACCCTCCTGTCTCTCACCTTTGCCATGCCATGTTACCACCCTGAGGATAATTTCCCCTTGCTGTGTGGTAATATTTCCCTGTGGACTACTCCCCTTTGCTGGGCCATATTTCCACTCCATGGACTGTTAACCCTTGCTGTGCCCTTTTACTGCCCTGAAGATTATCTCCTCTTGCTATGCCATATTATCACCCTGTGGATCATCTTCTCTTGCTGTGCCATATAGCTACTCCATGAACTGTTTATCCATGCTGTGCCATATTGCTACCTTGTGGCCTGTCTATCTGTGCTGTGTCCTATTGATGCCCCTCCCATATACACAAGTTCCCTAGTAAACACTCGCAGGTTGGGTTCTGTGTGATTTGCCTCCATGTGCTCTCTCTCTGTGCTCCTAGTTCATCACACCTCCCTTATGACAGAAAAGGATCAAGTAAGTAAAAGTCCTTTTTTCTTTTATCCTGGGCAAAAACTTAGCAATTAATGTCTCACTACAAATGTTCTTTTTTTTAGTTTTCCCCAGAGTTCTGCTTTATTTGGAAAAACATCAGTTTAAAATACAAGGTTGATTATTCATACAGATTTTATAAAAGCCCCCTTTAATAGCTGGATCTTCTGTTGCTGTCATTTTTTGCTGACCACTGTGTAAATGTTAGGAAAACCGCATGTGAAATAAAAAAGAGGAAATCATATACTGAATACTATTATTACAAGTATTAACCACATACCTGTATTACAATACAATATTTTTTGAGATAGTGATCCTTTAGGAGTCTGTGGAAGCCCTGACTGCACCAGGCTGCACTAAGCTCAGCCAGAGAGGCTTCTGCAGCTTGCCGAGTTCATTGAACCTTAGGAGAAACAGTCACTCTGTGTGCTTAGCTGTCTGAAGCCTTGTGCATGCTACTAGCTTTTTTTTTTTTGTTCAACCCAGCAGGTTGAATGTAAAAAAAATGACAGCTCAGAAGGAGCCGCTGTACTAACTATCTGATGTTAGTACAGCGATCTCCCCCGCTGTGCTGTTGTGCTCTGACGGGGGAGGGGGGACTGCCCCCCGGCCAGAACACTACGGTCCGTGCTCTTAGCCATTTGCTGAGGGCGCAGATGGGGAGTGATTTAGCAGACCTTTTTCGGTCATTCCTCTTTGACAGACCGGTTGCAGTACACATGGACCGTATGTCGAAGGGTTTTCTATTGACCCAGGCCAATGCTGCCCAGTATTCAGCCTGTGTGTACTAGGCTTTACTGAGTGCAAAACTGACAAACAGCCTGATGCAGAACAGCCTCAGTAAGTAGCCATTTATACCTACTCCAAGGGCATATGTCAATGAGCATTTTTGTCCTGCACTTGCAAACACAGATCAGCAAAATCCCATTGGCTTTAATTTAAACTGAGCAGGTCAAACGCAGCCTATTTTTTCTCAAAGCTGTGTTTTCCATTCAAACGCAACTGCATGTGTTTGACTAGGATGCCCATCAATATTGAACCCTAAAGGAAACCTGTGCTGAGATAAATACAAGCATTGCCTTTGCATATATGCACACATGCATGCACACAGCCCTCTTTCTGTGAGGATACAAGCCCACGTGTCTTGTATGCTGGGCTGGTTACATCTGGGGGTATGGGGGGGTAGAGTTTTTTGGGGGAAAAAAATAGAAAAAAAATCCATCCTCATAGTGCTAAAACTCGGAAACAATTCAGCATATGAAGCCCAATTCTGTGGTTTCACCTGCAAGTCCCTACATCGGGGGGTCAGCAACCCATAGATCGCAATCTACCAGCAGATCAAGGACAGGTGACTGGTAGATTACGGTCTTGGCTTGCTGACATCCCAGAGCAACAAACAGAGTGCAATGCAGAGGGACTGCTTATAAAGTTGGAGCTGTAGTAGCAAGCAAGAGCCCCATAAGTGGATGCCTCCTCTGTAGTGCTCGCTCCTGTCCCATGCAGAGTGATACCAACTGCACTCAACCTCTTATCACGGCTAGCGGTCTCCAGAGTGGTGCCAGCTGCAGGAAAGAGGAGATCTTCTGGTCAATGTGAAGGAATACACTAGTCATAATAGTATAGGGCTGATTTTACACTGATGCAATGTGGTTTACCCACACAGAGGGCGCAGTGCAGTGTGCCTGCAGATTTCCTGCAGCCAAATGCAACTATGGGCTCATTGACAATGCAATCCGAGTGTGTTTCACAGGTGGTGAGGAGGTGATACCATGATTGCTGTGCAATGCACACGATTGCTAAATGATAGTATGGCAATTAGAGGTTTAAATCAGGTGTGAGGCGGCGACACTGGGCCAAGTGATCTTTAACTTTTCCCATATTGTTCAGATAGCTCTCCACCTATTCAAGGTTGCCTACCCCTGCCCTACATCGCTACATGACGTAGGGGTTGTCAGGTGGAATCACAGCTCCTTGAAGTGTGTTGGATGTTGGCGATGCTTTGGCTGGCTTAGCTCTTCAAGGGAGCCTACACCATGTTTAGATCCAAACAAAACACTGTCATGCAGTGCTGAAGTTTTTTTTGCCTGGGGGAAAGAAGCCACGCTGTACTTATGGTAGCTGAAGCCAGGAAAGGTGTTTGGAATGGAACAAACCTACTGCCCATTCTTAACCTTGAGAACATTGCCTAGTCCATGCCTTAAACCTCATAGTGCAGCACTTCCTATGAAAATACAGGGGATTTCAGGATGTGTTTACCAAGTCAGGAGGGTTTATGGATACTTTTGCCACACCATTAAATAAAGGTATAATTGAAATGCTGCTTAAGTGTAAAATCAATTGCTGCCAGCATTATCACTGTCTGGCACCTCTGCTTCTCCTTTCACTTGTAGAAAAATGCCTGCCTTGTGTCTCAGAACCTGAGACCTATTTAAGCTGGTAACATAATGTGCTGTTGCTGAGAAATATTTTTGTATCTCAGCTACAAAGTTATAATTTTTATTGCAGAAAAGCACAGAACTGGTGTCTCCAAACTAATGACCTGTTCAATCTGCTAACATTTTGTCCTGCCACTGGGATTTTTTTTCATAGTTATGTCTCAATTGCAAAGCTTTAGCTTTTGCTGACGGAAAACACCTTTCTTTTGTCTTATGGCTCGTACACACAGGACGACGATCGCGCGTACGACCGTGTTGAATCGTGCGTTGACGGTCGTATGTAGCCTACTGACATGCAAGCGACGGTCGTGCGTACAACGTACGACCGGCCGAACGTGATGACGCGAACGAGCGTATAAAAAGGAAGTGCTGGTATCGTTGCGCCACCCTTTGGGCTCCTTCATCTAATCTCGTGTTAGTTGAAGTTTGGTGTGTGTTGATTCGCGAATTTCAGACGTTCTTCAGATCGTTCTCTTTGGATCGTTCTTTGGCTCGTTTCTGGACGCTCGTTCGTCAACGATGTTGCCTTCTCGAGAGAGAAATCTCGCTGCTGTTGGCCTAGGAGTTCAGGCTTGGACCCGAAACCAACGTAGGAGAAGGAGAGAGAGGAGTTGCTGGACCAAGAATTGGTAGCTGAACCGTGATCAATTTGGTCATATGGCTTTGGTAAGGGAGCTCCAGGAGAATAATCCTGATGATTTCAGGAATTATCTCCGGATGACGGATCCCTGCTTTAGCCACCTCTTGGCACTGGTGTCCCCCTATATTCAGAAGGCGGACACCTGCATGCGCCTTGCTATCACCCCTGAGAAAAGGCTCATTGCTACTCTGAGATACCTGGCGACAGGAAGAAGCCTGCAGGACCTCAAGTTCACCACAAGCATCTCCCCCCAGGCTCTTGGAGTCATTATTCCGGAGACATGTTCTGCCATCATCCAGGTTCTGCAGGAGGAATATATTAAGGTATGTTTCATGTTAATACCACGTTTTATGTCTTTATGTTTAATAATATAGCATTTTCCCTTTTTGCCAATATCTAATTAGTAACATTAGAATATGCTGTGAAAGTCTTCTTTGGCCTCATGTATGCTCTAGGCTTTTTTCACCCCCTTTTTTTCCTCTGCATGCCTCCCTAGCATGTTGTCCAGTGTCCATACACACTCAGAGGGTAGGGTTGCCACATCATCCCTTTAATCCAGGACACATATGAATTACACAGGTTCTGTGGCTGATTTAATGCAGATAAGGCACCAATTGAGTTTAATTACCACCGTAATCAGCCACATAACCTGTGTAATTAATATGTGTCCTGGATTTAAGGAATCGTGTGTCCACCCTATCAGAGGGCTGCCATCAGGGGGTACAGGCAGTACTGTTGTAAGGGGCTCCAGTGTCTCAAGGGGGCCTTACAAACAATACTTTAGCAGTGTTTAACATTGGAGTCTATGGGAGTGGGGCATCACGTTTGGGGAGACCATTCTCCTGAACCCTAGGTGACATAACTAACCAACTTTACCCACAAGGTGAGGCACCCCCTGGACTCCAACTTGTGAAAATTTGGGGCCTGTATCAACTATGCTTTCACACAAGGTCTAATAGCAAGCATTGAGTGAGACGGTGTTGCCTGTGCACTGCTTTTGGAAGCCCTTGGATTTCACACTAGCATGCACTGCACACTTTGCTGGGTCATGCTTGGCAGGCTTCATGTCTCAAGTGTGACAGAGTGTATCAACTATGTCCGGGGTTTAAAAGTGTTCAACCTCAGGTCCCCCACGG
>BLSH010110769.1:64771-88109 GCA_018402905.1 Glandirana rugosa | reverse complement strand
ATCTGATTATTTAATTTATATTCTTTATGATTTTATAATAAAGAATATTTAAAATTACAATACTTGCCTACATTTATTTAACAAAATGGAAATTTAGAATTGGGCAATTACATTCAAAATCAAAGTTAAAACAAATTGCAAAGAACCACAAACATGTTCAATTCTAGGAATTCACATATTTCTGAGCTTATAATATTGAGGAAATGGTAAATAGAAGAAAAGAGATTGAAATTAGTGCAAATTCTATTAATATCACTACAGTACAGCTGACTTTTATGACATTAGTATCATGTGTACCACTAGCAAGGTGCATCTTCGTTATTATCCCATTGAAAAAGATGCTAATGTACGCGGCATTTCACTATTTGAATGGAATTGGCGAAATCAAATCGAATCTGCAACTGTGAAACAGAAGCCTAGTTGTACACGAACGGACACTTCCGCCCGTTCCTGACTTGGCGCATGCGTGTTTAGCACAATACAACTTTGTTGAACACAGCTGCTCTACACACGACCCAACGGTCGTATGCGAGCTTGTTAACACGACCAAGTTTTCTAGTCTGCACATACAACTCCCACGAACGACCGTCGTATGTTCAACTGTTGAAAGCGCCGCCACAGACGATCGATTCTGCATGCAACGGTCGTGAGTGCGGCGTGTTGAACACGATCGTCGTCCCGTGTGTACGAGGCTTTAGGGTCTGAGGCCTATTCAAATTGATAATGCATTGTCCTGCCACTGGGAAAGTATTTTATAGCTGCGTCTCAGCTGCAAAGCTAAAATATTTATTGCAAGAAAACACCTGACTTTTGTCTCTGGATTGGAGGCCTGCTCAAGCTGCTAAAGTAATGTCTTGCAGCTGGGAATTTCTTTTTGTAGCTGTGTAATTTGTTATTGAAAGAAAAACCTGCCTTGTTTCTCCAAATTTGAGGCCCATTCAATCTGCTTGCATACTGTCATGTAGCTGGTAGAGACTGAGCTGACAGGAGTTTGTAAATGGGCATAGCAGGACAAGACGTGACACCACGGGTGCCTGCAGGGGGTCTAGACACAGCAGATGATCTGAAGATAGTCTGGATACTGCTGGAATGCTGTGGGTGCTCAGACCAGATCTTCTGCATAACATTGGCAGTGGCACATGGATGGAGCACAGGAACCAACAAGTGCAGTATTAATATCAGCCAGGCAGCAAAGGTACCAAATCAGCAGGCAGAAGACAAGGTCAGGACATAATCGAAAGTCAACAAGGGATACAGATACAGTAGAATCAGGAGCTGGGCCAAACACAGAGTAGCAGAACACTGGTCAGGTCTCGGGTCACCCGAGCAGATGACCACTCAGCAATTCTCCTTGGTCGTGCTGTACTTTAAATAGGGCTCTATGAGTCAATATTCAGTGGCAAGTGTGCATAATAATTTGCACATGCATTAGCACGTGCACAGACACATGGGGATATGCACACAGCCCTAACCATGCACCGGACTACAAGCTACAATATGCGCATGTGCAGATCTGCAAGCTCAACAATGCCGTCAATTTTCCTGACACATACTGACAGCAGCTGAAAAATATTTTTGGTTACTGTGTTCTAGAGGTGTCAATCGAATTTACGTTGCACAATGAAACCTACTGTGTCTCTCCTAATTTGGGCCTGTTCTAGCTGCTCTTGTACTGGCAAATTTATCAGCAGTGTCTACAAAACATGCAAATCTTCGGGCTCAGCCATGCACTCAATCTTACTGCCACATACTGTCCAAGCACTGGAAAATATTTTTAGTTACTGTGTTCCAGGGGCTTCAATCTAATTTATATTGCAAGATGGAACCTGCATTGTCTCTCCCAATTTGGACATGTTCTAACAGTCTCTCTGTCTCTGTAGGCAAACTTGCAGATGGTCATATTTACCTCCAGTTTCATTATCTGTGAACTGGGGGTACTTCTTTTTGAGCCTGGTGCAGCCATAGTGTTACTTTGTAAAAGCGGCACTTTTAAAAGCTACCTGGATTTTTCACATAATTCATTAAAGCTGTCAAAAATTCTGGCAGGGCTTTTTTTTTAATGTGGCACGCACATTTTAACCCTTTTGCTGCCAGAGCCATTTTTGCAATTTTTTTTTTTTACACATTTCAAAAATCATTTTAAGCCTGAAGACTACATAAAAGTCTCACAACATTCTCTGAAAGCAGACACCCGAGAGTTTGCACGTTGTGCATTCCTGTGCAGTTCATAATGTGAACCGGTGCTTAGTCTGTGTGAAATTGAAAGTCTACAAACTATAGAATATATATGTAGCACCCTCTAGTAGTGTTCTAGAGAAGATAGGTAAATTTAGGCAGGCCTGGCTGGTTTCTAGACCTGTTTGTTTTAATTCTGGGCTTGGAGTGGCTCAGGGTAGTGCTGGGTGATTCACAGGTGGTGTAATCAGGACCTCTCACTTCTTTTGAGAATCTTCTGGCACACTTAGAATTACACTCTAAAACACATTCTGTTACTCCTCTTGAGTATGGGGCTACCAAAAGTGTAAGAGCTTTTCGATATTTGAACTGAATATGTACCCAACATCGCATCTTGTTTATCACAAAAAACAACAAACACTGTAATGAAAAAATGTACTGTAATGGTCGTCTCTGTACAAGTTGTCAGGGAATATAGCTTATTGAAGCTTCACCTACATGAGTCCCTGTTTTAAAAAGCCAAGCAGGAAGTACTGGAGGCTGAACAATAGAGTACCTGTGGTTCCAGTTGTCCTCAGCGGATGGGCGGGAATGGTGTCTTGCAGGAATATAGTCAGCAGGATGTGCAGATGGGTTAGTAATGGTGGCAGGCAGAAATGAGGTAAGCAAACAGGCAAAAGATAGGTCCAGATGGCAGGCAAAACTGTCGTCAATTAACAGGTCAGGGTCAGTTCAGGTGGCAGGCAGACATGTGGTCAGTATGCAAGCAAAAGATCAGGCAGCAGTCGATAAAAAAGGCGAGGAGAGTTCAGGAGGAAGGAAGAGGTGGTTGGTGTGGAGGTAAAGGATCAGTCAAGACAACAGGTAGAAATGTGGTCAATAAACAAGCCAGGGTCAGTAAATGTGGCAGGCAGAGACATGCTTAGTATGCAGACAGCAGGCAAAAATATGGCCAGGAAACAGGCCAGGGTCAGTTAGGGCAGCAGACACAGATGTGGTCACTATGCATGCAAATGATCAGGCAGAAACGTAGTCGATAAACAAGCCAGTGAAAATTCTAAATGTTATTGCGCTTGGTAGATTAGCGATAAGCAGCTGGCAACAACAATTGGATGTGATTGTAAATTACTGTAGTGCTACCCCCGAAGGAGCCGCTTAAAGGAGTTGTAAAGGCAGAAGGTTTTTCATCTTAATGCATTATATGCATTAAGATAAAAACCTTCAGTGTGTGGCAGCCCCCCCAGCACCCCCATAATTACTTATCTGAGCCCCTTCTCTCTGCAGCGATGTCCACTAGTGTCTTCGCTATCCCAGACACTCCTCTTGATTGGTGGAGACACAGTAATGGCACCATTGGCTCCCATGGCTGTCAAACAAAATCAGTCAGCGAATCAGGGGAGAGAGGGGGTGGGGCCGGGTCGGGGCTCCGTGTCTGAATGGATACACGGAGCTCTGATTCGGCTCAGGTGCCCCCTGTAGCAAGCTGCTGGCTGAGGGGGCTCTCATCAGAGGGAGGGGCCAGGAGAGCAGAAGATGAACCCGAGAAATCCAACGGCACAGAGGAGGTAAGTATAATATGACTGTTATTTAAAAAAAAAAAACAAGCCTTTACAATCACTTTATGTAGGTTCAGTCCCATACTCTGCCTCTCAACCCCAAGAATAGCCTCCCTCTGGGACACCTGGCAATAGTGTAAGTGAAAGGGCCAATGAAACCACACATGTTATGATAAAACACAGAAATTATATTAACTGCAATATTTCTGTGAAAAGGGTAACAGACAGAAACAGTATATAATCAGGTAATGCAACTGGAGAGCAATAACTGAGATACTAGAGCAATATAGAGCAATACTGTATTCAGGCTGCTTTCAGGGGATTCCAAACCGGAGAATCTTCCCAAGAGCAGAGACACACTTAAATGACCAATAAATCACAATATGACACTTTATATTGGATTGGTTACCGCTACTCAAATTTGGCTCTGAGTCCAGGCAGGAGGAGAGCAGAAGACTGACCCTCTTTATGTCAGACCTCTCTTTTCTGTCCCCTGACACCACAGGCCCGACTACAAACACTGTACTCAGTTCTACAGTAAGTGGCTTAAGTTCCCAGATAAACTATCCCACACACCCTGAACATGCGTGTGCGTGCCCATATGGCACCAGTAACTTCAGTTTCCTGGAAGGATGATGAGGCCTTGGGTCTTCAGCTAGCCACTCTCGTTGGTGCACTTAAACTCCTGAATAGCAGGGCCAAACAACACAACTGGCCCGGATTAGCAAGTAAAGAAATGAAAGATCTTCCTCAGCAGGGAGAAAGGATGATGGTGTCTGTATACAGTGTCTCTGTATCTAAATGGCCTTGTATCCTGTGGCACTACAAATGTCAGCTAGGTGGCTAAGAGCAATGATGTCTGTATACAGTGTCCATAGAACTCTATCTGGGTGCAGTGTCCTTGTTTCCTGCAAATGGGCAAAATGCCCTCTCACCCACTCCTGCAGTCAAGGCCCAAACAAACGAACATCCTGGAACAGGCAGGCTCTTCTAGTGACCTGGCTGGTCACCTCAGACCGGAACACTTCACGCCGTCTGGGATCCCCCTCTCTAAGGCTGAATGCCCCGATCGGCTATGGGTGCCTGAAATGATGCGGCGGACTGACCTGGGAGGCAGCATCTCCCCCTTAAGTCCAGTCTTTTCACCTGCCTCGTGCTGACTGAAAATCTCCTCAGATCCACAAGATGGATTCTCTAGTTCCTTTGCCTCAGAGCAGGCTGGCTCTTGTAGTTCTGTGTCCATAGAAAGCTATGGGGCCGTTTTAGATAGGGACTACATATCCCAGTATTATTTGCAGCTGCTGCTAAAGTCCTTCTGATTGGCTCCTGTACTGGCTTCTATAATTGTCTCTCCTCCTCCTGACAATAGAGGCACAGGGGAAGGAGCAGAGCAGGCAGATGCCTGTGTTAACATGCAGTCAGTGAAGAGAAAAGGGAGGGGGGAGAAATCCACCGCAGGGCTGACAGGCATGCTCTCCCTCAGTGGAAAGCCTGTGTACTCGCGGCGGCCAGCTTGGCATGCCGCGGGTGACAGAGCTGGGCACCCACTACATGACAAATACAGCACAAATTTTGCAGCACTATAAATGCAGCACAGTAAGGAAATCCAGTGCTTGGCATAGAACCAATTTCTGTCTTTCACATTAAAGACAGAAAATGGTTCTATGTTGAGTACTGGATTTCATTACTATCTTGAAAGGATTATGAATTTCTAATATTGGATAATTCTTTTGAGGACTATATTTGCTTTACACACATATTGCATTTATCATTACTTTATGTTTCACTGTTCATTTATAGCACAACAAAATTTGTACTGGTTAAACAAGCCAGTGTCAGTTCAGGAAGCTGGCAAAGGTATGGCCAGTATGCAGGCAAATGGAGGGTTCAGGCAGCAGGAAGAAATTGAGAAAACAGGCAAATGGTCATTAAACAGTACATCGGATACAGGCAAAATACAGGTATACTTATATAGTGCTGTCAATTTACGCAACACTTTACAAATTTATTATACATAAACATCAGGCACTGCCCTCAAGGAGCTTACAATATCAGGTCCCTAATTCACATTCATGCATACACATACGAGGGCCAACTTACACAGAAGCCAATTAACCTACCAGCATGTCTTGGTGTGTGGGAGGAAACCAGAGTACCCAGAGGAAACCCACACAGATGCAGAGGGACAACATGGAAACTTTGTGCTGGTAGTGCCATGGCTGGAATTCTAACCGATAACCCTAGTGCTGCTAGACTGAAATGCTGACCATTAGCCGCTGTCATTTGCTTGTTAAGGGACAGTTCACACCTTTGCCTTTTTTAGTACGTTTTGCAGTTTGCAAAAATGCACTACAGTCCATTTAACATGGTTTCTTATGGTACAAGTTTACATCTATGCGTTTTGCGGCCGGTGCGTTTTTGGAAAGATTCTTAACTTAATCAGTGACATCGGCATCAGGGGCTGGTAATCCAGGACTGATTCATTTTTATAAAAGTCAAACGGTCCACGGAGACTGTGGAGACGCGTTCTATGATCAGTAACGAAACCTCCTGCAGCACTGAATGCCCGTTCTGAAAGTACGCTGGATGCAGGGCAGCCCAACAACTCAATAGCATACTGGGCAAGTTCTGGCCAGTGGTCTATTCTCATGACCCAGTAAGCTAGAGGATTGTCAACTGGAAAGCTGTCCATCTCTGTTTTGGCCCCAAGGTAATCGTCCACCATGTGATGCAGACGTTGCCTATGGGATGTGGAAGCTGACAGCCCTGGGCGGCGAGGACTAAAAATATTCCGAAATGCATCACTTAGGCGGACGCCTTCTCCAACGCTCCTCTCTTGACCAACAGAAGACTCAAAACTCAGTTTTCCATGACACTGTAACCTACTGGAGTCTGGAAAAATGTTCAATAAAATCCTCTTTAACATGTACTCAAGAGACTTTATCTTCTGCACTCTCTGTAGGGGCGGGATGATTTCTGAGGCCTTCCCCTTATAGCGGTGGTCAAGGAGGGTTGCCAACCAGTAATGATCATTCTCCTTTATGCCACGTATTCTTGGGTCCTTTCGCAGGCTTTGAAGCATGAGGTTGCCCATGCGCCACAAATTTGCCGAGGCTTAAGAAGCAGACTGCTCTGGGTCACTTAGGATAAATCATCTGGAACTTCCTCCTCCCAACCACGTACTACTCCCAAGGGTCCTGGGGTTGGAAAGCCATCGCTTACAGATTGACGCATATCTTCCTCTTCGTCGAAGCCTACGAAAGTGCCAGAATCCTCCTCCTCCCCCCTCCTGTGAGTTCTGTGACTTAGGAATGATGGTGTTTGGATAAAGTGGGCCTTGAGAGGAAAGGAAGTCCTCCTGTTCCTCCTGCTGCACTGCCTCCAGTGCCCTGTCCATAATGCCACGCAGAGTCTGCTCCAGCAGGAACACCACAGGGATTGTGTCACTGATGCATGCACTGTCACAGCTCACCATGCTCGTGGCCTCCTCAAATGGTGACTGTCACAATCCTGGCGGTGGAGTCTGGTTCATGCGGGGAACAACATCTCTTACGGCCCTGGTTTCAGAACCCCTGATAGAGCAGACAGGGAGCGCTGGAGCACAGGGGAGCATGAGGGCTGGATTCAGACACAGTTGATGGTAAGATGTCTTCCAGAAGTCCGTGCAAGACTGAGAGTAGTGGTTCAGGCCGGGTCGGCAACGTTCAGGCAAAGCAGTGCAGAGGGATCAGGCGGATGGATGGTGAGGCACAGGCAGGGTCATCAGCAGGCAGGCACCGAGGTACAGAGGGGTCAGGCAGAAGAGTGGTCGTGGACAAGCAGAGGTCGGTTCAGGCAGAAAGCACAGATGGTCAGGTCAAGCCAGGATCACAGGAACAGGAAGTGCACAGAAACAGGTCACTCGGGAACACAGATTTGCTGTAGAACAGACAGCACCTGCTACAGGGAGCAGGATGCTTTAATAGGCTGTCTGGGGCCATTGGCACGCGCGTGCGCGGACAGTCCAGAGCAGTCAGAAACTGCCATTTTCCTGACACTGCCCCCCCCCCAAGGGGCGGCCTTCGGATGCCCAATCGGGCACACTTGGCTGGGTTGTTTCTGCAGAAGGTGTAAAGGCATTCTTCTGAGTGGATGTTGTTTTCTGGCTCCCAAGAATTCTCTTCTGGGCTGAAGCCCCTCCATTTGATCAAGTACTGGATGCCACTGCCCCTCTCCCTGCAGTCCAAGACAGCCTCCACTTCAAATTCCTCTTCCCCATTGACCAGCACTGGTTCTGGGGGGTTAGTGCCCCGGCCCGTAAAGGAGCAGTGACACGTGGAAGACTGGGTGGATTCTCAAAGTGTTGGGGAGTTCAAGTTCATAGGCCACCCTATTAATCCGGTATTAGGGTGGAAAAGTTTAAGGCACTTACTCATATAACGCATGTGCAGTGTATAATAAAGTGCAATAAAAAAATGTTATATCATATGGTTATAAATAACACAAGTGCAGTGCATATTAAAGTGCAATAGTAGGTAATGGGGGTAAATCTATGTAAACAGCAAAATTCAACAAAGTCCAATGCTAGAGTCTTTCACATAAAGACACTGTATATCTTCAATTTTGAAAGGAGGTATGCAAGCCCATCCACCAAGTGAAAGAAAACTGTGGCTATCAACAAGAAAGTCGGTTCTTCTGTAATATTAGAGTGCTCCACCACCACACGTGTAGATTCACCACGCACTCACCAGATGTATGTAAAAAACCTGCGTTTTTGTCATCAAACATTACACCGGACCACCTTCTCCTCCACTAGGCTATCCTGAATGGCTCCAATAATGCAAATGCTCCAATTTCTCTCCCAATTCAAGTTGGGAAACAAATCTCATAAAAACAAAGGAACATGCTTCATAGCGCAACTCAATTTATTGAAAGATAATCCATACAACGTAGTCTAAAATGTTTACTCACATTAAAAAGTGCTGTCTGCCAGCACTAGCACGTTCAGCCTTAGTTGATTACAGTCAAATCGGCATGGGTTCCAAGCCTCGAACCGGAAACGGAAACCGCATCAGAGGAGGCGGATGTGACCTCTATGCATTTCGTGGTAATACCACATCATCAGGAAGTACCCTATTAATCCTCCTCTTGACTGAGAAAGGTCCAATGAACTTAGGACCCAATTTCTTAGATGGGCAGGCCATTTTCAGATTGGTTGTTGCCAACCAAACCTGTTCACCAGGCTCCAGGTGCAGCTCCCCCCTTCTTTTCTTGTTGAAAGTTTCCTTGTAACCCTCCTGGGTCTTGGCCATGGTTTCCTGCCTGCAGTAGCTTATTGTTAACCTCGAGGAACTTCACTGTCTTCTGTACAGCTGGCACTTGGCTTTCAGGGACTACGTTAGGGATGAAGAATGGGTGAAAACCGTAGTTCGCGAAAAATGGGGATTGTCCCATGCCGGAGTGAACCGTGTTGTTATATGCGAACTCGGCCAATGGTAACAAGGAAGCCCAATCATCCTGCGAGAAGGAGGAGAAACATCACAGGTACTGTTCCAAGGTCTGGTTGGTTCTTTCAGTTTGACCATTGGTCTGCGGGTGATAGGCTGAAGAGAAAGAAAGTTCAATGCCTAGGGAAGCACACAGAGACCTCCAGAACCTGGAGGTAAACTGGACTCCACGATCCGATACTATATTTACTTTACTCCGTGAAGCCTGACAATTTCTCAGACAAAGACCTCTGCTGTCTCAGGTGCATTTGGTGTGCCCTTCATCGGAAGAAAATGGGCCATCTTTGTTAGCCTGTCGACCACTACAAAGATCGTGGAGTATCCTTCTGACAAGGGCAGTTCAACAATGAAATCCATGGCAATCATTGCCCATGGTTTCTCAGGTATAGGGAGTGGGTCTAGCAGCCTCCAGGTTCTAGTCTAGCTGTTCTCATTCCTGGCACAGGTGGGGCAGGCGTTGACATATTTTTCGCAGTCTCCATCAACCTGTGGCCACCAGAAAGACTGCTGAAGCAGTTCTGATGTTTTTCGGGTGCCGAAGTGCCCGGCCAGTTTGTGGTCATGGCAGGTCTGGAGGACAAACACTCGTAGGTCCTCAGACATGAAAATTTTGTTACCATGCCACAATAGTCCATCGTTCATTACTAGCCCGTGGTCGGGAAGACTGGTGATCCCGGCTAGGGATTGTCAGATCCGGGATAACAGGTCTTCCTGGGCTAGTAAAAAGTTGCCGGGTTGGAGAATGATGTCTGGTGGGATAGGACTTTCCGGGTCACAGAACATTTGGGACAGGGCATCAGGTTTTGTATTTTTTGATCCGGGGCTGTATGTAATGTGAAAGGAAAATCTAGAGAAGAAGAGTGCCCACCGGGCTTGGCGTGGTCTTAGTCTCTTCGCTGTCCTAGGGTACTCTAGATTTTTGTGGTCAGTGTAAATAAGGATGGGGTGAGCAGCCCCTTCGAGTAGATAGTGCAACTCCTCTAGTGCCAGTTACTTAATGGCCAGTAACTCTCTGTCCCCGCGTCTTAGTTCCTTTCTGGTGCTGATAATTTACAAGAAAAGAAGGCCACGGTGTGCAGTGACGCCTTGAGGCCATGTCTCTGCGAGAGGACAGCTCCCACAGCGTTTTCCGAAGTGTCCACTTCTAGGACATATGGCAGGGTTGAATCCGGGTGCTTCAAGATAGGTGCAGAAGTAAATAGTCTCTTAAGTTTCTCAAAAGCTGCCTGTGCCTCGCTGGACCACTGGAACTGGGTATTTTGCTTAGTAAGCTGGGTAATCGGTGAGATGATGGCTGAGAACCCGTATAAATTTTCTATAAACGTTGCAAATCCAAGGAACCGCTGGACTCTCTTTTTATCCACCGGTATCGGCCACTCCAGAATAGCAGCCACTTTCTGCGGATCCATGGTGATTCCATTGACGGATATGATTAATCCCAGGAAGGGGATGCTGGATTGCTCAAATTCACACTTTGGCATAGAGCCCATGCTGGTGGAGGCGACTTAATACTTTGGCCACATGTTGACGGTCTTTGTCCAGATTGACAGAAAAGATCAAAATTCCATCCAGATAGACTATCACGAACTGGTCTAGGTAGTCTCTAAAGATATCATT
Source organism: Glandirana rugosa (assembly GCA_018402905.1). NCBI lineage: Eukaryota > Metazoa > Chordata > Amphibia > Anura > Ranidae > Glandirana > Glandirana rugosa. The sequence goes on along the minus strand of BLSH010110769.1, from coordinate 77,275 downwards.
CTTGAAGTGTTGGAATGTTGCGGGGGCGTTGCAGAGCCCGAAGGGCATAACCAGGTACTTGTAGTGCCCAAACCGAGTACGGAAGGCGGTCTTCCACTCATCACCTTCCCTAGGCGGACCAGATTGTAGGCTCCCTGCAAGTCCAACTTGGTGAATATGGTAGCCGCTCCCAACCGTTGGAAAAGTTCAGGTACCAGAGGAAGAGGGTAGGGGTTCTTCACCGTAATCTTATTAAGTTCCCTGTAGTCGATGCAGGGTCGCAAGGAGTGATCCTTTTTTTCCACAAAGAGTATTCCTGCTCCTGCTGGGGATGTGGACAGGCGGATAAACCCTTTCTTTAGGTTGTCGTCAATGTAGGCCTTGAGGGCCACCAGTTTGAGCTCGGTAAGAGGAAAAATACGTCCGAAGGGGACTTCCGCTCCGGGAAGGAGTTCGATGGGGCAATCATAAGACCTGTGAGGTGGAAGCTTGTCCGCGCCCTTCTTACTAAACACATCCAAAAAGGTGTGGTATACGGGTGGAACGGCCTGGGTCAGAGTCCCGGCATAGCAGGATTTAGGCCGTTTCAGTGCCCGTTCGTAGGCAGTCTTGCGTACAATAAGATGAATGGATCCCGACTTTGCTTGTGCTCCAATTTATGTTGGGATTGTGCGCCTGCAGCCACGGGAGGTCCAAAATGATGGAAAAGAGAGGGGAGGAGATGACATCCAAGCGCAAGAGTTCTTGGTGCCCGATGAGCGTGCTGACAGGCAGCGGAGTGGTCTCATGAGTGACAAGTCCAGAGCTGATGGTAGATCCATCAGCTAGGTGCACCATCATCCGATGTGCTTTGGGTTGTAGAGGTATCTGGTACTGGGCAGAAAATGTCTGATCCAGAAAACAGCTGCAGGCTCCGGAGTCTATGATGGCCTGAACTGGAATATTCCCTGCAAGCTGCAGGGAAAGAGGTAGAGCCAAGTGAGCCACCCTTTGTGGTGGCGCAGGCAAGACACTGGGTGCGACTGTAGGGCGCTTGTGCAGCTTGACTGGGCAGGTTCTGACATAATGTCCAGTTCACCGCAGTAGAGGCACAGATTGTCATTCCTGCGCCGTTGCCTCTCTTCGTGAGAAAGAGAGGGGAGGAGGAGTCCAAGTTGCGCAGGATCAGGCAGTCCTGCAGGCGGGGTAGCAAAGACAAAAAACACAATGGCACACTGGCCTAGCGCATTATCCTTTGATAAAATGTTTTAATAAAAGTTAAAAAATATACTCACGAGTCATAAAAGGTGCATGACAACCATAAAAGCAGTCCTTCTAGTTCATGGACATACACTGCACAGCTGGTATCTCGCACAACACAGGCTAACGTGTTTCAAGGTCTCTACCTCTTCTTCAGAGCCTCAGACTGGGGTCACTTAGCGACCGGGTGGAGTGTGCTGGGCCCTGGATCGCTCGGCCCTGCATTCCCGGAAGCGCCGAATGAGCTGAATGGCCAAGTTAACAAGGGCATCCAATGGTCGGGCCAGTTCATCCTTTAAGGCCTTGGACAGTCCCAAACGAAACTGGTGACAGAGAACTGCATCATTCCAGTTTGTATCTGCGCTCCAACGCCGAAACTCGGCGGCATAATCTTCTGCTGTCCATCGGCCCTGCTGGAGAGCAGCTTCAGCCGAGGCGGCTAGATGGGGGTCCTCATACAGCTGGGCCATGTCATGGAAGAACTGGGCCAAGCTGGACACAGCTGCTGCTTTTTGCTCCAGGAGACGTTGAGCCCAGGCCTGGGGATCTAAGAGCAGAAGAGAAATCACAAAGCCCACTTTGGTGGTCTCCAGTGAGAAGGTGTGGGGCTGAAGTGAAAAATACAGTTCACAGGCAGTCTTGAACGCCCAAAACTTCCTGCTATCCCCTGAGAATCGTTCAGGCATGGGGACCCGTGGTTCGGGTGATGAGACCACAGCAGCAGGTACAGTCTCTAGAGCCAGGGGCACAGCGAGTTCTTGTATTTGCTCCTCGAGCTGCGCATAGCCCTTTTGAAGGCCCTTCACTGCTTGTGTAAGGCCGGCCAAGTGCTGGCATAGTTCATCCATAGGAGAGGGTCCCCGCACAGACTCTGTCATGGCTGTCTGTTAATGTCACAATCCTGGCGGTGGAGTCTGGTTCGTGCGGGGAATAACCTCTGTTATGGCCCTGGTTCCAGAACCCCTGATAGAGCAGACAGGGAGCGCTGGAGCACAGGGGAGCACGAGGGCTGGATTCAGACACAGGTGATGGTAAGATGACTTCCAGCACGCGCGGACAGTCCGGAACGGCCGGAAACAGCCATTTTCCTGACAGTGACAGTACATTGCATGCATCCTTAATGATCAGCCTTTGGCGTGGGGAAAAAAAGCCAAGGCGGCCTGAGCCTGTTGTCGTGACGGTTTATGGGCAGGTGAAATTCCCGCTGAATTTCAGCCAACCGAGCACTGGCTGTGTATGACCACCTGAAATGGCTACAGACTCTTCTGGCCAGCTTTAGCACATCTTCCAACCCTGGGTACATATTTAGGAAACGCTGCACCACCAAATTGAGGACATGTGCCAGGCATGGCATGTGTCAACTTTCCCTGTCTAAGGACACCATTCCTGGCTCCAGCTGGTGTGGTGTGAACAACCTCTGGGCCTCTCCCTGCAGAGCTGCAAGAATCTCTGCTCTGGTGTGGTTCCTGTCCCCTAGACACACCAGCTGAAGCACTGCATGGCACCTTTTAGCCTGACTCATGGAATAGCCCTTTGAGCGCTTAGGGGGTACCTGATATTCACAGGACAATTCTGCAGAGAAGGGCATGGAGGTGGCGGAGGAGGAGGAGGAGGTAGAGCTCACAGGTCTGGCATCATCACCACCAGCTGTATGGAGACGTGGGGGCACAACAAGCTGCAGCACCGAGCCCTGTCCTGCATCCTTCCAAATTGCAAGCAGCATTACCCAGTGTGCTGTGAATGAAATATATCGTCCCTGCCCATGCTTGCTGGACCACTTGTCAGCAGTAAGGTGGATTTTACGGCTGACTGCCTTGCCCACCGATGCCAGAACATTTCCTTCCATGTGATGATAGAGAGATGGAACGGCCTTCCTTACGTGAAAAGTAGTAGCAACTGGGAACCTGCTATTGTGGCACAGTACATTGTGCAAATTCACGGAAGGGGGCAGAATCCACTAGGCTGAAAGGCAGAAGTTGGAGAGCCAACAGCTTTGACAAGCTTGCATTTAGATGGGGGCATGTGGGTGGCAGGGTCCATATTTTTTTTCTGCTGCAGCAGATGGGGCAGAGAAATTTACCGGCTACAGTCTACAGCTGGTGGTGTGCTGCTGGCAGATGTGCTGTTAGGACCTGGGACACCCTGTGCTATACCATCATCCCTGTCAGCTGAGGCTGCTGAGAGGTAATGACTCTGTATAGCAGAGTCAGACTGAAGTGGGTAAGGAGGACGGGGAGGGACAGATTTGTGCCCCTTTTGTGTGGCTTTTAAGTGCTCTTGCCAACGGGCATAGTGGTTGGACGTTAAATATCTTGTTAAGCATGTGGTACCCAGATGGCTGTTTTTTTTTTGCCACGTTTGAAGTGCCTGAGACACAGTTTGCAGATACTCTTTCTTGATGTCGGCCTCCTTGGGGTTGTACCACCTCACATTCAGTTTCCTCTTCTGCTCTATCTGGCACCCAAGGCGCATTAGTGACCTTATCATCATCATCATCTCCTCCATCTTCATCATCATTATTACCACTGGAGACAACTTGCCAATATGCTGTGGTTGGGGGAACATGAATGCCAATTTGTCTACCACTGTTCTGCCCTCTCTCTAGGCTCATGTTCCTGTCATCCTCAACCTCAGAACCAACACCTGAATCCAGTAACGGCTGGGCATCATTAAGGAGCAAGTGGCTGACGCTAGGGTCAAATAACTCAGCTGACTCCTCCATGGCTGATGTTGGGGCTATGGCAGGAATAGATGTGGACAAGGAGGCAGGTTTATCCACTCTGGCAACTGCAGCGGACTGCACACTTGTCTCTGTTTGCATGGCAGAGGATGAGGAAGGTTTAGTAAGCCAGTCCACCACCTCCTCTGCATGCTGTGGCTGGATAGCACAGGCAAACTCACTAGGAGGAAATTATGCCCTGCCTGAGGACAGACCACCACTTCCACCTTTGCCTGTGGACACATTTGTTGCTGGCCCCCTTACATTGCCAAGGGAACATCTGCCTCTCCTTGTTGTCCTCCCAGACATTATTGGGAGGATGGGGGCGGTGCTTATTAGCAAATGTAAAAGAGTGGAAATCTGTATGTAGATGCACTTTAATCAATGTAAAGTGGTGTTTGGTGCACTTTCATTTGAGTACTCAAACTACACAGACACACTCCACAGAAAACACTATAATATACTGCAATATAATGTGTCAAACGTACTGTGACGCACAGAACTATATGGCGTTAAACTGGCAGTAACACACACAGAACTATATGGCGTTAAACTGGCAGTAACGCACACAGAGGTAAATGGCGTTAACTTGCAGTAACGCACACACAAGTAAATAGCCTTAAATTTGCAGTAACGCACAAAACTATATAGCGTTAAACTGGCAGTAACGCACACAGAATGATATGGCATTAAACTGGCAGTAATGCACACAGAACTATATGGCGTTAAACTGGCAGTAATGCACACAGAAGTAAATGGCGTTAAACTTGCAGTAACGCACACAAAAATATATGGCATTAAACTTGCAGTAACGCACAAAACTACATGGCGTTAAACTGGCAGTAATGCACACAAAACTATATGGCGTTAAACTGGCAGTAATGCAGACAGAACTATATGGCGTTAAACTGGCAGTAAAGCACACTGAAGTAAATGGCATTAAACTTCCAGTAATGCACACAGAATGATATGGCATTAAACTGGCAGTAATGCACACAGAACTATATGGTGTTAAGCTGGCAGTAAAGCACACAGAAGTAAATGGCGTTAAACTTGCAGTAACGCACACAAAAATATATGGCGTTAAACTTGCAGTAACCAACAAAACTATATGGTGTTAAACTGGCAGTAACGCACACAGAACTATATGGCGTTAAACTGGCAGTAATGCACACAAAACTATATGGCGTTAAACTGGCAGTAATGCACACAGAACTATATGGCGTTAAACTGGCAGTAAAGCACACTGAAGTAAATGGCATTAAACTTCCAGTAACGCACACAGAAATATATGGCTTTAAACTTGCAGTAACACAATCAAATACACAGTGTTCAGCCGTCACTACACTGACACTCTAAACCAGGGATCCTCAAACTACGGCCCTCCAGCTGTTGCGGAACTACACATCCCATGAGGCATTGTAAAACTCTGCCATTCACAGACATGACTAGGCATGATGGGAATTGTAGTTCCTGAACAACTGGAGGGCCATAGTTTGAGGACCCCTGCTCTAAACTGTCCCTACTCTAGCTATACACTAATGTAAAGATTAGTGGCACGGTCTTACTACACTACACCGAAACTATCTGAGCTGTCCCTACTCTACATATACACTAATGTATGTATGAATGACACAGTCTTACTGCACTACAGTGAAACTATCAGAGCTGTCCCTACTCTAGCTGCACACTATGCAAGTCTGAATGATGGCCCTCCTCACTACACTCACATTATCCCCAGACTGACATGAAACTAATATTCTACACTGACAATTGAAGCACAATAGCACAGTATAGCACACTAACTAATAGCACAGAACAGAGCCCTGTTCTATCTCTCTCCAGCCAAAATCAAACTGAAAATGGCTGCCAGTGAAAGAATACTTTTATATTGTGGGGCGGGAATGAGCCATGATTGGATAAAGTCAAGATGACAGTGTCCAATCATGACTCTGACAGTGCTCTGTGCCCTGATTGGCTGAAGCTTTCACTGCTTCAGCCAATCAGGGCTTACAATGCAATGCATTGTGGTCGATTTATGCTCGGGCAGAACCGTTCGCCCATCCCTAATAGGGTACACTGTTGCTGGCGTACATTTGTCTGGCATCACTATCACTGTGATCAGGAAAGCTATTGCTGACGTACACTAGTCTGGCGTTACTATCACTGCGATCAGGAAAGCTATTGTTGGCGTACACTGGTCTGGCATCACTATCACTGCGATCAGGAAATCTATTGCTTGCGTACACAGGTCTGGCATCACTAGCACTGATCAGGAACACTGTTGCTGGCCTATACCGGGCCAGTGACACCAACACTAGTGTGTCAGCGATCAGGAACACTGTTGCTGGTCTACACTGATCTGACATCACTGAAATGGGTATGACAGCAATAAGGGACACTGGCTGGCAGCACTGGTTTTGTGACAGTGTGACTGGTGTCACTAACAATCAGGTACACTGTTGCTGGCTGCTTTGGACTGGGACTGCTGTGACTAGTGTCAATGACACTGTGGCTGGCTCCACTGGTTCACTGGCATTTGGCACTGGTGTGGCTAGCAATCTGGGATACTGTAGCTGACCGCACTGGTGTTCTTGTGTGTAAAACTGTGGCAGAACACTATACATTTAAAGGGTTAGTGCACCTTTACAAAATAAAAACTGCCTATGCAAATAAAGGGTGTTTGTAGATAAAAACAAACTGTGCAGCTCTGACTAAAGTTGAATAATGCCCTTGTTATAGGTGTAGTCCATTTACATACCTCCCAAAGTCTGATTGGAATACTCCCAGGACATTGCTAGTATGTTGCTAAGTGAGGCCTATTTATTATTGTTCACCTCCACCATCACAGGGGTGAGCTTTTCCTCTAATTAAAACTCCCTCACATACTCCTTCTCTCCTTGATGCAGTAGCTCTGAGATCAGCGTTTAACAGCTCACTTGTCATGCAGGAGGTGAGTGGTAACTACTAGGCCTCACTTAGCAACATCCTAGCAACGTCCTGGGAGTATTGCAGTCAGGCTTCAGGCGGTACGTAAATGGCCTACACCTAAAGCTAAAGCATTAATTAAAGTGTAAGTTCAGCCTAAAATAAACTCTCTCCAAATCTACTCGCAGACAAAGTCTAACATTAACCTATCTATCCCTGTAAAGCAAAAATAGCTATACATGCCTTTTCTGAAGCCGATCCGGTCTGGTCTCCAGCGATGGATGAAGTTGCAGGAGGCAGCTGACAATGGCTGGAAAGTGGCTTCACCCATAGAGTTACTATAAGGATTCCGTTGTAAGCTGCCTCTTCTGCACACTGACAGCTCAGTTTGGGAAAAGGTATGTATAGCGATTTCTTCTTTACAGGGCTAGTGTTAGAATGAAGCTGGGAGTAGATTTAGGGTTAGTTTTAAACTCACAGATCTTTAGCAACTGGCTCTGTCTCCTTTCACAGGCACTGTCTGTGTGAGGAAACAGAGCTGATTGCTGCTTTACCTTTGTGAAAGCGATGATTGGATCACATAGTACAGGGTCAGCGACTGGAGCAGGAGGATGTACAGGTACAACCACTCGAATCTAAGAAGCACCCACCCTGCTGTTTATGTGCAACAGCCAGATGGGAAGTGTTTAAAGTGGTTCTAATGTCAGAAAGTTTTTTTATCTTAATGCATTCTATGCTGGACCTTCAGAGTGCATGCTATCCTAAATGGTGCAAGTTTAGGAGATATTCATTTTACCCACAGGTAAGTCTTATTATAGGCTTACCTGTAGGTAACAATAACAACGTAGGCTTTACTAACCACTTGCTGCCCGCCCACCGTCAAATGACAAAGGGACGGTGCGGCTGTCGTTCTGGGTGGATGCCATCCCAGAGCGGCCACTCGATCGCGCTGTGTTGCTAGGACACGGCGCACCCCCGATCTCTGTAAAGAGCCATGGCGCTTTAACCATGTGTCCAATCACAGCCGGTCACATGTAAACAAGGAAATGCTGGTAATCAGCTCTCATCGTCTCACACTGAGTGTGTGGTGAAGAGAGCTGATTTACAGCATCTCCTCGCAGGGGACATCTAGATATATAATCGGGGCGCTGATCATCAGTGCCCTGATTACAATAAAGCGACACCAGTGCCAGCAATCAGTGCCCACAAGTGCCACCTATCAGTGCCCATTAGTGATGCCAGTCAGTGATGCCCATTGATGCCCATCAGTGCCACCTATCAGTGCCCATAAGTGCGGCACATTAGTGCCTCCTCATCAGTGCCACCTAATCAGTGCTCATAAGTGCCACATCATCAGTGCCGCCTCATCAACGCACATCAGTGAAGGAGAAAAATGACTTATTTACAAAATTTACTGACAGAAACTAAAAAAAACTTTTTAGTAAAAAAAACCAAAAACCCCAGCAGTGATTAACCACTTCAGCCCCGAAAGGATTTCCCATGTTAGGACCAGAGCACTTTTTGCGATTTGGCCCTGCGTCGCTTTAACTGACAATTGCGCGATCGTGCAACGTTGTACCCAAACAAAATTTGCGTCTGTTTTTCCCCACAAATAGAGATTTCTTTTGGTGGTATTTGATCACCTCTGCGCCATTTCTCATCACCGTTATAAACAAAAAAAGCGCCAATTTTGCAAAAAAAAAAAAAAACGATATTTCTTACTTTGTGCTAAAAATCAAATCCAAAAAAATGTATACAAAAAAAACAAACAAATTTAATCATCGGTTTTGGCCAATTTATATTCTTCCTCACATTTTTGGTAAAAAAAAAAAAAAAAAATCGCAATTGGCGTTTATTGATTGGTTTGCGCAAAAGTTGCTGTATTTACAAACCATGAGAATTAATTTCTGGCGTTTTTACAATTTTTTTTTTTTTTACTGGTAATGGCGGCGATCTGCAATTTTTATCGGGACTTTGATATTGGGACAAATATTGAGTCTGACAGAGTAACACCAGCACCGCATCCCTATAGGATCAGAAAAAGTGGAAAAGAAGAATTGGGACTTTGTAGGTGCTGGTTTAACCCCTACCCTGAAGAACTACAAAATAGTAGATTAAAACAGACTCTTTATTTTGTTACATAAATATGTGCATGGTGCGGGCTCTACTGATACATCAGTGGCCCACCCATGTGTACAGACAAAAAGTTATATTAAAACAGTGACACTATATACAGTCCATGGTGCAGATGTAATGAGATACCGAATACTCCTGGCAAAAAAGCAATAAGCAGATGGAATATATCGCCAGGGCGGTATACAGAACCCAAAAATAGCACAGTGATCCAAGATGTTCCGACGCGTTTCGCCCGACTGTTTGGGCTTCTTCAGGGACTTGGATCGCAATACAGTCACTGTTACCCAGGATACTTAGATGTCAGAGTTGTACATCAATAACAAGACGGATGGTATCATAGAGGAGGTTATGGAAGGTTGATATGTATAGGTCAATCAGTCAATCACAGATGTTGCCACAAAACATTCATTGAAAAAGTGCCATGGATACTCAGATAACATCCAGCTTAGTCAATGGGCATATATCGGGAGCTGCGACTTATGGTCCCGTCTTATAAGGGCAGGATACATAGCATCTCACACATAACCAAACAGGGGATCCTCCTAAATAGATGATCCCTGTGGCGACATCCAGAGCAATAGAGCTCTTTCTAAGAGTCCATCTCCCACGCCTGCCTCTGGATATCGCCACAGGGATCATCTATTTAGGAGGATCCCCTGTTTGGTTATGTGTGAGATGCTATCTATCCTGCCCTTATAAGACGGGACCATAAGTCGCAGCTCCCGATATATGCCCATTGACTCAGCTGGATGTTATCTGAGTATCCATGGCACTTTTTCAATGAATGTTTTGTGGCAACATCTGTGATTGACTGATTGACCTATACATATCAACCTTCCATAACCTCCTCTATGATACCATCCGTCTTGTTATTGATGTACAACTCTGACATCTAAGTATCCTGGGTAACAGTGACTGTATTGCGATCCAAGTCCCTGAAGAAGCCCAAACAGGCGGGCGAAACGCGTCGGAACATCTTGGATCACTGTGCTATTTTTGGGTTCTGTATACCGCCCTGGCGATATATTCCATCTGCTTATTGCTTTTTTTGCCAGGAGTATTCGGTATCTCATTACATCTGCACCATGGACTGTATACAGTGTCACTGTTTTAATATAACTTTTTGTCTGTACACATGGGTGGGCCACTGATGTATCAGTAGAGCCCGCACCGTGCACATATTTATGTAACAAAATAAAGAGTCTGTTTTAATCTACTATTGTGTAGTTCTTCAGGGTAGGGGTTAAACCAGCACCTACAAAATCCCAATTCTTCTTTTCCACTTTGATATTGGGGTGGACATGTCGGACATTTTTGACACTTTTTTGGGACCAATGACATTTATTCAGCGATCAGAAATGTAAATATCCACTGATTACTGTATAAATATCATTGGCAGTGAAGGGGTTAACCTGGGGGGCGCTCTAGGGGTTAACTGTGTTCCCTGGGCGTTTTCCAACTGTGAGGGGGCTGGGCTGTCAGGAGCATAAGAGATCGAACTCTGTGGTTCTCAACTCCTGTCCTCAGGACCCACTAACAGGCCAGATTTTAAGTATTACCTTGGGGTGATGCAGACTAGAATACTGCAATCACTGAGCAGCAAATTATATCACCTGTGATGTATTTCAGTTATCTTGCAAACCTGGCCTGTTAGTGGGTCCTGAGGACAGGAGTTGAGAACCACTTATCTAACTGATTTCAGTGACAGGGATCGGTAGATCTCTTAAATGCTGCTGACAGCGCGTGTTTACTTCGGCGGTTCCCCATTTTTCTTCTGTGGGAAGCAATTGCAGGTCGCCAGCGGGCATCGGGTCTGCCGGAGCTGAGGGCACACTCCTGCAGAGTGCAGCGAGCACAAGAGTGCACCAGCGTGCTTCCGCCCGCTAGCCGCACATGCGTGAGCCGCCATTTAAAGACAGCGATTTGCGGGACGCTGCCACTCTGCAGCAGTAAATGTACGCGATCCGGTTGGGAACCGGTTAAATACCACCAAAAGAAAGCTCTATTTGTGTGAAGAAAATGAGAAAAAAAAATTCACATGATTACAGTGTAGCCTGACTGCGCAATTGTCATTCAAAATGTGACAGTGCCAGGGCCGGCCCTACCATGGGTCCATTGGACCCAGGCAGCACTTTGAGAGGGGCAGCAAATTGAACCATAGCCGCCTCTCCTTGTCTTCTATTTACCCAGCAAAGTGACAGCCAAGATTTTTTTCCAGCGGTTTTGTGTCAGGATGATAACTGGCCCCTGGCCGCTCCGTCTGCCCCTATACTATCTAGCCCGACTCTATACTGCCCTAGCCTGTCTATATACTGCCTTAGCCTGTCCCTATACTACCCTAGCCTGTCTATATACTACCCCAGCCTGTCCATATACTGCCTTAACCTGTTAATATACTACCCTAGTCTTTCCATATACTACCCTAGCCTGTCCATATACTACCCTAGCCTGTCCATATACTACCCTAGCCTGTCCATATACTACCCTAACCTGTCTATATACTACCCTAGCCTGTCCATATACTACCCTAGCCTCTCCATGTACTACCCTAGCCTGTCCATATACTATTATTATTATTATACAGGATTTATATAGCGCCAACAGTTTGCGCAGCGCTTTACAACATGGGGGCAGACAGTACAATTACAATACAAATCAATACAGGAGGAATCAGAGGGCCCTGCTCACTAGAGCTTACAATCTAGAAGGGAGGGTCAAGAGGGACAAAAGGTAATAACTGTGGGGGATGAGCTGAAGGAGAAAATGAGAATACAGTTGTTAAGTGTGGGTAGGATAGGCTTCTCTGAAGAGAAGGGTTTTTAGAGATTGTCTAAAAGATAATAGAGTAGAAGATAATTGGACAGTTTTGGGTAAGGCATTCTATAGGATTGGAGAGGCTCTGGAAAAGTCCTGGAGGTGAGCATGGGAGGAGGTGATGAGGGAGCTAGAGAGCAGGAGATCTTGAGAGGAACGAAGAGAACTAATAGGTCGGTATTTAGAGACCAGGTTAGTGATGTAGCTGGGGGCCAAGTTGTGGATGGCTTTGTAAGTACAGTCAGGTCCATAAATATTGGGGCATCGACACAATTCTAATATTTTTGGCTCTATACACCACCACAATGGATTTGAAATAAAACAAACAAGATGTGCTTTAACTGCAGACTTTCAGCTTTAATTTGAGGGTATTTACATCCAAATCAGGTGAACGGTGTAGGAATTACAACAGTTTGTATATGTGCCTCCCACTTTTTAAGGGACCAAAAGTAATGGGACAATTGGCTGCTCAGCTGTTCCAGGTGTGGGTTATTCCCTCATTATCCCATTTACAAGGAGCAGATAAAAGGTCCAGAGTTAATTTCAAGTGTGCTATTTGCATTTGTATAATCTTAACACAGCTACGGGGTTATAAATACCTGGACTGACATGAATGTTTCGGTAGGTGTTGAACCGGGGGTCGATGTAGTGATTGGACCAGAGATTTATGGCTGGATAATCAAGAGAAG
>BLSH010110769.1:35172-47795 GCA_018402905.1 Glandirana rugosa | reverse complement strand
TTTTTTTTTTTTTTTTTCTTCTACCTAATCTGCCTGATGATGACATCATGGCTTTCTTCCAGCTTAAAAACAAAACTCTTTTAAAATTTAAATGTGGCGGGGTGACGCCCTTTTAGAATGCAATTCTTCCTCAAGTGTGGCGAAACAGACTTTGTACGGAGATAAGCACAAACTGTCAAAGCAGCTTTTTACCTTAATGCATATTGCAGCCAAGGTTTTTTTTTTTCCTTTTAAATCAATACAAGTTCAAATGCAAGGCACAAAAGTGAAAGTTAGTTGAAAACATTACATGCAAAACTGTGAATTGCTTAGACTTCTGTTTATATTGTAACTGGCCACAATAAAAAAAAAATACCATATGTGATACATTCTGTGCATAGCATTAACACACTAGTTTTGGTTTTTTTGAGTGCCTTTGCAACATAGTTGATCCTGCTAGTAGATCCATTATTTTTCTACTTCTGCGCTATTCAGCAGAAGGCAAAGTTACAGGGGTTGGGACAGACCATATGGAAAAAAAAATGTCTAAGGAGGCAACATAATGCCTCGTCACAGCCTTTTGAAAAGGAATATGCTAATTGCAATTCAGAGGGCACCGCTTGTGTAAAGAGTTCTAACTGCATTAGAAAATATTAGCTGGAGTCTATTTTTTTTTTTTTTTCTTAATTAAAGTGGAACTTTACACATAACAGTTTGATAATTAATGTTCTTTACTTTTCAATATTTTTATATTGAAGTAACAATGTCATGTTAAGGTCCTTTCACACCTGCATGTCCGTGTTTGACGGCCTCCGCTTGCTCCCCAGGGATCGATCCATTGATTCCCACTGAGCCGGTGGATAACAGGTCCGTCTCTGCTCACTGTGCAGAGACAGACCTGTCAGAGCCCTGCTCTGCTCTATGGGGGATCAGATGAAAATGGATCTGCCTGTCTGTTTTAATCCTGGATTTAGGGGATCGGATGCCAGTGGACATGTCACCGCTGACATCCGTCGCTCCATAGAGGTGCATGGAGTGTCTGTTCAGGTTCACCTGAAAAACTGATAGGCGGACCTGAATGGTCCGCATGGGTGAAAGGACCCTAAGGCACAATCCATGAACAATAATATAAACAGAGGTAAAATTGAGCACAAACACAAAGTGCCTTTCCCTCAAAATGTTCATAAGTGCAGAACCTTTGAGTATTAAACATAGAGATCTAAACATAAGATGTGCCTTGTGGGAATACCGATTTAAAAATGACCATACAACATGACATACAACAGTCGTTAACTGTAGGGCCGAGAAATATATCTTCGATCAACTAGGGACTGGCTGCGTATTGTCCCATCAAGCTCCTTTGACGTATAATATTGGAAATTACTCTGTCACAGGAAAAAAGAAATATGGTCTAAGGAACAGAGGAAGGTGGGGGGGAAATGGGGAGGGAGCCAGTAAAAAAAGGGGAACCCCTGTACACATTTTTACCAATATCATCCGCATAGAACTACATGTTCTGTCAAAGTATCTTGCAGTTATCAAAGGAACCAAGCCAGCAAAGAAAATATAGGAGAGAACAAAAAGGGTATTAGATCGAGGAGAGGAAAGGGAAGAGAGCGAGAAAAAGGAAAAAACAAAAAAAGGGAAGAGGAGGGCCAGCCAAAGGTGCCTTAACCACTTGCCGACCGCCTGCCGCAGCGTGACGGCGGGAAAGTGGCTCGTTATCGCAAACCACCGTCACCTGATGGCCACGATAACTAGTATTGTGAGCGCGCGCCACCAGAGGCGTGCTCACTGTGTCCGGGGGGGTAGGGGGCGGACTCCATCTCTGCCAGCTACCCACGATGCCACCCCCCCCGCAGTGAAAGAACGGAGGTCCGTGTACCTAAACACGGATCTCTGTTCTGACAGAGGGGGAAGGGCTGTGATCACAGGCTTCCTGTATATGGAAGCCGTGATCGCACCCCTGCCAGCCCAGCCCCCATACAGTTAGAAAACACGCAGGTTAACCCCTTCACTGCCAATGGCATTTACACAGTAATCTGTGCATTTTTATAGCACTGATCGCTGTATAAATGCCAATGGTCCCAAAAAAGTGTCAAAATGGTCCGACATGTCCGCTGCAATACTGTAGTGCTGCTAAAAATCGCAGACTGCCGCCATTACTAGTAAAAAATTAAAAAAAAATAAATAAAAACCCCAGAAATTAATTCTCATCATTCATAAACCAATCAATAAACACCGATTGCGTTTTTTTTTTACCAAAAATATGAGGAAGAATATAAAATGGCCAAAACCGATGGAAAAAAAACGTTTATATATATATATATATATATATATATTTATTTATTTGAATTTGTATTTTTAGCAAAAAGTAAGGAATTGTTTTTTTGCAAAGTTGTCGCTCTTTTTTTGTTTATAGCGGCAATCAGAAGTGACGCAGAGGTGATCAAATACCACCAAAAGAAAGCTCTATTTGTGTGAAAAAAAGACGCAAATTTAGTTTGGGTACAACATCACACGACCGCGCAATTGTCAGTTAAAGCGACGCAGTGCTGAATTGCAAAACGTGTTCTGGTCCTAAAGTGTGAAATCCTTCCATGGCTGACGTGGTTAAGTTGTAGATAAATATCGTATCCATGGATGCCATGTCGCATCAAATTTCTTAGTAGAATTGCGAAGGATACACGTAAGCCTGTCATTAACCATGATCCAGTTAAGTTTATTCTTCATGTAGGCAAGGGGAACCATCGACTGCTTCCAATATTTAGCAATAGCTGCCAAGAACATTATATGTAATTTAGTTTTGTCGATTTTTTTTTTTTTTTTTTTTTTCTTGGGACTTCATCAGGAAACTTCTGAAAAAGCGCTGGTTCTGGGGATCTATGTATATTAACTCCCTTCACGAATACACCAGGTTAAATCCAAATTCTAGTGACTACAGGGCACTGCCACCATACATGATACATTGTA
Source organism: Glandirana rugosa (assembly GCA_018402905.1). Lineage (NCBI taxonomy): Eukaryota > Metazoa > Chordata > Amphibia > Anura > Ranidae > Glandirana > Glandirana rugosa. Next base: position 44,843 of record BLSH010110769.1, on the reverse strand, counting down.
CCCATTTAGCCACAACGTCTAAAGCAAGTGGGCGATGCAGACGGATGCATCCTTGCAACTCTGGATGGGACCAAATACCAATATAGTAGTGTTTTATAGTTTGCTTCAATTAGTGTTGTAATCATAGATATTTTGGATCAAGCATGGGCAATATCTTGCCAGTCAGATCAAAAGTGGTATTCAGGTCCCGTTCCCATTGAATCATGTAAGGGAGCTTAGCAATCGGGTAAAGGTAGCATATACTTTAGGTATCCGTCATTATAAGAGGCCCTTCGTTTGACTCAAATGCCTGGCTTAGTCTCCCAGCTTTTAGAACTCTTGAAGGGCCAGGAGGCGGTCGGTGCAAAGAGGTTAATAAGGCTACCAGAATTGATATGTGTTGTAAATTGCCTCCAGCATTGCTCCTGCTGGAGGCAATTTAGAAGCTGATAGAAGCTTTAGAGTGCTGCAGTTAACAGGCTGCCGATGACAGAGAAAAGAGAATATTGGGGAGAAAAGATAAGGTATTATCCTTGTAAGTTAAACTCCTTTGTGTCTCCCTGTCAGCAGAGTTTGCCCTGTCACCTCTCCTGTTTTTCTTTTCTTCCCCCCTTATCTGTGGTCCCTATGTACAGTCTGTCATTCCTGTTTCTTTCTTCCCCCTTCAACAACAGTAAATCTTAATGCTGTCAGTTGATTGGCCTATATTGGCTCTGATTTTAGGCACAATGCTGAGACGAGAGAGCAACTGAGCATGGGCAAAGCAGGGTAAGATGGGGCCTTACTGAATGTTAAACCATATAGGCACTACTTTTTAAATTTTGCATAGCTATACCTGCAAAAGTGGCCAGCCAGAAGTGATCCATTAGGACTTAAAGTACAACTAAGTGCAAAACTTTTTCTTTGATTTGGATCGAGTGTAGAGGGAATAGAACACCTGTCCATTATTATTGATGTATGTATCCAGTTTACCATTATCATTGAAAGTAAAAGAAGATCCCAAACTTTGGGATGTCCCCAGAAAAGTAATAGAGGAGAAATCTTCCAATGGGGACCCTAGTTCTGGTATCCTGGAGGTCCCAAGGAATTCCCTTTTTTAATTTAAATTTTTTGGCTATGGGACAGGAAGTGAAGGGGAAATCTCTACAATGGGACACAGATGGCGGAAAAAAAAAATCTCAGGGGTTATAATCCTCCCTTGCTCTGCCCAAAATGGGGGAAAAAAATTTGCCTACAGTTCCTGCTATACAAGTGTACCTATAGCCTCATAGCTATATTTCTGCAGTGCTATCTGTCTGCTAGTCTCTGGAGATATGAGGTGAGATTTGGTGATGTCACTACTGTATCTCACTGACCTGACCTGATATGAGGCGGCCAAACCCTGTCTAGTACCCAATGGCTGCCTCCACCCAGGGACACAGTGAATAAGGCATAGTAAGTCTATAATGAGCAAAGAATAGCTTAAGGGGGACTACAGGCAATACTGGTGCCTAGGCCTCAGTCCTCCTGTTTGTTTGTTGTTTTTTTTTGTCCACGCCTTCAGGAGTTCACTTCCACTTTTAACCCCTTCAGCACTGGGCACTTTCACCCCCTTTCTGACCAGGTCAATTTTTTTAGCTTTTGGCACTGTCACACTTTCAATGACAATTGTGTGGTCCTGCAACACTGTACCCATATGACATTTTGAATAATTTTTTTTTTAACACAAATAGAGCTTTTATGGTGGTATATAATCACCATTGTGTTTTAAAGTTTTTTTTTTCTTCCTTTCTCCTATAGAATTTTGTAAATAATGTTCAATTTAGGCCAAAATGTATTCTCCATTTATTTGGTGAAAATAACCTAAATCATTGTTTATTATTAGTCTTTAGGAACGTTAGAGTACACAAACTATGGTATATACTGTATATCTGAAAATTGATCAGCCCAGATGTACTGACAACCTAATTTCTTGAGGCTCAAAAACACCCGGACAATACAAATATCCCCCCAATGGACACCTTTTTGGACAGTAGTCTGTGGTATTTAGTAAGGCATGGCAAGCTTTTTAAAGGTGTAATTTTTTGTCACAATTTTTTGGAAAATGCCAAAATTAAACATTTTTTTTTTCTTTTTACATACTGTTACCAGTGCAGTACAGCATCATCATGCAACTGGTGTGGCTGTGATCAGGGACACTTGACTGGTGACAGAACATAACAAAAAAAGTATTTAAAAAAAAAAAAAAAAATGTAATTCTTTTTTAATTAGATCTCTTTACAATATATTTTTTTTTTTTTTACTACACACTGACTAGAGCAATCCAGTATTACCATAGTAACACTGTACTACTCTGGGGAAGTGGTCAGGGTTTTTTTTTTTACACACACATTGATTGCTTATACTGGTGAATTTCACTGCTTATAAGCAACCATTTTTACTAGAGGTGCACTGAAATTTTGGCCGCCAAAACATATCTGCTGAAAACTGTGTTTTTGGCATGCAGCCAAAAGAAAAGGTGCTGATGGCACAGAAAAGAGGGCGGTCTGCCCCAGGTACCGCACATTGCGGGGGTGACATTCTTGAACCCCCCAGTCCTTCCCTGCTCCTCTCCTCGTCAGGCAGAGCGGCAATCTCCCTTACGGAGCTGAATTGTTCGGCACAGGCAGTAACAGTGTCCTGCCTCCTGTGATAGATGGTACACTGATCCAAGGCCGGGAAATTGAATCAGTGTAATGTGTATAATAGAAGGTGGGACTTGCTGGGGCCGGCTGGCAAATTCAAATCTAGCTCTGTGACACAGTGGGAGCTCACAGCTCTGTGTGATCTGGGCACTGGTGAGGCTGCATTGATCTCATGTCTGCAGTCTCTGACCATCTCCTGTATCATGTATGCTAGAGGTGCACTGAATGCAAATTTAGCTAATGCTATTAGCAATGTGTTTAAGTGAGAGATTGCAGACCTGATACAAGAGATGGTTAGAGACTGCATTTTTTTTTTTTTTTGAGATTTTCTTGCACTAAAGGTGTCAATAATGGCTAACAATAAATTCATAATAATTTAAATTGATATTAAAAAAAAGTTGAATATAATACAATTTTATACATTAAAAAAAAAAAATAATAATAATAATTTTGGTGTTTACTGTTGTGGTTAATTGTGATTAGCCACTGCTAATCACCTGGTACAAATGGGCTGTGATTGGCCTTGTCTGCACCATGCAATCACTGTGACCAATCAAAGCCATTCATTGTGTAAAATGGTCATGTGATCTGCTTTCACTGGTCACAGTGATCACATGGTACCGGCAGTAGTCAGTACTCTGATCAGTCATCTGCTGTGTCCGGTGGACACTGTGGGTGACAGATTACACCACAGCGTGTTTCGGGAGTATGTCATATGACGTCCACCTACAACAACAAATGTCTCACCCGGCAGGCATTTGACTATAGGCCAGGCAGGAACTGATTAACATTCAAATAAATCTGTTTCTTTCAAAGACTACACTGCCCTCAGGATGGTAACACACCTGCACAATTTTACTGAAAATGAACAGTGTTGTCTTCCTGTTACAGAAAGTGGAAACATTATGGATCTTCTTGCAAAATTAAGAGTTAATCCATTTTAACAGAGGTGCCCAGTTATCTTGACCTGTTTGTGAAAGTGCGAGAGCAAACCGACATAAGTGGCCGAGTCTTACTGGCCCATAGAAGAATGACCAGCCCCAGAGAGGGCACCACAGGGAACATACAATTAAAAGTAAAATACAAAAATGCATAAGATTCATATACTCAAAAACTGGGCAATGTCAAATTTAACAAGAGTGCTTAAAATAGATGTAAACCCGATTCATGAATTTTGAGCTAGGCACATCTATCTGCAGGGTTTTCTTATTTCTGTGTCTCATAGCTGTCTCTTCCGCTGTAGTTCTGTTATCAGCCTGACAAGTTTCTGTCACATTATAAGAGCTGCCAGAATTTTGTGTTGGGGAGGTTGCTATAAATAGTATAGCACAGCTCTGGACAATACAACGGAGAGAGCTGAAAGTCTCTTCCTATGAGGAGAGTGGTGTGTGCCTTTCCTCCAATCGGCTGTCTTGGCTGTGTGCCCAGGCTTATCTGTAGGTTTAAGCAGGAAGAGAAAAAATGGGAGGAAATCTTCACACATCAGAGCTCTATTTGCCTGGGAAGATGCCTCTCTGAGCACTGGATGTCAACTGGGATCGAACTTGTAACTTTAAAATTCCTCTATTGCTTCTATGTAAGTTCATTGCCATAAAAACAACATTACCAACCTCTATCTCTAATTTTACCACCCTCATTAGTAATATTGCCACCCCCTCTCTCTAATTTTAACAGCCTTAGCCCTAATATTACCACCCCCTCTCTCAATTTTACCACACTAATCCCTAATATTACCACCCCCTCTCAAATGTTACCATCCTCATCCCTAATATTACCACCCCCGCTCTCAAATTTTACCATCCTCATCCCTAATATTACCACCCCCTAGGGGAAATTTCTTAGAGCTCCCAAATCTATCCGGATTCAAACCTGCAACTTTCAAATGCCTCCATTTAAACCTTCAATGCAAGTTCATTGCCCTAAAAAGTGTATGGGGACCTGGGTCCTGCTCTAGGGGACATGTATCGATAGAAAAAAAAGTTTTTAAATCAATTGTTTTTTTTCAGGAGCAGTGGTTTTAATAATGCTTAAAGTGAAAACAAAAAACAAAATATTCCTTTAAATATCGTGCTTGGGGGGGTCCTCTTAGTATGGATCTCTGTGATGTTTAGAACAGTGCCACCTTAAAATGACATTTGTAAAGGAAAAATTGTCATTTAAAATCGCTCGCAGCTGTAATGTATTGCTGGTTCCCTGCAATATAAAGATCATTGAAAATGCATTGCGTTGGGGGTCCCCCCCAGTCCGTACCAGACCCTTTGGGTCTGGTATGGATTTTAAGGGGAACCCCATGCCAAATTTTTAAAAAATGGTGTTTGGGTCCCCCCAAAATCCAAACCAGACCCATATCCGAGCACGCAGCCCTAGCATGGCCCTCCGAACCTTATCAGGCCACATGCCCTTAACATGGGGAGGGTGCTTTGGGGTCTGGTTTGGATTTTGGGGGGACCTTAATGCCATTTTTACAAAAAATTTGGCATGGGGCTGCCCTTAAAATCCATACTGGACCTGAAGGGCCTGGTATGGACTTTGGGGGGACCCCTACCCAACATTTGTGTTTAATTTTGGCGTGGAGTTCCTCTTAAAATCTATGCCTGACCTTTATCCCCCATTTTAATAACATTTTTACACTTTTTAGGTGAATGGGTATGATGTACCCATTCACATGAGGGGGGGGGCAGGATCTGCTGGCCCCCTTGTTAATGGGGGCTTCCACATTCCGATCAGCCCCACGGTTGTCGGGAAGAGGCCCTTGTACCCATCAACATGGGGACAAGGTGCTTTGGGATGGAGGGGCGCAGAGCCCCCCACCCCAAAGCACACACCCCCTCATGTTAAACGCATGTGGCCTGGTTTGGTCCAGGAGGGGGGCAGGCCCTCACTTGTTCCCCCCCATCCTGACCTCCAGGCTGCATGCTCAGAAATGGTCTGGATTTTGGGGGGATCCCCCGTCGTTTTGTTAAAAAATTTGGAGTGGGCTTCCCCTTAAAATCCATCCCTGAGCCAAAGGGCTTGGTATGGATTGAAGGGACAATACATTATAGCCACTAGCAAGTTGAAAGTACATTTTTGATCAATGTAGGGGAGGATGTTGGAACTATATTTGGTGTGGGTGGGGTTCATTGATTTGTTTGGCATCACCACACAATTGCTTCCAGCCCATGTGCTCACAGCACTTCCTGTTTACAGCCACATTACACTTCCTGCTCATGTATATCTGTAAGGACCATGCAAATATAAATGAGAAGATGACTTATCAGTGCTGGTTCACACTAGTGCAGTGCGGGAACCCTGCGAATCCACTGCGGGTTCCCGCATCGCACCTGACTCGCATGGCAGTTCACACACACTATATGCAAACTGAGGGGAATATCAATGCAAAGCTAATGACACCTCAATTTCAGCTCGCATATCGCAGTGCGAACTGCCAGTTCAGACATGAATTGGATCGTATAAGTGTTAACACCCATGCGATCAGATTCTGGTCCCAACGCAAGAAAGGTTCTGTGTGAGTTGAGCCCTGTGATGCAATTTGAGCCATACTAGCTGTATGGCTGAAATCACATAACACAGATGTCACATGTCATTTGCATTGCAGTGTGTTGCGAATCACATTCGATATCGCACCAGTGTGAACCGGGCCTGCACCGTTGTCCAAGATAGCATGTGATTCGCACCGCGCTGAGATTTCAGCCATACAGAGAGTATGGCTTAAATCACATTACTCGGACCAAACTCGCACAGGACCTTTTTTGGTTCCGCGTCAGAATAGGATCGTATGGGTGTTCACACCCATGCAATCCGATTCCTGTCGGTGTTTGCAGTGCGATCTGCAAACTGATTTGGGGGTGTTAGCTTTCTATTGACACTCCCAGCAGTTTGCATATGGCAGTGTGAACTGCCTGCAAGTCAGGTGCTGTGCAGGAACCCTGAATCCATTGCAGGTTCACGCATCACACCCGACTTAGACAGTTCACACTGCCATATGCAAACTGCTGGGAGTGCCAATAGAAAGCTAACACCCCCAAATCAGTTTGCAGATCGCACTGCACACTCGGACAGGAATCGGATTGTATGGATGTGAACACCCATGTGATCTGATTCTGCTGAGTAACAAAAAAGGGTCCTGTGCGTGTTTGGTTGGGATGCGATGCGAGTTCAGCCCTGTACTATCTGTATGGCTGAATTTGCATAGCACAGATCGCATGTGATTTCACTGTTTCAGTGTATAACAGCCCACACATTTCGTAGAATGACTAAACACTCATCGCAGTAGCTGCAAAATTACAGAAAGATACTTAACAGTCATTCTAACAAAGCATTACAACATAATACTTAAAAAGGCACATATTCAAACAATAACACCCCACACATTCTACACACATACATGGGAGAGTATTTTCTCCTAGAAGAATGCATGGTATGACAAACAATACACACCCCAATCGGACAGCATGGTCAAGTCAAGCCACTTTTGATGGTCAAAATGCACAATAATTTCAGCAAACAAACAGCTCTAGTAAGGCATTTGTCATTAGCACAATATCATTCCTTCGCCCACAAAAACCACAGCAACAAACCTGGCCTCTTGTTGGCCAAACCAACACCCTCTACTGAAGTCCCTTATATTCGTGTTCCTCAACTGCAGTCCTCAGGGCCCACCAACAGGTCATGTTTTCAGGATTTCCCTCAGATGAATCGGCTGTGGTAATTACTAAGGCAGTGAAACTGATCAAATCACCTGTGCAAAATAATGGAAATCCTGAAAACATGACCTGTTGGTGGGCCTTGAGGACTGGAGTTGAGGACACTGCCTTATATAAGCTAGCACACTGACACACACCCAATAGAAGTACACACCCACCAGTATCTTTCAATCTGTCACTTCAAATATATTTCACCTGAGGGGTTGCACTACCTAATACTATTTGCTGTGTTGGCTATGTTCATCAGATCAGTATAACTCCAGCACAAAAGTCAGTGGTTCTCAACCCTGTCCTCAAGTACCCCCAACAGGTCATGTTTTCAGGCTTGCCATTGTTTTGCACAAGTGATCTAATCAGTTTCACTGCCTTAGTAATTACTACAGCTGTTTCATCTGAGGGAAATCCTGAAAGCATGACCTGTTGGGGGTGCTTTGAGGACTGGAGTTGAGAAACAATGATCCAAGGAACAGTTTTCTAACCATATGTACCTGTGCAGTGTAAACCCTACAATATGAAATATCCAAGTCCCTGGCTGCAATGAGCTTCCAATTTAAAGTCCCAAAATTACTTGCTTACATTACAGACTATTTGGACAAGTGACAAATAAAATGCCGGCCTGCCTTTGGATTGTGGTGAGAAACCCAACCAGGGGTTTATTATAAACTTCAAGACAAGCATTAGCATATCCGGGACATGAACCAGCAACCTTTTGGATGCCAGGTGGATTTGCTAGCCACTTAGTTAGTGAGCACATGTCTTATCCATCACTGTGGTGTGAACCAGCCCTAAGTCCATAGCCATGCTCAGTATCACAAGTAATATACAATAGATTGTCCTAAGTATTGGGAAATGCGCCTTTACACACACATGAACTTTAATGGCAGCCCAGGGTTCAGTATAGAGTTGGGCCACCATTTGCCGCTTCAACTCTTCTGGGAAGGCTGTCCATAAGGTTTAGGGGTGTGTCTATGGGAATGTTTGACCATTCTTCCAGAAGTGCATTTGTGAGGTCAGGCACTGATGTTGGATGAGAAGGCCTGGCTCGCAGTCTCTGCTATAATTCAGACAAAAGGTGTTCTATCGGGCTAAGGTCGGGACTCTGTGCAGGCCAGTCAAGTTCCTCCACACCAACCTCCCTCATCCATGTCTATTGACTTTGCTTTGTGAACTGGTGCGCATTCATGTTGGAACATGAGCGAGTTTGGGGTGGAGGAACTTGACTGGCCTGCACAGAGTCCTGACCTCAACCAGATAGGACACCTTTTGGCTGAATTAGAGCGGAGACTGTGAGCCAGGCCTTCTCATCCAACATCAGTGCATGACTTCACAAATGCACTTCTGGAAGAATGGCCGAATACTCCCGTAGACAAAGATCCTGAACCTTGTGGACAGCCTTCCCAGAAGAGTTGAAGCTGTTCTAGCTCCAAAGGTGGGCCAACTCAATATTGAACCCTATGGACTAAGACTGGGATGCCATTAAAGGTCATGTGCATGTAAAGGCAGGCGTCCCAATTGCCTAACTAGTGTATCTGCCAAGATTTGCAATGGTGGTGGAACCCTCCTACACATAAATACTACATTTAGACATAATTTAAGTAAGGCCCTGAGTCATGTTTAACAACATAGAGAGGACAACCAACATCTCAACAGGAAGTGACATGCTTGGGAATCAAGCTCAGAACGTCTGCAATGGTAGACAGAATTGCTACCTTTTAAACCACGGAGCTACTACACATCAAGTCCTACACATAAATAAACAGATATTGCATATATTGCAGATATTGGAATATATAGGACTTACATTAGTCAGGAGTTAATCTTCTAAATTTAATCTGTGATTTTTGGTGGTTCTTGCTGTGTGAGCGTAGAATAGTAATGTTAGCCTCAGATTTTTGGTAATGACATTTTTATTTCTGATGTTGGAACACATATCACATTTTTTTGGCTCAAATTAGGATCATTTGGATGGAGGAAGAAAGAAGAAGAGCTATTTTACACAATAAAGGACTTGTCAAAAGCTGCCTCTTGTTTTTTTAACACTTTACTCCTTTTTTGGTGAATGGGTACAATGTACCCTATACCAATTCACATAGAGGGGAAGTTGGGATCTGGGGGCCCCCTTATTAAAGGGGGTTTCCAGATTCCGATAAGTCCCCCACCCGCATGCCCCACAACCACCGGCAAGGGTTTCGGGAATGAGGCCCTTTTCCCCATCAACATGGGGACAAGGTGCTTTGGGGGCGACCTCACCCCTTTTCCCGGAGTAAGGGCTTTGGGAACGGCCACCAACACCCCGTACGCCCACCCCCTGAATAGCCTTAGA
>BLSH010110769.1:0-24667 GCA_018402905.1 Glandirana rugosa | reverse complement strand
TCTGACCATCTCTTGTATCATGTCCTCAGTCTCTGACCATCTCCTGTATAATGTCCTCAGTCTCTGACCATCTCTTGTATCATGTCCTCAGTCTCTGACCATCTCTTGTATCATGTGCTCCTTCTCTGACCATCTCCAGTACCATGTCTGCAGTCTCTGACCATCTCTTGTCTTATATCATGTCTGCAGTCTCTGGGGGGGGTCTTGAGAGGAGCCAAGAGTGGGAGTGCCGTGCCGCCAGGATGGGGGTCATGGAAGAAGTCAGACATGTGTAGTGTGGAGAGACTATAGGATAAAACCAGAGCCACCAAGCTGGAGCCGACTGACTGAGCCCCTGTTTCTGCACTACTTTTGGTGGCGATTTGAAAGATATCTGCGCATGAACCCGCACATATGTCTATAAAATCGCCCCCGAAGTCGGGCTGAAATGCTGATTTTAAACCCGCCCTCAGTGTGAACGTGGGCTTATTCTGTGGAGTAAGTGCGAAAATTGGGGCAGGCTTGAAGGGGCCCCGGTGCATTACTTTGCCCAGGGGCCCATAATCCTATTAAGATGGCCCTGGTACACTCACTACTTTACATTATAGCAAAGTGTAATTTCTTCAATGTTGTCACATTAAAAGATATAATATGTTTACAAAAATGTGAGGGGTGTACTCACTTTTGTGAGATACTGTACATGTAAAACGTATATAGCGAGGTTTGTTTCATCCCTGTGTATCATCTGAGGCTGTTCACTTCATTGGGCATAAGGAGGGTTTACATCCACTTTAAGACACCTGGTACAAGGGATTTAAAGGGTTTAAAAAGTAAGATGGATGTCAACCTAGGTTGCTGAGCTAATTAAATACAGCTGGAGAATCAACCTGCTGTCTAGAAGATCGTCAAAGACAAACAATACTACTTCAACCTGTAGTGTTCAGTCAGGATGACCGAAAAATGAAATGGATTGGATAGGGATAACCTTATCCCTCTGCAAGGAAGAGTTGCAGCTGTAAGTGGTAGCATCTACATCAAGTGCAGGTGTGTACTAGATAGATAACATATGTGCAATGAAATGAAGTGCAATAGTAAAGAGGGTTGGGTGTGAGGTAAGTGCGCATGGGGAAAATAAATGAAAAAGGTAATTTTAATAAATGAAGGGGGGGGGGATAATTGTCCAAAAGTAGACACATATAATTTCCAAAGTGCACAGTGGTGAAGAAACAAAGATAGGGGGTGAAGACTCCAAACGGGAGGTGATGGGGGGGGATACAAGAGTATGGCATAGACTTAACCAAAGCTTGTCTATTAGACATGAGTGATAAGGTTAGATTTAAAGCATCAATGGATTACCTTTAACCAGCTGCATAAAGGGGTCCACATGGTATGGTGAATCGAGGAGCAAGCCTAATTAGACCCTGAAGCTTGCCTGTTTAAATATCCCAAACTGGGGGAGTGATCATCTCTAGAGGATGCCCATGGCCACCGGGCGAGGGCCAATGCGGTGGCTCAGAGCTTGATAGCCATGGGAGGGCTCCTTCCCCCTCCTTGATAACCCTGGTGTGCCAATAAAGAAGGAACCAGGTGTACCCTCCAATTGAACTGATAGCAGTCCCTCCATTCATGTAGGGGTCGGAGGCATAATACTATAAAACTATGGGAGGCGCACATACACTTGTGTCATTACATGAAAGCCGAAAGTGATGCAAAATGAAATGTCACTTCCGGTATACAGAAAACATTCCACCTTTGAACGCAAACCAGAAGTGACGATGAGAAGGCAGGAATATAGCACTGTAGAGCTGTGAATGGCATGCATACGGCCACGTCATTGCATAGCAGCTAGAAATGATGCGGAACTAACATGTCACTTCCGATGTCCATTTTAAACCAAATAAAGCAATATATTTCTAACCCAGTTTAAAAAAGACAATCAATTGGAGGGCAACAGGATAACGGGGCACAGTTGGCCATTTATTTTATAAATATATTGAATATTGGAGCTGCTGAAGCTATTGTCAAAGCCATGCTACTACTGATCAACCATTTGCCGACCAGCTCACGCAGATATACTGCGGCAAGCTGATCGGAAAGCTCAATCCGACGCACCTGTACCGGTTCGTGCATGTGGTATAGGGGGCACGTGCGCACCGTAGGAGCTTGCCCGCGAGTCCAACGGACTTGATGTCCGACAGTGACCTGCGATTGCCAGGTACAGAGGCAGAATAGGGATCTGCCATTGTAAACAAGGCGGATCCCAGTTCTGTCAGATGACATGACTGAGATCTTCTGTTCCCAGTGTTCGGGAACAGTGATCTCTGTCATGTCCTAGTAAGCCCATCCCCCCTACAGTTAAAACACGCTGAGAGAAACCAGTTAACCCCTTGATTGACCCCTTCCCTGCCAGTGTCATTTTTACAGCACTGATCAATATAATGTGTCAGTGGTACCCAAAAAGTGTAATTTGGGGTCAGATTTGTCCACCGCAGTCCCGTTAAAAAATGCAGGTCGTCACCATTACCAGTAAAAACAATAAAAAAAATAAAAGTCCCTAACTCTATCCCATAGTTTGTAGACGCAATAACTTTTGCACAAACCAATCAATATACACCTATTGCGATTTTTTTTTTACCAAAAATATGTAGAAGACTATATATCAGCCTAAACTGATGCATACGTTTTTTATATATATATATATATATATATTTTTTTTTTTCAAAATTGTCACTATTTTTTTGTTTATAGCGCAAACAATAAAAACTGCAGAGGTGATCAAATACCACCAAAACAAAGCTCTATTTGTGGGCAAAAAAGGATGTCAATTTTGTTTGGGTACAACGTTGCACGGCCGCGCAATTGTCAGTTAAAGTGACAGTGCCGTAGCTCAAAAAATGGCCTGGTCATTAAGGGGGAAATCCTTCCAGGGCTGAAGTGGTTAAACTTTTTGTAAAGGCAATTTTTTAAATAACAAACATCATACTTGCCTACTCTGTGCAATGGTTTTGGATAGAGCAGCCCTCATCCTTCACTTTTCAGATCCCCTCTGGGCACCGAGTGCCCCCATAGCAAACCACTTGCTATGGGGGCACTCGTGTGTGCTCGCTCCTAAGCCCTGCTTCCTCTTCAGTGGCTGTGATTGACAGCAGTGGTAGCCAATGACTGCTGCATCTCAGCCAGTGAAGAAGGAAAGACTTGGGAGAGCCACTGCTCTTGTGCACATCGCTGGATTGAGATCAGGCTTAGGTGAGGGGAGCTGCACATTGAGGTTTTTTTTTACCTTCTTAAATTAAAAAAACCTTTACAACCACTTTAAGGAACAAAAAAGCTGATGACAATTAAAATACACTAGAACCTATTTTTGTTAGTCTGGTTAAAAAAAAAAAAAAAAAACGCTTTCTGGAATGTACTTCTGTCAGCTGTAACTGAGGATGAGTGTGTGGGAGTTTGAACATCTAGCCAGGGACTGCTAGCTGTGAAGAAGCATACATTGATACTTGGCATTCTTTCTACCCCTTTCTGTTCTACAGGTTTATGCAATGAAGCTATTGTAAGCTGACCAGATTTTTAAAATGAAATCCTAGTAATTGTGGCAATCAGCCATTATAGCGGGACTGAGATATTGCGGAGGACAAATCGGACATTAAGTGACACTTTGTGGGAACCAGTGACACTAATACAGTGATCAGTTTGAAAAATATGCACTGTCACTGTTCTAATAGCACTGGATGGGAAGGGGTTATCATCGGGGCGATCAAAGGGTTAAATATGTTCCTAACCAGTGTTTTCTCACTGTGAGGGAGGTGCTTTTACTAAGAGAAGGCATAGATCCCTGTCCCTCCTTTGCAGGAACACAGGATCAATGTCTTCCATACTGACAAAACGGTGATCTGCTTTGTTTACACAGGGAGAAAGCTGTTCTGAGCCGCTGATCGGCTCTGATATCCAGAAATGCAGAATCATGTATATATTCATGATCCTGCGCAGCACGACCGCCCTGTAGCAGTAAATCTGCTTTGGGGCGGTCGCCAACTGGTTAAGATCATCAGCAGCATTATAATAAGACACAGGCACGCTATCATGGCTGTGGCTGGCTCTGTCACAGTGTATCACATGACATGGCTGCTGGGTGCTGATACTTATGAACAATAAGTTACCAAAATCAGCACCCAGCAGCCATGTTATGGGACAGTGCACTGCCAGCAAGAGCCATGATAGAGTGCCTGCTGCCTGTGAGTTTTGATACCATCCATTATGCCAGAGACACACAGTGCAATGTAGTCTATTCACAGACACCCCCAAAGTACACCTGTGTTTAACCACTTAAGGACCGGAAGGATTTCCAGCTTTAGGACCGGAGCCCTTTTTGCGATTCGGCGCTGCGTCGCTTTAACTGACAATTGCGCGGTCGTGCGACGTTGTACCCAAACGAAATTTGCGTCCTTTTTTTCCCACAAATAGAGCTTTCTTTTGGTGGTATTTGATCCCCTCTGCGTCATTTCTGATCGCTGCTATAAACAAAAGAAGAGCGACAATTTTGCAAAAAAAACCAAATTTCTTACTTTTTGCTAAAATACAAATCCAAAAAAAAATACAAAAAAACATTTTTTTTCACCGTTTTTGGCCGATTTATATTCTTCCTCATATTTGCGATAAAAAAAATCGCAATCGACGTTTATTGATTGGTTTGCGCAAAAGTGGTCGCGTTTACGGATGATGAGAATTCATTTTTGGGTGTTTTTATTTTTTTTTATTTTTTACTATTAATGGCGGCGATCTGCGATTTTTAGCGGTACTGCGATATTTCAGCGGACATGTCGGACCATTTTGACACTTTTTTGGGACCATTGGCATTTATACAGCGATCAGTGCTATAAAAATGCACTGATTACTGTGTAAATGCCATTGGCAGTGAAGGGGTTAACCTGCAGGGGGCGCTCTAAAGGTTAACTATGTTCCCTGGGCGTGTTCTTACTGTGGGGGGACTGCCCTGGCTGGGGAAGGGAAGTGGTCACAGCCTTCGTATACAGGAAGGCTGTGATCACAGCCCTTCCCCCTTCACAGAACGGAGGTCCGTGTTTACATACACGGACCTCCGTTCCTTCGCTCCGGGGGGGCCATCGCGGGTAGCCGGCGGCAATCGAAGCCGCTGCACCCGCTCCCTGGCCCTCCCCGGACACAGTGGCGTGATCACGCGGCCGCCGTCAGATGACGGCGATCCGCGTTACAGAGCCACTTTGCCGCCGTCAATTGCCGATTGGCGGTCGGCAAGTGGTTAAAGCCTAGAAGGCACTGGCAGCCCCACAATCAGATCCACTTCCCCTCTCTGTTCCTGCTGCTGGACACTGTCAGCTGAGCTCAGCTGCCTCTCTCTGCCACCCGCCTGAGCCGCCTTACAGCCTCTCAAGTCTCTCTCTCCGGGCCCCAGCTACTACTGGGTGGGGAGCAGAGGAAAATCACTCCGCCGGGGAAGGCAAGGAGATAGGCAGGCGGCGGACTTGAGCCAAGGCAGAAGAATCGGGAGCGGAATTTTTAATTCTGCACTGACTATCTTTGAAATTGCCCGGGCCCCTGTTCAATTCCAATCCGGGGACAGAACGGGGATAGACTTGGTTTGGGGACAGTGTCCTCAATCCAGGGACTGTTCCCTGAAACCGGGGACGTCTGGTCACCCTAAGATAGAGAAGACTGAGCAAAAGACTGGAATATTCTTATTCCATATCTAAGGAATTAGGCCGACAATACAAAGACTAAAGAACATGACAAAGAACAAGGCCCAGAAGAGTGGATTCATTGCAGAGAAAAGGTCCCATTCTTCCTTGTAAAGGCCTGAGGGCTAATATATTAAAAGCTCAAAATCCTTGAAGCTTGTCATTTTCTTAAAAAAAGCTCAGACTCTTCAATCCTCTGCACATGACAGAGCAATCAAAGTAAACAAACATTTTAAATACCTAATATACAGGTAGGTTAGACTATGCCTCCCTTTTTACCTATCAGAATCTGGTGACAGGAGCCAGCTTCCTACCTCGTTATAGCCTCCACAAAGATAATATTAATCTAAAAGTTGAACTAACCGTAAAAAAAAAACGTTTCTTTGGTTTGATGGGTAGGGCTTCATCTTCTGGTAGTTAAAACTAAAGCTGGACATACACTGATTGAAATTCAGCAGGGACCAGACAAATTTCAATCAGTGTGTGGCCAACAACTTGACAGAAGTGGATTAAACAAGAACAATTGACTTCTGTTGTCGAGACGTGTTGGAAAATGTTCCTCAATTAGCAGCTGCATCCACTGATCAGTGTATTCTGACAGCTGTGGATGCTGCTGTCACAATACAATGCCTCAGCAGGGAGGATCCCTCAATGAACCTCATTTGAGTGGATGGAGGAATGCAACCATATTTGGCCAGCGTTATACCTCCCATATGTAGGTTAAATTCATAAATGCAGAGAGCTTTTTGGACCAGACCAGCACTTCCCTGAATTTCTAATGCGGCATCCAGATGAACAGAGTCAAACTTCTCATTTTAGGTTTCAAATTTCTTCACTACAGCTGTGGCCAAAAGTTTTGAGAATGACACAAATGTTAATTTTCACCTAGTAGCGCAATTGCGTCATGCATGTGACGGAAATGACGACGGAGGCCGGGCACAACATCCGGGACGCCGAGGGAGGCAAGCATTGCCAGCTGATTGTCATGAGACCTTAATAGGCACACATGTACCCTATTTGGCTCTAAGATAAGTATATATAACCACACATTATATGATGACTATCAGGGCTCACATAGTAAAGGCATCCCCCTCCTGTAATGCTAGTATGCTGTCTGAACACCACTGTTATGTAAGTACTAACCTCTTATTAAAGATTGTAGAAACCGCGCTCAGGATTCTTTATGGCTAGGAAGCTAGGGTATGCTGCCTCCAGTGTTTACTCCCTGGTTAGGGAGTGAAGGTATAGATTGTTGGGTCTGGATTGGTGCTCCCCTGATAAATTGGTGTGTCAAATCTATATCTCTATAGTGAGTATCCCTCTCCTGTATAGGATTATATAGATACGTTATAGATACAGGTCTCCTAAATAATTTATAAAGTGCTCATGTGCTAGTATCGCTGTATAATGATGGGGTGAGTTACACTGGAATGAGATATTGAAACAAGTATGCTTTGACGGATGCACTAAAATATAAAAGTAAAAATAAAAATAAATATAAAAAGATAAGTCTCCCTATCTTTCAGTGAGAGAAACTATATTAATGTGCTAGTATCGTGTTGACATGTGAATATCCTAGTCCAAGTGTCAAGAGATTAAAAAAGAGTACTGCCTAACATATTGTAGATACGGGCTGAAGCAACTAGGACACTTAAATGAAATACATATAAAATATATACAACTGATAATGTGCCAGTATCGAATATGTATAAAGTGTTTAAAGTGCTTATGCAAAGTGATGTGGAAAAGTGCTAATAACTCTTTCAATAAAAGTGTATCCAGTAATAATACTAAAAATAATAATGTGCTAGTATCAATGTTGCGTTTCTGAGTTTAGTACTTAGATGTCCTTATGGCAGTTCTAAAAAGCTTTCGATTAGAAACCAAGGGTATACTTGCAAGAGCTTAAAACCATGAGTCTATTGTACTTAGTCCTCTATTATTGCACAGCAATAGCCAACAACAAATTCTCAATGGTGCAATGGGTGTCCATATAATATGGTCCAAAATCCATAAATCCTTAGTGAGACACGCGTGCTCCCCGATTACCACCCTGCTTACCGGACAGCGCCACCCCACACAGGGGTAAAGCGCAGAGGCGCCTGTCTCAGGCAGGTGTGTGAAGGGTCCTCCGATTGGCGGTTGGTCTTTCCTTTTTCTCCTGTTGTCTGATCCAATTTCCTAGTTAGATGTTTTCTCCTGGGGATTTTTCTCCAACATGTTGTCTCTTTTTCCAGGTAAATTCCAGCTTCTGTGGGTAGATGATGATCTTTCCTTCACGATGAGAGTTCCAGGGGGTTGGTAAGGTGATGGATCCTCCAGGTTGTGTGGGATGTCCAATTCATGGAAGGAATGGGAACAACTCCATAGCGTAATTCAGTTTTAAATGAGGTTTATTTCTTAAAACAAATGGGTCATACAAACTTCCAATCATGCAGTAAGCTCCAAAAGAGTTAAAATAAAATAAAACCGTCACTCTGTCGTCCAGTCCACTATCCTCCTAAAGTATAGGTAAATCCTCCCTGTTGAAGAAGGCATGTACACACTTCCTCCATGTGTTGTTGCGCTTCACTAGGTGGAACCGGAAGTGTCTGGATAGGACTGGAAGTGACGTGGTGTGCGATCTGGTATCACTGACTCGTTTCGTCCTACGGGCGTCTTTTGAGGTGTCACCCATAGGACGAAATGCGTCAGATGATACCAGATGGCATACCACGTCACTTCCGGTCCCATCCAGACACTTCCGGTTCCACCTAGTGAAGCGCAACAACACATGGAGGAAGTATGTACATGCCTTCTTCAACAGGGAGGATTTACCTATACTTTAGGAGGATAGTGGACTGGACGACAGAGTGACGGTTTTGTTTTATTTTAACTCTTTTGGAGCTTACTGCATGATTGTGATGTGATGTGCTGTGATGTGATGCCCCGCCCCAGGATTTGACATCATGAGGGTGGGGCTCATGATGACGTCATCGTGTGGCCCCGCCCCATGCCAATATAAGGCAACCGCGCAGCACGGACCCGGCATTCGAGTGGAAGAGAGCGACGAGTCAACATCTCCAGAAGAAGGGGAAGAAGAAGAAGCAGCGGCGGGAGAAGCTAGCCGGGGAGACAGCAGCAAAAGAGCAAAAGAGCTGAAGACCCCGCAGAAAACCCGCAGAAGACGCCGCAAAAGAGCAGAAGAAAGAAGAGAGGGGAGAAGATGCCGGAGCGGATTTAATAAAATATTTTAAAAAGCTGTGTAGTGTTTTTTGTTTTGTACACTTTTTTTCCCCCCAGGTAAATGGGTAGGGGTACGATGTACCCCATAATCATTTACATAGGGTGGGGGGCCCGGCATCTGGGGGCCCCCTTGTTAAAGGGGGCTTCCAGATTCTGATAAGCCCCCGCCCGCAGACCCCGACAACCAACGGCAGGGTTGTCGGGAAGAGGCTCTTGTCCCCATCAGCATGGGGACAAGGTGCTTTGGGGTGGGGGGCGTAGAGCCCCCCCTGCCCCAAAGCACCCATACTCCCCATGTTGAGGGCATGCGGCCTGGTATGGTCCAGGAGGGGGGGCCGCTTGCTCGTCCCCACCCCCTTTCCTGGCCTGCCAGGCTGCGTGCTCGGATAAGGGTCTGGTATGGATTTTGGGGGGGACCCTACGCCGTTTTTTCGGCGTGGGTGCTCCTCTTAAAATTCATGCCAGATCGAAGAGCCTGGTATGCCCTTGGGGGGGACCCCACGCAAATTTTTTGCGGGGGTTCCCCTTTAAGACACCTAGCACACAAGTCGCGCCGCAACTCGGATCACCGTGATCCGACTTCTGGTGCGGCTTCTATTCAAATCACTGGGCTCCCATAGGGAACCATTGATTATGAATAGAACGCCTGACGAGGCTTAACGCTGTGTATACAACGTTAAGCAACGTTATTGAGGCGCTGCAGCTTCAGAACGCATTGGTCCCGCGTTCTAGCTACAGCTCACTAACGCCGACGCCCTCTACTGCTCAGAAACGTCAGCGTTTTAGAGGGCCATTGAATAACATGGAGAGCAGCAAAAAACGCCCAAAAACGTGGCTTAACAGAACGCCCGTGTGTATGAGGCCTTATTGTCATATTCTCTATTGCCCAATTCGTTTTTCAATTTCTATTTAGTTAGAATCTATAGAATAAGTCACACACTGAGGGACAAAAAGAATTTGGATAAGACAGGGAATGTTTATACTTACTCCATCAACTACTTATGAGATTGCCTACTGTATATGAACATGCGTACTCCATACCCTTCAGGGGGTGAGCCACGCCCCGATTCCCCTGTACAAAAAAATCTTATACAGTACTAACTAACTTGATCAATTTAATATAGGACAAAATCTCTGGCATAGCTTGCTACAACCCTCCACTGAGGGAACCTACGCGTGGCCCCCTACAAGCCACTGGGCTGAGGCTGGGTATCGAGTCACGGGAGCGGGGACAGCCCACGATGTGCCACTCACTGCTGACCTGTTTTTAAACTTTGTCCTGGTTTCTGGGACTGGTTACTCAAAGTCAATGACCAGTGATACATGTAAGTTACACGTGTATAAATGTGATATCTGTTTGACTTTGGAGTTAATACTTAAGTTTTCCCTCTCTTTGAAGCCCTTGTAGAAAAGGACACCTCGCCCCTGAGGAAGACCTACAAACCTTTTAAAGGTTGAGGAATTGACGCCGCCCAGGCTGTATCGTATGTGATCCTTTATGTTTTGACACTGTAACATTGTTTATGATGCATAGGTCCCTTGTTTGCACAACCAGAGCTCATATTTTTATTGTACTATTTATGGAAATGCACAATAAATTTTGAAAGAAAAAAAGAAATTGGTATGTTATTTCAATTACACTCTTTATCAAAAGTTTGCTGCCACTAAACCCTTTTTGGGGGACCCTCCCATTGTATACTTAATGAAATATTGACCAGCGCTGAATGTTTATGTATTGGTATTCTCAGAGGCGCTTTCAGATATCCCCATGTAGCCATGTACTCCCTCAAGAGTGGCTGATATTTGTGGTCCACCTGCACGCTGCCCTCAATCACATAAATTCCATGCACCCAAATTCACTGAGCAGACCGGTACTTTGTTTTGTTGTTTTATTTAGGGGTTGAACTTGGATAGGGATTAGGGATGACTGTGGGATGCCCAGCAATTGAACACGGGACCTACTATATACACCTCCAGTATATACACTTCTTCTCCTCCAGCACACTATTTGCTGACCGTTACTCTTCTCCCTTACCCTCTCCAGCACACTATTTGCTAACCGTTACACTTGCTTCCCTGGTCCGAAAGGAAATTTATCATACCTTCATGACACTTCTTCTACACTATGGCTAGTACATGGTATGGCCTGCTGCAGCCACAGGCAAGGCCTCAGAACCACCCTTTGTGGGTAAGAGTCACAGGTTCCCTTCACTGAAACCAAGGACCCTCTCTTATGTAGCAAAGTACGTTGGTGCTGGCCGGGCCTTGGGTGAACTACAACTCCCAGCCCATCCATCTTGTAGGACCCGTCCAGCCTGTCCTGTGGTCTAATGGCTCTCCTTCCCCTTGGTTGGCTCCTCACACTTGTACAGACTGCTCTCTCTCCTCCCAGATTGTCTCAGCCTTCTCATCCAACTCCCAGAGGCCGCCACTCACCAACTATATGATGGATACTTTAAAGAGTCTCTCTCCATGTAGAACCCAGCTGCTCTCCTGCTTCTCCTGTGCCGCTCCAGGAGCCGACTCCCACTCCTGGCTGCACCCAAACCCCAGGCCTCAGGTTCACCCCCCCCCCAGACGGGGATCCCCTCCCGGACAAGGCCTGATCCACAGCTCCAGCTACACCCTCATCTCTTCCACCCAAATTCTCCTCACACCTGCTGGCAGATAGCTGTATTTACGAAGGCCTGCTCCCTGACATCCCAGCCTGTGTCAGAGAACCTCTTCTACCAATCCCTCTGGAATTTGGGTCTGGGAGCCTGTGCGTGTGCGCATGTATGTGTGCAAGTGTGCGCGTGCCGGCATTGGCACCCAAACGGCCCATTTAAGCAGACAGCACTCTGCAACCAGTGCTGTCCATTCTACAGCGTTTGTGTGTTCCTGAGTGACCCGTTACCTGAGTATCTGCTCCTGTGACCCGGCTTGTCTTTGAACTTGTTTGATCTCTGCCTGCACTGACCACCAGCTTGCCCACAACAACTCTTCTGCCTGATCCCTGTGTACCTTTGCTGCCAGCCCGTTGATGACCCTGCCTGTACCTGACGACTCTTCTGCCTGCACCTTCTGTACCGCATTGCCAGCCACTTGCCGACCCAGCCTGCATCACTACTCTACTACCTGCACGAGCCAGTACCGGACCGCTCACACCACCAACAGTGAACCAGTCCAGCCCTTGTGCCCCCCTGTGCTCCCGAACTCCCTGTCTATACTACCAGCGTTTCCCAAACCAGGGCCATAAGAGTGGTTGCTTCCTGCATAAGACAGACTCCACCATCAGGTGCGTGACAGCAATGGACAGCCATGTCTGAGTCTGCGCAGGGCACACCCTCTGCTATAGATGAACTGTGTGTCCACCTTGCCGGCCTCACACAGGTGGTCAAGAATTTGCAGGAGGGCTATACCCGACTGGAAGAACGGGTACAGGAGCTCGCTGCACCCGCGGCTCCAGGGGCTAGCCAAGCCGCAGGCCGCACCATTGTGGCCCTTCCATCCAAGCCCAAAGTCCTCCTGCCGGATAAGTTCTCTGTGGATCGCCGCAAGTTCAGGACCTTTCGTAACTCTTGTGAACTATACTTTGTCCAACGCCGTACCTTCTCGCTTGAGGCCACGGAGGTGGGACTTGTCATTTCCCTGCTGCAAGATGAACCCCAGTCCTGGGTGCACCGACTTTGGGAGCAGAGGGCCCTAGAAGTCGCTACCTTGGCCTTATTCTTCAAAGCTATGGCTTGGCTTTACAAAGATCCCCACCAGGCTGCCACAGCGGAGGCTGCGCTACATGCCCTCCAGCAAGGCCGCCGCACAGTGGAGGACTATGTGGCGGAATTCAGGAGGTGGAGAGCAGACACGGCCTGGAATGATGCCACACTCTGTTTCCAGTTCCGCCTGGGCCTGTCAGAGTACCTCAAGGACGAGCTGGCTCGTGTGGGAGTGCCTCAAACACTGAATGCACTGAATCTATCATCCAGATTGACCGGCGTCTCCGGGAACGCAGCGCCGAAAGAACCTCGGGACCCCTGCATCCCACCTGGATGCTGCCTAGTGTTCCCAGCTACCCAAGTCCGACTCCCTTCACTTCTGCAACCTCTTCCTTCTCTCCCTCGGATCAACCTGAGCCAATGCAGATAGGGCTCCTGCGCCCTTCTCTCACTCCTGAAGAGAGACAACTGAGATTTTCTCTAAACCTGTGTCTCCCCTGCGGGGAACCAGGACATGTAGTGAGATTCTGCCCCGCCAAACGCGGTAAGTGTCCGCCGGTTACCTTAGATGAAATGCCTGCCATGTCAAGTCAAACCTCTCACCTTATCTCCCTCTCTCTGCAGCTCCCCAGAGGGACTATCCTGGTCCCAGCAATTGTTGATTCCGGAGCATGCAGTTGTTTTGTGGATGAAGCATTTGCAGCCTTACATCAGATCCCTCTCCAACCTAAGACTCATAAGATGGTCATCCGCCTGGCGGATAGATCCCCCATTAATTCTGGCACGGTCAACCAACAAGACTGCTCCCTTTCCTACAACGGCTGACGGCTATCAGGAGCTGCTTCCCCATCATCTAGGGCCTGCCCTGGCTCCGGGCACACAGCCCCAGTATTGATTGGACCACCGGAACTATCAAATTCCGGTCCACTTACTGTCACCAGCATTGTCTGAAACGGACCGATGAAGCAGTCCCTACCTTACTCTGTTTGGACTCAGATTCTGCCCCTGACACTCGCCTAGCTGTTCCCTCTGTCTACCACAGTTTTCTGGATGTCTTCAGCAAGAAAGGGGCTGAACAATTACCACCTCACAGAGTGTATGACTGCCCAATTGAACTCCTACCGGGGGAGGAAGTACCCTTTGGGAGAACCTAGCCCTTGTCCGAACCAGAGCTAGGCACCCTCAAGGCCTATCTGGACGACAGTCTGGAGAAAGGTTTCATCAGACCCTCCACGTCTCCCACGGGGGCTGGGATTTTCTTCATGGAGAAGGACCGGTCCCTACGACCTTGCATTGACTACCGGGAACTCAACCAAATTACGGTTAAAAACCGTTATCCTCTGCCCTTGGTTCCAGAAATATTTCAAAGATTAGGTTCTGCCATCATATTCACTAAAATCGATCTTCGTGGAGCATAGAACCTGGTAGGTATCCGGGAGGGCGATGAGTGGAAGACCGCTTTCCGCACTCGTTTTGGGCACTATGAGTATTTAGTCATGCCCTTTGGGTTGTGTAATACCCCGCAACCTTCCAGCACTTCGTGAATGATGTGTTCCGAGACTATTTAGACTTATTTGTAATAATATATCTGGATGATATCCTGATATTCTCCTCCTCCCTCAAGGAGCACCATAGACATGTCACCCAGGTTTTGAGCTGCCTTTGGCAACACGGGCTATACGCTAAGGCAGAGCAATGTGCCTTTCAGCAGCCCAGCATCCAATTCCTCGGGCTAGTCATTTCCGTTACGGGCATCAACATGGATCCCCAAAACCCAGCGTTGCCCTATGTCCTAGAGATGGAAGCTCCAGAAACCGCTGTGGGGGCTGTCCTTTCCCAGAGACAAAGCTCCAAAGCTCTGCTCCATCCAGTAGCATTTTTCTCCCGCAAGTTGTCTGCACCAGAGAAAAATTGCAACGTGGGAGACAGGGAACTCCTGGCCATTAAGTCAGCCCTGGGAGAATGGCGGTATCTGCTTGAGGGGGCCAAGCACCCCATTCTTATATATACTGACCATAAAAACTTAGAGTATTTGAGGACGGCTAAGAGGTTGAAACCCCGACAGGCCCGCTGTGCGCGCTTCTTTTCAAGGTCCCAGTTCCACCTAACATACAGGCCGGGATCGAAGAATGTTAAACCGGATGCCCTCTCCGGGATGTTCTGCGAACCTGGAGATACCACACCTCCTGATACGTTTCTTCCCTTGCGTAACTTTTTGCTCACCCAGGAAGACTTGCTGTCACAAATCAGACGAGCTCTGGCAGGCTCACCCGGCCCTACTGATTCCAGGTTGCAGGCGAAGAATGGACTATGGAGGTATGGCAACGAATTCTTTGTGCCAGCAGGACAACGTGTGGTCGCTTTAGGACTCTGCCATGACCACAAGCTGGCTGGGCATTTTGGGAGACGCAAGACAGCTGAGTTGCTCTCCCGCTCTTTCTGGTGGCCACGAGCCGAAGAAGACTGCAGGAAGTACATCAGTACTTGCTCTGCCTGTGCCCGAAATTAGACTGACAAAGCCAAGGCTTGGGGCCTCCTGAACTCGCTTCCTGTGCCTGAACGTTCATGGTCCCAAATAGTCATGGACTTTATTGTCGAATTACCCCCTTCTCAAGGTTGCTCTACTATATTTGTGGTCGTGGACCGCATGACGAAGATGGCCCATTTTCTCCCCATGAAGGGCACACCCACAGCTGCGGAAACAGCAGACATTTTCATCAAGGAGATAGTCCGGCTTCATGGGGCCCCCCATCAATATTTTATCGGACCGCGGAGTCCAATTCACCTCCAGATTCTGGAAGGCCCTGCGTTCATCACTGGAAATCAAGTTGTCTTACTCCTCCGCCTATCATCCCCAGACCAATGGCCAAACTGAGAGAACAAATCAGACTTTAGAGCAGTACATCCAATGCTTTTCTTCATTCTTTCAGGATGATTGGGCTTCGCTGTTGCCGTTGGTCGAGTTCGCTTACAATAACACCATCCACTCGGCCACTAAGCAGTCCCCATTTTGGGCCAATTATGGTTTTACCCCACGTTTCTACCCAACCTGACCATAAAGTACGGTATCAGCGGCTCAAAGAGCCACAAATTTTTTTGAAACTAACAATAAGCTTCTTCAGGACACCCTATCCAGCACTCAGGAGTTAAAAAAGGAGGCCTTCAACAAGAGAAGGCGGGGAGAGTTGGTATTGCAGCCGGGCAACCAGGCCTAGCTTGCCACCCGGAATCTGAGACTGGGATGTCCTTCAAAGAAGTTGGGCCCGAGGTTTATTGGGCCCTTCTCTGTGAAGAGGAAGGTTAATAGGGTGGCATATGAGCTCGACCTCCCTCCAACTTTACATATCCACCCGGTCTTCCACACATTGTTGCTGAAACCGGTGCCCCCAGATCCCTTTCCGGGATGAAAAACGGATACACCTGAGCCAGTCCTAGTAAATGGAGAGGAGGAGTTTGAGGTAGAAGCCATCATGGATTGCCAGAGGAGAGCCGGTTCCACCCAGTATCTGGTTAAGTGGAAGGGGTACGGCCCCGAGGAAAGTTCCTGGGAACCAGAAACAAATATCCATGCAGAAGAATTAATCAGAGCCTTTAAAAGGAACCGTCAAGAAATAGGTACCCGCCTGGGCATCCAGAGGCTGCCCCTTGGGGGGGGAGCCAATGTCAGAGAACCTCTGCTACCAATCCCTCTGGAATTCGGGTCTGGGAGCCTGTGCATGGGTGCACGTAGCATGTGCGTGTGTGTGTGCACTGGCATTGTTGCCCAAATGGCCAATTTAAGCAGACAGCACCCTGCTGCAACCAGTGCTGTCCATTCTGCAGTGTTTTTGTGTTCCTGAGTGACCCGTTACCTGAGTATCTGTCCCTTTGACCCGGCTTGTCTTTGACCTTGTTTCATCTCTGCCTGCACTGACCCCCAGCTTGCCCACAACAACTCTTCTGCCTGATCGCTGTGTACCTTTGCTGCCAGCCTGTTGATGACCCTGCCTGTACCTGATGACTCTTCTGCATGCACCTTCTGTACCGCATTGCCAGCCAGTTGCCGACCCAGCCTGCATCACTACTCTAATACCTGCACAAGCCATTACCAGACCGCTCACACCACCAACAGTGAACCAGTACAGCCCTCATTCCCCCCTGTGCTCCCAAACTCCCTGTCTATCCTACCAGGGGTTCTTGAACCAGGGCCGTAAGAGTGGTTGCTTCCTGCATAAGACAGACTCCACCACCAGGTGGTCAAGGCTCCTTGTCATACATCAGACTGTGACACCTCCTTATCCATTCCCCTTCTAGAGCTTTCCCAGCTCAAGGGGAGGAATCCACATATATATGCAGCAAGAGAAAGCCCACATATATCCTGGCATCAGCATTAATAGACACATATACAAAAAGCAGCAACAATGACAGTTAAACAATTACCAAAAGCAGTCTTGGTCTGGCAGTCAGGAGTCTCAGGGCAGGATAAGATAGGACACCACACCACATGGCAACTCTTCCTCACAAAAGGAACATCCGGTCTGCTACAGGGAGAGGCGGAGTGCAGCTGATATCACTCCGCCCTCCACTCTCATAAGGCTGCAGCCAGAACTATAGAAGCTGTGTCGGCTTATGTGACTGTCAATTCACTCCGCCGGCTGGCAGCAGCATTAACCAACTGTAAAAAAAAAAATGTTCTGCTCTCTGGCAGAGGTATGTTCTGGCAGAAAAAAAGCCCTGCTTACAGCTTATTCCTTCAGCCTTACACTATTGTGCAGATGGTTTAGTGTGCCCTCAATTTTGGATAGTCTCCTGTCAGTAAATATGAACTCTTTGGCTGAATTGTTGGTCTGCAGAACAGCAATGGAAAAAAAATGCTTGCTATGCATGCCTTTTGATTGTGCCTCTTTGGACACCTTTATAAAGGATGTCACTAGGGGTAAAAGTGCTCTTTTGTCTCAGCTAAGCCAACCTAAACTCCTTCCGCTCTGAGACCAAAAAGAGTTGCTTTCATTACTTACAGGCTTCAACCTCCAAGGCTAGACCCAAATCAAGGGCCAAGTTTAATCACACACCCTGAGCCCATAGTTCTTCTAAACTTTTAGACATATCCTTTTTAGTATGAAGGGACGCCCCCACTTTCCAAAGCAGCGAAATGTCCATTGGCCTTTGCGGACACCTGGTTAGCAAACATCTCAAGGTGCGTAATGGTTTCTAGACAAATAGAAATGCCTGACATCAAAGACCAGCCTGGTGGCTCAGGAATCCAGCTCTGGAGTTGGTAAAATCCTTCCTTGCACTGTCTTGCAAGATACTAACATTGGATACCAGCCGGGTTGGGAAGGAGTCTTAGACTAGAATTCCATCTCTTTTGAGATTTTGGAGCTAAATGGCATTTGGTTGCTCCTCAAATCTGGTTACCCCAACTGGATGGTCATCAAATCATACCACACCACAGCAGTGGCATACAGCCACCACCGAGGAGGTACCAGAAGTCTGAGTTACAGCCTTGTCTACAGTTCACGTTCCATGCGTGGACAAAAGGCAGGCAGACTACCTCAGCCAACAGAATGTCAAAAAAACCCAGCAATTTCATATAAAGTGGCAAAGAATGACTTCCTCTGGCTGTGTCAGGGAAAAAGACTCCCTCTCATGCATACCGGCAGAAGAATTGCGAATCGGTAAGGGCTGATGCGCACTGGCACAGGCAGATGCAATAGAAACGTGATTCTGCGATCGCACGTTCACGCATGCGGGACGGCACGTGCATATCGTGACAGATCCTGACACGAAATGGCTTATTTAAGCCTGCTGCTGAGAGCAACACATCACTGGTTTATTGTCAGCTTCCTGTGCCTGTGTATCCTGCCTGTTTGATTACCCGTTACTGACCCAGCTTACTCTGACCTGCTCTCTGCTTATCCTGATCTTCTGGCTTGACCCTTTGGCTTGCACCCTGACTCTGCTCCTGCTGGCTCCTCTGTGTATGACCTTGGAATGGCTCACGTACTCCTCCTCTATCCGCCTCTTGTGTATGATCCAGCTTGCTCCAGTTTACTCTACTTGAACATGTACAGACTGCCTTCCTGTGTTTGAGCCCCGGCCTGGCTCCTGGCTCTTCTCTTCAGTTTGCTCCAGTACTCCCGGGGCCATCCACGCACGCCAGCTCCTCAGCACATCCAGCCTGTTCCAGCTACTTTGGCTCCAGGTACCAGGCAACCCATGCTTCTGTGGACACTGCACTCCCTGTACCACCTCCAGGGGTGTGCTGCACTCTGCCGCAAAGGGAGCCCACCCAGCATCTCTGCCTCCTAACGGTGCATGACAGGCTGGTTTATAATGGTCTCTATGTCCCTGCTTGAGAGATTCCCCTTTATTTCACATCCTCGTGATGGGTGTCACACCCGCAGGAGCAAAGGAGAAATATCTCCAAGGAGAATACATACAGCCACAATACACTCTTAATTTTAGTAGCATGGGAAACCTTTATAGATGCCATTCACTTACAGTATTTCTCCAATCTTTCTTTGATCCTCATAGAGTCTATGCACAGTGTTGGCTTATAGCAGAGTACAAAGAAAATATCTGAAACTTTTAATATCTCCCAGGATGCCAGTGTGATCAACACTAAACTGACACAGTAATTTAAAGAGGAAGTAAACCCTGATGGGGTTTACTTCCTCAATATTCCCCTGCAAAGTAGAAGCATAATGGGCTACTATGCATCGCATAGTAGCCCATTATGTGTCACTTAACTGCAAACAAAGCCTGTGACATCCAGCGATGTCCCCTGTGCTGGTATATCTCCTAAACCGTGCAGATTTAGGATATATGCAGGGCAATTACATTTAAGCCTTATTATAGGCTTACCTGTAGGTTAAAGTGGTTGTCACGAGTTGACAACCACTTTAAGTGAAGTTCCGTTTGCAGGTACCTTTATAATTACATTTTTCCATAATTATTGAACACATCTTTACTAAGTACCACATTCATAGTTACATAGTTAGGTTGAAAAAAGACACAAGTCCATCTAGTTCAACCAAAAAAAAAAAAAAAAATGTGAAAAATCATATATAACCATACAATCCCATATACAATCCTTCACCCACAGTTGATCCAGAGGAAGGCAAAAAAAAACCAGCAAAGCTGATCTGAAAAAAATAATTTTTGCTCTACATAAAGATGGCCTAGGCTATAATAAGATTGCCAAGACCCTGAAACTGAGCTGAAGCATGGTGGCTAAGACCATACAGCGGTTTACCAGGATAGGTTCCACTCAGAACAGGCACGTGCTCAGCGTCATATCCAGAGGTTGTCTTTAGGAAATAGACGTATAAGTGCTGCCAGCATTGCTGCAGAGGTTGAAGGGGTGGAGGGTCAGCCTGTGAGTGCTCAGACCATACGCCGCATACTGCATCCAATTTGTCTGCATGGCTGTCATCCCAAAAGGAAGCCTCTTCTAAAGATAATGCACAAGAAAACCTTCAGTTTGCTGAAGACAAGCAGACTAAGGACATGGATTACTGAAACCATGTCCTGTGGTCTGATAAGATCAAGATAAACTTATTTGGTTCAGCGTGGTCAAGCGTGTGTGATGGCAACCAGGTGTTGAGTACAAAGACAAGGGTGTCTTACCTACAGTCAAGCATGGTGGTGGGAGTGTCATGTTCTGGGGCTGCATGAGTGCTGTAGGCACTGGAGAGCTACAGTTCATTGAGGGAACCATGACTGCCAACATGTACTGTGACATACTGAGGCAGAGCATGATCCCCTCCCTTCGGTGACTGGGCCGCAGGGCAGTATTCCAACATGATAAGGCATCTGCTGTTTGTGGGTATGCATGCAACTTAGCAGGGGTGATATACCAGTTAGTCAGTAATTTATATGCGGTTTCTTGCATGTTAGAGCTTGCATTGAGCCACTGTTCCTCTGTGAAGGTAGTGTTGAAAGCTGATTCCCAGTCTGCTCTATGTTTTGAGATAGTCTCTCCTGTGTTGGTTTGTAGCCATCCATACATCAGGGATGTGGGTTTTTCTACAGGTGTACCCATACTGCACATATTTTCGAAATGTGTCATCTGTCTTGTAAAATGTTTTCGGTTAAGATGATGGTATACATAGCTGTGTAGTTGTTACTATTTCCACTGTGTGAAATGTTGCGAGGGTATTTCTTTTTGTAGTTGTTCAAAGGTTTTAAGTTTACCCCTGTCAATACAATGGTGAATTGATATAGCAGTCTAAGTAGGACTACCATTTTTACTAATGTGGCTCTCCCAAACCAAGAAAAGGGTTTCAGATTCCAGGCCTCTAAGTCTTGTTTTATTTGTCAGAGAACAGGTTTGAAGTTGAGAGAGTAAAGCTCTGTTAAAGTAGAGGTAAGCCATATTCCTAAGTATTAGAGCTGCACGATTCCGGCCAAAATGAGAATCATGATTTTTTTGCTTAGAATAAAGATCACGATTCTCGTGGCGTAATATATTAAATATACAAAAAAATTGGGCTAACAGCACTATTTAGTTTTTTGAAAGGGTAATTTTTCCCAAAAAAATTGCGTTAAAACGTCCGCTGCATAAGCAGCGTGTGACATAAAATATTGCAACAACCGCCATCTTATTCTCATATATAATGTTTGGGGGTTCTAAGTCATTTTCTAGCACAAAATAATGGATTTTTATTTGTAAACAGCAAGTGTCAGGAAAGATTTAGTCTTTAATTGGTTAAACCAAAAATCTATACAAGGGGAGTTCACTCAGAGTTCAATGCCTTTGAAGTAAATTACTTTGTATCTCTTTTCTCAGAAGTTGGCTCTCTGCCCAGACTTGGTTGTCTCCCCTGAGACTCAAGTCGCTCTGACTTAAAAAGACTTCAGGCGACTTGCATTGACATTTATTACTGTCAAGTCGCGCTGAGTCGCCCCGCAAGTCGGACCCCATTAACTGCACTGAAAAATCGCGGTAATGCCCCATGGAGATCGCAGGGGGGGGGGTAGATCGAGATCGCGATTTTAATACGTTTAATCGTGCAGCTCTACTAAGTATTTAAGCTTTGTCGTGACCCATTTAAAGGGACAATTCATTTGTGAATCTTGTAGTTTTTGGGTTGTGAAGTTCAAAGCCTCTGATTTGTTAAAGTTAATTTTTAAGTTTGAGAGGTATCCATATAGGTTCCTTCAGAAGGTTTGGTACAGAGATGTGGGGATGCGTAAGGATGAAGAGAAGGTCATCCGCATATGCTGCAATATTATAATGTGCATTGCCTACATTTAGTCCTTTTATGGTACATTTCTATTCACAGTGCGGATGAAAGGTTCTAATGAGAGTATGAACAGTGTGGGTGACAATGGGCACCCTTGCCTAGTACTGTTATGTATTTGTACCAGTTCGGAAAAGGTACCATTGATTTTTAGTCTCGCTGTGGGATTTTGCTATAACGAGGAGATACAATTCGTTAGGTTAGATTTTAAGCCAATGAGTGAGCATACTACTAGCATAAAGTCCCATGCCACTCTGTCGAAGGCCTTCTCCGCATCTGTTGACAGAAGAAGACCTTCTTCAGTGTGTCCCCTCAAAATGTGCATGAGGTTTAGAGCCTTTGTCACATTGTCACATGACTCCCTGCCAGGCATGAACCCCACTTGATCTGGGCCTATAATGTCTGGTAGAAATGCACAAAGCCTCGTGGCCATAATCTTTGCGAGAAGTTTCACATCCAGCTTGGGTAACACAGCAACGTGAGCTAGTGTCAAGGAGGGTGGTAATATTTGAGGGGTTTTCAATGAATTTAGCATATGAAGTAGTGGTTGGGAAAGTATTTGAGTAAACGTTTTGTAGTATATGGCCGAAAAAGCCATCTGGGCCTGGGCTTTTGCCATTTTTTAATGTTTTAATTGCCTTTAGTAGCTCTGACATGTCAATTGGTTTGTTTTGTTCTTCCGCGTCTGATGCATATAAACTAGGTAGTCCACTTTGTTGTATGTATTGCTGTATGATTTGGAGTCTGGAGCCCTCAAGGGCTGAAGGTTTGTGTGATGAGGGTACATGATAAAGTTTGGAATAAAACCAATGAAATTCTGCTGCAATTTGTTCCGTGGTTAGTGTTAGGTGACGCTCATTCGCTTTTAGTTGTGAGATATGAGTGGATGATCGTGTATCTCTGATCGCCTGGGCGAGGAATTTGCTACTTTTATTTCCGTGTTCGTATAAAAATGCTTTCCTAAAAAATATGATAAGTTTAACCTTAACGCCCAATTTGGTCTGAAGTTCTTTACGTGTTTCTAGTAATTCACTGGCTATCTGTTCTGCCCTTGTCCTCTTGTGCTGTGTTTCTAATTGTGAAATTTTGGTTATCAAAGTTTGTATCTCTTTTTCAGATTCTTTTTTACATTGGGATGCTAATTTGATTAGTTCTCCTCGTACTACACATTTATGTGCCTCCCATATGGAAAGGGGTGTTATATCATCGGGGGTATTTTCTTTGAAGTGCGTACTTATGGTTTCCGTAATGCGTGTCATGGAGGACATGTCCATCAGTAGTGTGGGGTTTAGTTGCCACATAGAGGGTTTAGTGGGTTTGTCTTGCAGTTGTAAGGTAATTGATGTAGGGGCATGATCTGAGAATGTCTGTGTTCCTATATGAGCTGCCCTCAAGAGTTTGAGATCCCTCTGAGAAATAAAGATATAGTCTACTCTAGAGTATTTGTTGAAAACCCTAAAAAAAAAAAAACAAGAAAAGAAAGGGGGGGGAGGAGGTATTGAGCAGGTCAAAGAAGGGGTAAGTTAGTAGATTAAGAAAACTCCTCTGTTCAGTTAAGTAAAGAGGCACTAGAATAAATTGGGATACTGAGTAGTCTTCCAACCAATTTGTTTGGAATAATATCTACTCTATCTCCCTTTTCGGGGGTAGTGGGAGCTGCAAACAGGAGTATATCTAGAAGTAGTAGGAGTTATCTATAATCCAATCACATTTACATCAAATCCCCCGGCTCTCAGTAGAATGCTGATTAAATAATTCTAATGTAGTAAGGGCATTCCTAACTTGAACATTTTAACATGAACAGATTCATAACTGTGCACTGCTGAATATACATGTAAAATGTGTCCTGTAGTAGGTAAGAAAAGCAGTTCTAAAGTATACGTAACTTGTCAACATATAACAAATCTTGTAAGGGATTAGGGTCACATCCTATCAGAAAACTGCTTGTCCTTGGTTTATAGGTCTTGTTATGCCATGGGGTCAATTTTAGTTTAACCTCTAAGCGTCCTTATGAAAGGGGATGAATGGCGGAATCTGGACCCAAACCCGGAAGATGAAGTCTTTAGCAGCCGTTCATACTGCTTGGTTCACTAAATGCTACAGCAATAGCAATGTTAAATCTCAGATTTCTATGGTGTGTGTCCATTCAGTGTTCTCTGTAGAATCTGTGAACATTTCTAGGGTCGTGCCTTTGTGGCGTCAAAAGGCAGTAGTAAATGCAACTGCCTTATTATTTGCCTTAAATGAGACAAGTAGTAGAAAACTTATATCAACAGTCAAAGTAAGTTGAGGTGTAAGTCAAGCTGTTACCTTTCACCCGGGTCAGCCTAAAATATTTAAGGTGATCAGGGCGGTTGTCCATGAGGTAAACATTTTTGGATCCGATGAAATCAATCATTAGCATCGTGTTCATCCAGAGCCCTGGATGGTTTGGATTTAGTTAAGGTGCACTGGGATGTCGTTGGTTGTTGTTGCTTGTAGTATTTCCCTTTCTTGCCTGGTGGTTTAGTCGGAGTGGAGTGTGGTGAGCTCGATGTGCTGCCGCCCTGTGGTGCTGTGCGGAATTCTTTATACCATTCTGGTAAATCCACTATTGGAATCTGCAGATTGTCACAGAATGTCTGAATATAATCTGGTGTTCGTAGGTATAGTTTCTTATTCTGGAAAGTCACATGTAATGCAAATGGAAATTTCCACTTGTATGGTATGTTTTGTTTACGGAGAATCTCTAGGAGAGATCTCAGTGCATGCCTATTGTTCAAAGTGATCGGTGATAGATCTTGAAACAGGTTGATCGTGCTGTCATTAAAAGTTATGAGCTTGTGTTGGC
>BLSH010110768.1:22145-49654 GCA_018402905.1 Glandirana rugosa | reverse complement strand
GACAGTGCATAGCGTGCGTGAGACCGTGTGCGTGTACGCGCGACCGTGTGTTCAAGAGAGCGGGCAAGAACAAGAAGACGCGTACGTGTAACCGCGTAGACGGAGTGGGTGGATTATATAAGGGGTGGGGCTTATTAAAAGTAGGAGGGGTCAAAGGGAAGGGCGGGGCCTGGCGCCCCCCCATCCAAAAACTTCACCAGCCGCCACTGTTAGTGAGACAGCTGCTGCCCAGCCAGGAGGGAAACAGTTACCCTATTCCCTGCACCTTCTACTGAGCTCTCTCTTTGTCTCTTCCCATGCTAATAAAGAAAAGGGGGAGGGCTCTGCCCAATGAGACAGTCTGCAAAGGTGTCAGAAAATGGTCCATGGAAGACTGTCACAAAGGTATTCTCCATTGGCAGGGAGAGATGCGCCAATGTGCATGCGCAGAAGAACAAGAACGGGCGAGAGAACTTGTGTGCCAGCGCGCATGTGCGTGTGCCAGAGTGCGTGCGATACGTGACAGATGTTGGCGCCCACTGCCCTATTTAAAGTCAGCAGCATGAATCATTAGCTGCTGGATGATCTTCAGCTTTCCCTGCGTGTTCCTGTGTTCCTCTCCCAGCTTTCAAGTCTCACCCAATACTTCTGAGGGACTTCTGCCCAGCAGTGCATCCTGTGTTCCGGCTACTAGGGATGGGCCGAACAACCCCCCCCCCCCCCCGTTCGGTTCGTACCAGCACATCCGAACAGACAAAAAAAAAATTGTGCGAACATTTGAACACCATTAAAGTCTATGGGACCCGAACATGAAAAATCAAAATTTCTCATTTTAAAAGCTTATATGCAAGTTATTAAAAAGTGTATGGGGACCCGGGTCCTGCCCTAGAGGACATGAATCAATGCAAAAAAAGTTTTTAAATCAATAATTTTTTCAGGAGCAATGATTTTAATAATGCTTAAAGTGAAACAGTAAAAATGAAATATTAATTTTAATAATGTACCTAGGGGGCTCCCTCAGTCTGCCTGTGAAAGGGTGCACCTCTGAGATGTTTAGAACATAGCCAGAGCAAAATGACATTTGTGAAGGAAAAATTGTCATTTAATATTGCGGCTGTAATATATTGCCAGAACCCGGCAATATACAGAAAAATTACTGAAAAAATTAGCGTAGGGTCCCCCCCCCCCCCAGTCCAAACCAGGCCTTTGGGTCCGGAATGGATTTTAAGGGGAACTCTACACCAAAATGTTTAAAAAGAATTGACGTGGGGTCTCACGCTAAAATCCAAGCCAGACTCTAATCCGAACATGCAATCTGGCTAGCCAGGATAGGGGGGAGTGAGCGAGCACCCCCCCCCCCCCTCCTGAACCGTACCAGGCTACATGCCCTCAACATGGGGAGTATAGGTGCTTTGGGGCAGGGGGGCTCTGCGCTCCGCACCCCAAAGCATCTTGTTCCCATGTTGATGGGGACAAGAGCCTCTTCCCCACAACCCTGGGCTGTGGGGGTCTGTGGGCATGGGGCTTATTGGAATCTGGAAACCCCCTTTAATAAGGGGCCCCCCAGATCCCGGCCCTCCTATGTGAAATAGAATCGGGTACACCGTACCCCTACTACTTAAACAAAAAGTGTCAAAAAAAGAAAAAAAAACACAGGAGACAATTAGGGACAAGTCCTTTATTAAAAAAGAGAGATAAGTGTCCCCCCATGTAATTCACTTCAATCATGGTGAGAGACGACCAGAAATAAAACAAAGAAAAATCAACAGCTCCTCCTCCATGGGAGAGCTCCCGCTGACTGAGCTCTTTTTCTTTTGATGTTTTATTTATAGTGAAGGGTGGGGCCACCCGGTGATGTAATTGAGCGACCCTCCCCTCTGACGTCACATGACGTCAGAAGGGACGGGGTCACTCGTATGTCCCTGGGTGGCCTCGCCCTGCACTATAAATTCAACGTCAAAACAAAGCTAGCACAGATGGCGGCAGCCCTCCCATGGAGGAATTGCTGTGCACACCGTCTGCGGGCATTGACGGGCGGTCGAACACCCCATAATGTTCTAAATTCGGGGAGCGGGCAAACAGCAAATGTTCGACCCCAGCGTATGCTCGGGCCGAAACGTTCGCCCATTCCTACCGGCTACCATACAGCGCACATCCCATCAGCCTGTCGCAGCTGGTGACCCCTGCCCTCTGAGCATAGCACTTCCTGTTCCTACCTTCAGGGGGCATTCTGCGCTTAGCTGCATGGGAAACCCTCTCGGTACTTTGGCCTCTAAACAGGTTACTGACAGTATCATTCAGCCACTATGTCAGAGACTAACAGAGGTGTTTCCCCGCTCGAGGCATTGTGCCAGCAAGTTACAGCCCTCACCCAGACACTGACAGGGTTACATGAAGGATACTTGCAGCTAGAGGGTCATTTACAGAACCTGACAATGTCTTCTGCCACAGCCACTCCTAATCAACCTGGTACATCTGCTTCATCTGCCCCTACTGTGATGGTCCCTCCTCCTGAACCATGGGTACCCACGCCGGAATGCTTCTCATGTGATTGGAAGGAATTAGGGTCATTTAAAAATGCCTGCCTGCTATACCTGGCCCTACAGCCAAGAACTTTCTCTCTAGAGACTATTAAAGTGGGGTTCATTATCTCCCTGTTATCTGATGAACCTCAGTTGGGCCCATCACCTACTGGAGCAAAAGGATCCAGCTATAAACTCAGTGGATGGGTTTTTTGAAGCCATGTCCTTGCTTTATAATGACCATAACGCATGACCACTGCTGAGGCCGTCCTCCATAATCTACAGCAAGGGCGACGTCCTGCAGAGGACTATACAGTGGACTTCCGCAGGTGGGATGCAGACACAGGGTGGAATAAGGCCACCCTCAGACACCAATATCGCCTGGGACTTTCTGAGACTCTCAAAGATGAGTTGGCACGAGTACAGACCCCCGCTACATTCAACTTGGCAGACACCTGCGGGAGCGGTGGTCGGAACATTCACAGGTATACCGATCATCGTGGATGTTACCAAGGGTTCCACTTGCTTCTGCACCTGGTCCGGAACCCTCTCCGGCAACTACATCTGAAGGAGAGCCTGTGCAGTTGGGCTTGGTGTGCTCTGCTCTTACCCCAGAAGAGAGACTCCGCCGCCAACGGGCCAACCTCTGTCTTTACTGTGGAGTCAGGGGACATTTCCTGTGCAACTCTCCTGTGAGAACCAGTAAGTCTCCCCTTCATAGCCCTATGTACTCACAGGTTTCTGGATTTTCTCTGACTCATCTCCTCCATGTCTCGTTACAGGTGACGGAAGGGGATGTCCAAATACTAGCAATTATTGACTCTGGGGCATGCAGTTGCTTCATGGACACTGCCCCTGGCAAAGAGACTTTGTATTCCACTACAAGCCAAGTAACAAAGGCTTGAAGTTCATTTGGCTGACAGCACCATTCCCAGATCTGGGCCCATTACACAAGAGACTGTACCCATGCTTACCTTGACTGAATCTGGTAAACAAGAGTTTCTTTGTTTTGATGTCCTCTGTTCTCCAATGTTTCCTGTGATCCAAGGGATCCTGTGGTTATGGGCCCACAACCCACAGATCGAGTGAATTCAAAGGAAGACCCTCTTCACATCCACTTACTGCCGCAAATCCTGTTTCAGTCCTGAACCTATGTCATCTGCCAGCTGCCTCACCGTCCAACCAACTTCAAAGACCAGCCAAGCCATACCTACAGTTTATCATGATTTTTGGATGTCTTTGATAAAAAGAAAGCAGATTCATTATCACCTCAGTGCCCTTACAATTGTCCCATCGAGTTGTTACCAAATGCGGAAATTCCCTTTGGACGAATATTATCACTGTCAAAGACTGAACTTGAGACTTTACTTCAATATATTGACGAAAATCTTGATAAGGGGTTCATTTGTCTTTCCTCCTCTCCACCTGGTGCCGAAATCCTCTTTGTACAAAAGAAAGACCATACCCTCAGGGCTTGTGTGGATTATAGGGAGCTCAACAAAATTACAATCAAGAACCGCTATCCTCTCCCTTTCGTTCCTGAGCTCTTTCAGAGATTTCGTGATGCCTAGATCTCTACCAAACGAAACTTACGGGGTGTGTACAACCTGGTGTGCATCCGGGAGGGAGATGAGCGGAAAACTGCTTTTCGAACGCGCATTGGGCATTTCGAGTACCTGATTATGCCCTTTGGACTGTGTAATGCCACTTTTCAGAGAATTCCTGGATCAATTCCTGATCGTCTACTTGGACAATATCTTTATTTTCTCTGCCAACTTAGAGCTACATAGAGCTTACTTTAAGAAGGTTTTGTTCACATTAAAGTGGTTGTCAACTCGTGACAACCACTTTAACCTACAGGTAAGCCTATAATAAGGCTTACCTGTAGGTACCCTGCATATCTCCCAAACCTGTACGGTTCAGGAGATATGCAGTGTACTAGTTGAGCCAACGTAATTTCGGCTCATGCTCAGTGAAGAAACGTCCTCCGTGCTGTTTCTTCACTGTGATCGTGCCGTGACTGGCGGCTCCCGCGCACATGCGCGGGAGTGACGTCATGCGACTCTGGCCAGTCACAGAGGAAGAGGGGCTGAAGATGGATGCGGTCAGCACAGGGGACAGTGCTGGAAATTGCAGGCTTCGTTTGCAGGTAAGTGGCACATAATGGGCTACTATGTGATGCATAGTAGCCCATTATGCATCTACTTTGCAGGGGAATGTAGGGGAAGTAAACCCAATCTGGGTTTACTTCCTCATTAAGGAAACAGAAGCAGAGAAATGTGACTTTGAAAAAACAACCTTTCAATTTCTTGGCCTAATCATTTACAAAGGAGTAGCCATGGATCCTCAAAAAGTATCCGCCATCCTGGAATGGCCAGCCCCTACCGATAAAAAGGGCATTCAAAAGATTTGTGGGGTTCGCTAATTTCTATCGAAGATTTATTAAGAAATTTTACAATATCATTGTCCCAATTACTCAGCTGACCCATCAACACACTAGTTTCCTGTGGTCACAGGAGGTGCAAGCTGTTTTCGAGAAACTAAAGGCCTTGTTTACATATGCCCCTGTTCTGCAACACCCAGACCCAGCTCTGCCCTTTGTCTTGGAGGTCGATGCATCAGAAATTGCCTTAGGGGCTGTCTTGTCCCAACGAATAGGTCCTAAGGCATTGCTTCATCTGGTAGATTTCTTCTGAATAATGGGTCAGTCTGAAAAGAACTATGATGTGGGAGATCAGAAACTATTGGCAATAAAGATCGCATTGGAGGTATGGTGCTATCTCTTGGAAAGAGCACCTTAGCCTATTATGATATTCACAGACCATAAGAACCTGGAATATCTGAGATTGGCCAAATGTCTGAGACCACGGCAAGCCCGGTGGGCCCTATTTTTCTCAAGGTTCAACTTCCAGCTTACATATTGCCCAGGGTCCAAGAATGGGAAGGCAGATTCATTCTCACGTATGTTTCCAGATACTCCCAAGACTGTTGCCCCCAGTACCATCCTGTCCCCTCAAAATTTTCTTCTGATCCAACCTGACTTAAGCCTCGTACACACGGTTCGACCGAACGGACCAAATCGTATGTTGGCTGTTGTATCTAGCATACTGACATGCACTATACGATTGTACGGCCAAGCTGAACATAGATGTTCAGGTGCATGTAATTAATGTCTGGTCGTTCCTGACTTCTGAGCATGCGTGTTTTGCACAATACAACTTGTTGGACCAACTTCTCTGTACACACGATACAACGGTCGTAAGACCGCTTGTTGGTACTACCAAGTTTTCTAGTTTTCTCATACAACTCCTGTTGTCGTTCGTACGACCTGTTGTATACGACCGTCGAACCGTGTGTACGAGGCTTTAAGGTCAACTCTCGGACAGACTTCTGCTCAATGTTCAGAATCGGTAATCTCTGCACTCAGGAAACAGGAAGGACTTTAGTGCCCAAGGAAGCTAGACCCCAGGACCTCAAGACTTTTCATGATCATCAGCTTGCCGGCCATTTCGGGGTTCATTAAACATCTGAACTGATTCAATGTTCTTAGGCCACTTTCACACTGAGGCACTTTACAGGCATTTTTGCATTAAAAATAGCGCCCGTAAAAGGCCTCTTTTGCAAAATGTCCTCCAAGAAGCATCTTTGGGGCAGTGTGGGAGCGGTGTATACACCGCTCCTCCACCGCCCCTGCCATTGAAATGAATGGCCGCCACTTTCAAAGCGATGGGGGGTTAAAAGCACGCCCTTAAAACTAGCGGTACTTTACCACTACTGCAGCCCGTGCCTCAGTGTGAAGGTGGCCTAACCTGAGGCAGGATTACAAAGGCTATGTGAGTTCATGTATCACCTGTACCGGGAATAAGGGAAGTCACACTCAAGCTTTAGGCTTGTCAGGCCAAGTCATGACAAACACTTTAAACTACAGGTAAGCCTGCGCGGGAGTGACATCAGCGTGGCTCCGCCAATCACAGCGCTGGAGCCCGTGCTGTGATTGGACGGAGCCGCAGACCCGGAAGAAGGATGTCGCCGGTCATAGCGGTGTGCCGGGACCACTGCAACAGCTTCGTTCCAAGGTAAGTGTTTTATAATGAGCTAGTATGCGCTGCATACTAGCTCATTATGCCTTTGCTTTGCAGGGTTTTTTTTGGGGGGGGTGGGAGCGGCTTTATAATCACTTTAAGACCATTTCCAATTCTAGAGCACCCATGGAAAATGCTGTCCATGGACTTTATAGTGGATTTACCCCCCTCTGAAGGATTCTCCACTGTCCTAGTAGTGGTTGATCGCTTATCAAAGATGGCCCACTTTTTGCCCCTGGTGGGTACTCCTTCTGCCAAGGATACAGCATGTGCCTTTATCAAAGAAATTGTAAGACTGCCCAATAGCAGAAGGGTGCAATTTGCCTCCAGGTTCTGGGAGGGCTCTCTGAAAGGCTTCGAACATTGAAGTCTGTCTGTCATCAGCCTACCACCCGCAGAGTAATGGCCAGACAGAAAGAACAAATCAAACGTTGTTTCAATACCTCCGTTGTTTCTCTACATTTTCTCAAGATAAGAGGGTAACTTTGCTTTCTTGTGCCAAGTTTGCTTATGTAGCGCTGCCCTCTTGAGGGTTGCAAGATAATTCAATACCCACCTGGTTTCCCTGACCCTGGGAGTCCTCTGCCACCTCTGACACACTGGGTTCACTCATTGTATGAGTTTCTCTTTCAGTACAAAGTAATAGACTACACTGATTTAAGTCAAGTTAGTAATGTTTACTCACAGTATGTGTCAAATGAGGATCTTTGTCCAAACAGAATAGAATTAGTCACACAAAATAGTTCACACAACAGGATAAATGTCATGCACAAGTAAATAACATGAAATGTTGATTATCATTTGGTAAACTCAATCAATGCACCTATAGATATAGACCCTGCCCATGAGAGTGGGGCACAGGAGAGCAGAGGAATGACTCCTGCAAAGCTCTCTACTGCTCACTCGCATGAAAGCAGAAAAACAGCAGATAAATCAGCATAACATCAGAAATAACATATAAAGCAATATTCAGCCTGCTCTGAGTAAGAGAGTTATTTGGTGAAAACCGCTGTATACGAAAATGTAGTGGGTAATATATTATTCCTGAATGAAGGGGGAGAATGATAATTAGATGCAGACAAATGTCCCTTGTTTAATAGTTCAGTTGATCTTCAGCTAGCTCTTTACAGATTAGGTGGTATATACCCAGTGATGACTCATAAAACAAATGAATGCTGGATTGTAATTAAATATAACACTCCTGCACAATTCTCAGAGACCAAACGACAACTCAGTGCCTGCCATATTGCCTACGCTATGCTGTTCCCTGCCAGACTTCGGGTAGTCGGAGAGGACAGAGCCTACTTCTTTGAAGTCTTCACATGTCTGGAAAACCATAATGCATCTGCGCCGGGACCTGCCTAATGCCTGTCCTCTGCCTAAGATGCCCACTTTTCGCTCAGGAGACTGGATTACTGTATGTGAGTCTTTTCAAAGTTTGGGCCCCCTCCCTCCCATGCTCCCTTTTTCATATACTGTGGATTACCCTATTCACCATACCCCCTCCCTTTGGATAGACAGCGTGCCAAACGCACATATACTTTTACCTATAACTTTCCCTCCTTCACTCCCCCGGGTTGCACATGGCAGAAGAAAACAGTACTGGAACTAGTTTCACTCTCTTCCTTTCCTCCTTTATAAGCCATGTTACTCCTGTCTCAATCAAGCAGCTCCCCTGTTCTACACCCAGTGTTTCAGCACACCACTGGGAAACCTCTAACACCATATGCCCCCCTCGGGGCTGCGACCCAGACTTTACCCCCCTTTATGTTCCTTGCACCGTTCCATGTTTTTCAGCTTTAGTTCTCCCCCCTAGTTTTGGAACTACACTGGACTTCCAGGAGCTACCAGTCCTCTCCCACTTTGCTTTTTTATGGGTTGGTTCCTCCAGACTGTTCATATTGAAATTCAAGTATGGTTTCCCTGGCTTGGCTAGGAGTGGGGTTCAGTTTCTGAATGCCACATGGGCCAGTTCCCTCCCAGTCCTGTCAGTGTTCAAGTTCAAGTATGCTTAATGTTTGGTTACCAATTGTTATCAATGTCTAGACAAATTATATTAGAGAAGAGTATGTATGCAGTCAGGGTTGCCTGAACCACTGATGAATGCTGCAGGACTACCATGAGTGTTTATTTGTTACCATTGTCTATTCAGCCAGCGGGAAATGTATTTACCCTTGTAAAATTTGACCTGTGCTATGAGGCTCTATCCACAATCTGCACTGTTGGGGTTTTATATCCTTATCTGTGAATGTGGGTTGATCTGCACGTCTCTCTAAGAAATGTATGCCCCCATGGCTACCCTGAAATTTCTGACATGGAATGTCCGTGGCCTCCGGGCCCAGCCTAAACAGAATGCTGCCCTTTCCTATGTTAAGGCACAACGTGCTGACATCTCTGTTCTGGTGGAAACACATCTTATGGGCCAGTTGCAGTTAACTATTAAAAAACCATGGGTGGGATGGGTGTACCAAGCCCCGTATGTGTCCAACTCCAAGGGAACTGCTGTCCTGATTGCTAAAATCACACAGTTTACGCTTTTGATGTTGCAGTCCGACCCACAACACAGGTTGCTATTTCTGCATGCTATGTTTAATGGGATAGAAATGATGTTGCTAGCATATTATATACCTCCTCCATTCCAGTTTAATGCTTTGGCAGAAGAGTTGGCTTTTATATCTAAACTCCCATCGATTCCGGCAGTGTGGCTTGGGGATTTCAACACTGTTATTGATCCCAGCTTGGACAAATTATCCTCTGTGCACCCTCCCTCTCCAATGTCCACTCCAACCAGATTCGGGAGACTCCTATCTGAAGTTGCCTTGGTGGACACCTGGAGACACCTGCACGCTGGGGATAAGACCTTTTCATGCTTTTCAGCATCTTACAATACTATGTCCCGCATAGATCAAATTTTTCTCTCCCAGCCTCTTGTACCAGCCCTTACGACGCTGGTTTCAGCCCTTCGGTGCTGTCCAATCATGCACCCTACTGGATAGTGCTGAAACTGAGCTCCCCTTTGGCTACACATATGTGGAGACTTAATCCCTTTTGGTTGACAGTC
Source organism: Glandirana rugosa (assembly GCA_018402905.1). NCBI lineage: Eukaryota > Metazoa > Chordata > Amphibia > Anura > Ranidae > Glandirana > Glandirana rugosa. Next base: position 40,010 of record BLSH010110768.1, on the reverse strand, counting down.
CTCCCAGATGTAGAGGGGCTGGTGACGGAATAGGAATATTTCTTTAAGGAAAATCAGGACTCTGTCTCCTAAGAAATTGTCTGGGACGCCTTTAAATCTCACGCCTGTATGATCCTGTCACATAGGATCTCTAGATATAGGCGATCCCCCAAGCAGGCGTCCCGCCTGGTGGGGGCCGGCTGCAAGAAGTTGAGAGTTTATTTAAAAACAGCCCCTTACCCGACTTAGCAGCGCAGGCTCGTATGCAGGCCCGGGTAGTCAACAATCTCCATCTTGAAAAGGCGGAATAGATTGTCTATAGTAGACAAAGAACTTATGAACAAGGGGAGCGTGCAGGGCGACTTTTAGCCTACAGTATCTCACAAAAGTGAGTACACCCTTCACATTTTTGTAAATATTTTATTATATCTTTTCATGTGACAACACTGAAGAAATTACACTTTACTGCAATGTAAAGTAGTGAGTGTACAGCTTGTATAACAGTGTAAATTTGCTGTCCCCTCAAAATAACTCAACGCACAGCAATTAAATGTCTAAACCGCTGGCAACAAAAGTGAGTACACTAAGTGAAATATCCATATTGGGCCCGAAGTGTCAATATTTTGTGTGGCCACCATTGTTTTCCAGCACTGCCTTAACCCTCTTGGGCATGGAGTTCACCAGAGCTTCACAGGTTGCCACTGGAGTCATCTTCCACTCCACCATGACGACATCAGAGCTGGAGGATATTAGAGACCTTGCGCTCCTCCACCTTCCATTTGAGGATGCCCCACAGAGGCTCAATAGGGTTTAGGTCTGGAGACATGCTTGGCCAGTCCATCACCTTTACCCTCAGCTTCTTTAGCAAGGCAGTGGTCTTCTTGGAGGTGTGTTTGGGGTCGTTATCATGTTGGAATACTGCCCTGTGGCCCATTCTCCGAAGGAAGGGGATCATGCTCTGCTTCAGTATGTCACAGGATATCTTGCAATTCATGATTCCCTCAATGAACTGTAGATTCACAGTGCTGGTAGCACTCATGCAGCCCCAGACCATGACGCTCCCACCATCATGCTTGACTGTAGGCAAGACACACTTGTCTTTGTACTTCTCACCTGGTTGCCACCACACACGCTTGACACCATCTGAACCAAATAAGTTTATCTTGGTCTCATCAGACCACAGGGCATGGTACCAGTAATCCATGTCCTTAGTCTGCTTGTCTTCAGCAAACTATTTGTGGGCTTTCTTGTGCATCATATTTAGAAGAGGCTTCCTGGGAAGACAGCCATGCAGATCAATTTGATGCAGTATGGGGGGTATGGTCTGAGCATGGACAGGCTGACCCCCCCACCCCTTCAACCTCTGCAGCAATGCTGGCAGCAATCATACGTCTATTTCCCAAAGACAACCTCTGTATAGGACGCTGAGCATGTGCACTCAACGTCTTTGGTCGATCATGGTGAGACCTGTTCTGAGTGGAACCTGTCCTGTTAATCCGCCGTATGGTCTTAGCCACCATGTTACAGCTCAGCTTCAGGGTCTTAGCAATCATCTTATAGTCTAGGCTATCTTTATGTAGAGCAACAATTCTTTTTTTCAGATCCTCAGAGAGTTCTTTGCCATGAGGTGCCATGTTGAACTACCAGTGACCAGTATGACAGAGTGAGAGTGATAACACCAAATTTAACACACCTGTTCCTCATTCACACCCAAGACCTTATAACACTAATGAGTCACATGACACCGGGGAGGAAAAAATGCAATATTTGGGCCCAATTTGGACGTTTTCACTTAGGGGTGTACTCACTTTTGTTGCCAGCAGTTTAGACATTACTGGCTATGTGTTGAGTTATTTTGAGGGGACAACAAATTTACACTGTTATACAAACTGTACACTCGCTACTTTACACTGTAGCAAAGTGTCATTTCTTCAGTGTTGTCGCATGAAAAGATATAATAAGATATTTACAAAAATGTGAGGGGTGTACTCACTTTTCTGAGATACTGTATCTGGCCCACTTAGACCATAAACCACCCATAGTAATGTCGCTTTGGTCAAAATCGGGACAAATTATTCATGACCCTGACTAAGCTGCGCAGAAATTTTGTTCATTCTTTGCAGAACTTTTTTTTTTTAAAACATCTTTTTATTGGATTTCCAGATTTAACACAGTGTAACCCTCACTGGGTGTGGCTGCTTGGCCCAACATACATGAACAAAAGAACACATATATCCCCAATTCCCACCCCAACATTCACGTTCCTACTCTAACCCTCAACTGAGGGGGAGTCAAGTCCATCTCCTATGCGTCACACCTGCATAGATTGTTATGCTGAGTTTGTTCTTTGGGAATGTATGAGTGCCAAGAGTACGGCACTTCCATTATTTCACAAATCTGCTATGGTTCAAGGCTCGGGCGCATCCTCTAGCCAGCATAACCAGATCTTTTTATACTTGAGAGGGCAACCTCTGTTGGCATATGTGGTCCGATAAAGAGGCAGGTTGTTGTTGATGAGGGTTTTCCAGTATGATAGGGTTGGGGGAGACTGCCTCCTCCAGTTCATGGTTATTTCTTTGCGGGCATAGAAGAGAAGTAGGGAGAGAAGAGAACGCTTGGCCGCGACATTGGTCAGCTGTTCCACCAGGCCCAGTAGACAGTATCTTGGATCCCATGTCACCGTGATCTTAGTTTTCTGGGTAATTGCTGATTAGTATTGGAGCATTGCCAACTCTCAGGTGAGTGTGTCTCAGATATTCTATGGAGTCTATATGGGGTGAGGTAGGCTCTATGCAAGATCTTGAATTGCACCATTTTATCATTAGACAATATCAAAGTTTGAAAAGGGAAATCCCGAATCTCCTTCCAGTCCTCATCGTCCAGACTTGGTATGTCCCGAGTCCATCTCTCACGCAGGGAGGAGAGCTTGGGGCTAGATGCCGCTGAAAGGTAGGCATGGTACTGGGAAGTAGGTTTCTTGAGATCTGGTACCCTGGCAATTTCCTCCAATTCGGGGTACGAAAAGGTAACTGGCCAACCCAAAAACTGACATCTGAAGGCATGAGCAATTTGTAGGTATTGGAAATAGTAGTGATCTGGCAAATTACATTTTTTCTTTTAAGACAGGGAAGGGTGTTAACTCAGAATTTGTTATTATGTGTTCAAATTTTAATATTTTATATTTGGCCCAGGCCTGTGGATCTGGTATGGAGTAGAACTGTGGCATATTGGGATTACGCCATATAGGAGTGTGTGGAGAGATGTTCTTTACTGGTAGGGATTGACATTTGCCTGCCACTCTCCACGTTCTCAGCGTGGTGTGCATTGAGGGGGTGAGAGAGTGGGGTGATTTAATGCCTCTGTAAAGTAGAGATTGGAGTGCCTCTAAAGATTGGAGTATCGCCGCCTCCAGGACTACCACAGAGTTAGTGAGGTTGGGTTGTAACCACTAGTAAGCTGTAACTAGTTGGGAGGCAAGGAAATAGCGGAAACAATCCGGCATAGCCAAGCCTCCTCTATCTAGGGGTCTTGTGATGGTGGAGATTCTTTGCAGAACTTTACTCCTCCACCACCAACCACTCCCTGACTGACTTGACTGACCTCCTCTCTGCTATCACACTTCCCTCCCTAGAGTCTACCCAGATCGAGGTGCTTGAGGCTCCTATCACTACAGATGATAATGAGGAAGCTGTGGCCATTCTGGCCCCCTCTAAGGCCTCAGGCTCTGATGGACTTCCATTGGAGTTCTACACAAGCTTCAACGACTTTACTATTCCCAAACTGTGCAAAGTTTTTTTTCACATATTTTTGAGTCTGAACTTCTTCCTAAGTCCATGGGGAAGGCCTTGATCGTACTTATACCCAAACCAGGAAAGGACCCTGAGCTCCCTGAATCATACCTCCCTATTTCTCTGCTCCAGCTAGACGTGAAAATCTTGGCCAAGGTCCTGGCGATAAGGTTGAATAAGGTGATTCTTAGTTTGATCCATCCCAATCAAGTTCGGTTTGTGCCGGCCAAAAATACCGCATTTAACCTGCAGAGGTTATTTATGAACCTACAGGCCCGACATGATCGAACTGGAGTCGTAGTGTCCTTGGATGCCACCAAGGCATTCGATTCAGCGGAATGGGACTACCTGTGGGTTTGCCTGGCCCAGTTTGGCTTTGGCCCCAAATTTATCAAATGGCTACAGCTCCAATCACCAGAAGTTGGTCAATGGCAGGGTTTTGGAGGCTTTCGCCTTAGCCAGAGGTACACGCCAGGGATGACCCTTGTCCCCGATGCTGTATGCCCTCGCGGTAGAACCTCTGGCTGCCAGACTCTGGGCACACCCTGAAGTAGAAAATTAGTCTATACGCAGACGACATGCTCCTCTACTTGGAGGACACAGGCCCTTCCCTATATACTGCACTAGAGGATATTGAGCAATTTGGCCGCTACTCTGGACTTAAGATTAACTGGGACAAATCCCAGATTCTTCCACTAGATGTCGGAGCCCCAACAGCTACACAAGCCTCCCTTCCTCTGGTCAGGGTCAGCTTCATGCGATACCTAGGTGTGACAGTCACTCGTTCCCTTGCAGACTACACTAGGCTGAATCTAGAACTCCTGTATGTGATGGTTAAGGCCAGGACTCAGGCTTGGTCCAGACTCCCTCTTGGTGTCATGGGTCGAGTAAGCTTAATAAAAATGGTTCTGCTACCTAATATCCTGTATATTTTATGGCAAGCCTGGGATACCTACAGCTACGTGTCTTTAAGACACTGGAACCCCTCCTTAATACCTTTGTGTGGGGGGGTTCTCTCCATAAATTGTCTTGGCAGGCACTGAAAAACCCCACTGATTTGGGGGAGGGGGCTGCTCTCCCTGACTTCAACCTATACTACCTGGCGGCACAACTGTCCCACTTTTTTCCATTTGGATAAAAGAGACCTAAAAGGGTACTTAGCCCTGGTCTGCTCCCCTTACTCCCGAGGAGCCACACATACATTTCAACTCATCCTTAGAGACCCGGATGACCCATGGACCATGGGGGATCAAAGAGGATTATTGTATCATCATTGCAAAGTGTGGGATCTGGTGAGGCATAGACTCAAGACATCACCTGTGCATACTTGCACACCACTATGGTATAATCCTTGCCTGAATGAGCTTCTAACTGTGCCAGACCCTGAACTTTGGATTGCTAGAGGTATTGCCTATATCTCTGAAGTATACTCTAGGGGGATACTGAAGTCATTCCAACAACTTAAAACTGACTTTGATCTTCCGAACTCTATGCATTTTCGCTACCTCCAGCTCCGCCATGCTCTTCGAACCCATTTTGGGAACTCTCACCCAGTGCTGATAACTGTGCCTATTCTAGAGGTGATTTACGGGATTGAGTCCAAAAAACTTACCTCCATATTTTATAACAGCCTACTTACCGCATCTGCTACTAGCTTATACATTGAAAGCATGCTGGGTAGGAGATGTGGGAGAGCTGGAGGATGAGGAGTGGGAGGAGGTGTTGGACTCCTGTAAAAAGGCCTCTCCCAAGTTGTCTTATCGCCTCACTCAATTGTACATTGTGCACCGGACATATTTGACCCCTTTGAGAATGGCTAAATACAGACCTAATTATAGTTCACTGTGCCCTAGATGTGGAGATTCCAGCAGTACTTTCTTTCACCTCCTATGGTCCTGCCCAATCATCCAGGGATACTGGTCCCAAGTGGTGAAGTTCCTCCATGATGAAATGGGATCCCTTCTTACGCTATGCCCTAAGCAGTGTATCCTGGGGTGTTCCCAGACCCTATAACTAATATGTTCCATCATATATTTCTACTGGAGACTCTGTTCGTGGCTAGGTTGTTGATAGCTTGTACTTGGCTTAGAGCCCTACCCCCCACTTTCCAAGCTTGGATAACTGCAGTGAATGCGGTCCTTCCCTAAAAAAAAGTAATATACTCCTAAAGGGGATGCCTGGCAAAGTATGGTAAAATCTAAGATGCTTGGCTAGACAAGGCTTCCATGTGTAACGACCCTGAAGAACCCCGACCTCAGTGGTATAGTCGAAAATTTGCTTCATAAATTACTGCTGGGGTTCTGAACATCTGCAGTGCCAAACAGTGCTTCATCATAGCTCTCCTGATAGACATTGTGATATGGTTGTACTCCCGCATCTACATCTGTATATGTTATTCTTCCTGCTGTTTAATTGGAAAACGTATATTGTTTCTTTGATGTATGGCGTTACATTACGCTGTAACAGTATTATGTCTCTTCTCTAATAAAGTATGCCATTTGGAAAAAAAGAATATAACACTTCTTCTGCAGATAGTTCCTAAAAGCTTCACAGTGATCACTGACAACAGAGGACGTGAAATAAGTCTCTCTGTGTAGGGGGTCACATTCAACTGGAACTGAATAGGCTTCTCCTAGTGTCAGATAGGTTGGCAATTATAAAGAACAAGCTGTCTGTGCACAGTGTCAGCTAAAATGGGTTTTCACCCACTCACCGATCAGGAACAGAAGATGTAGATGCTGTATACGCTGGAGATGATGATGATGATGACAATGATGTTGATGGTGGGGATGATGATCTCTCCAATCTGTAGCTCTTAGAATGGTTCCGGCCTCCACCACCTCGCTCTGCGGCTCTCCAGGATTTGTCACCCATGTGGGGTGTATGGACAGGAACAAACCCCACCAGTGTAGGGCGAGATATACAAGCTGCTCACTGATGTCCCTCAGGGTATCTGTTCTAGATGAGTACTGTGAAAGCAGGCCACGACTCCGCTGCTTCCAACACAGATCACCTGCATACAGATCCACACCGGTCCAGAGAGAGCGCGCCAGGCCCAAAGCTGTGGGTTTTATAGACTCTCCCATGAGGCACCTCTTCTTCCAGAAACCTCCTCTTCCAGCACAGCCTGTTGGCTGGTGTCATTTCTTACAGGCACAGCCAGGGGGCAAATCCTTCCTAGAAGACTATATCTCCCAGAATACATCACTCCCTTGTCACAATCAGAGTCACACATCAGCCAAACTAAACCATTAGAGGAAAATCCTGCATTATGGTTAATAGCAAAAACGTCTTTAATTGCCAGTATTGTGTATATCCAGCTTCTGGCTACATTCTCCCCTCACCTAAATTCTTTGGTTCCCAAAGATGTAGGGATTATTCAACTACCGCAAAGGAACAAATAAGATTAGTCAAAATGATTCAATCATTTAGCCCCGGTTCAGACTGATGCAATCTCAGAGATTGCATGTGATTTGCACCCGCACTGCGGGTGCCGATCACATGCGATCTCTGAGCAATGCGAGTTCAGCCATACACTCGTATGGCTGAACTTGCATTAGACTCGCACAAAAAAAGGTACATGTACCTTTTTCTCCCACACTAGAATTGCATCGCCTGGGTGTTCTCATCCATGCGATCCGATTCATGTGCGAGTGCACAGTTCGCACTGCTATCTGTGAAGAAAACCGAGGGTGTCGTTAACTTTGTAATGACACCTGCCACATAACTTTTATGTGAATGTATTACACATTTAATGCATTGATCTTTCAAGAATGCCTCAAGCAAGCTAATTTTCTCTTGCTGATGTTCTGTTGCAAATCTGTTGGTTGTGTTATATCCTGCAGGTGTTCTTACTAATTTGGTCATTCACGAGCAGCAGACTTGGTAGATCATGGTGAACAAACAAAATGTTTACAGCATAAGTTCCTGCAGTATGCAGTTAGATGAGCCACAATACAGGATTCAGTTGTGAAAGTACCAAAGGACACCAACCTTTTTTCTGATCGCAAGAACTGGAGCAGATACAGCAGCTACTGGTTAGTTCTAACTATTATATCCTGTCTTCTTTTGCGAGATTATCCAGAACCACAGTTCCATCTGGTGTACAGCAGGCTCTGAAGAAGAGGTATAAACCTTAAAACGCGTTAGCCTGAGCTGTGCAGGATACCAGCCATGCAGTGCATGTCCACGAATTGGAGGGACTGCTTATGGTTGTTGTGCATCTTTTATGACTCGTTTGTTGGACTAATTTCTGTGGTTCTGGAAAATTAGCTTGCTTGAGGCATTCTTGAAAGATCAATGCATTAAATGTGTAATACATTCACATAAAAGTTATCAGTGATTTAATGATTTTAAAACATATCCTGACCCAATTGGGAACTGCTGGTCTACCCTTTACCCATCGCCATTACGGACGAGTGATAGGAATCCGTGGACACCTACGTCTTTCAAGCAAGACCTACTCTTTTGCCCCGGAGTGTGTGACGTTCCATAGCGAGTGGAGGACGTTCCACCATCCAGAGATCCAGGGCCCAGAGGAGCCAACTTCACAACAATCCAGGATAAACTTCCCTCATCCTTTGGCGGAACGCGGGACGTGCATCCCTGTCTTCAACTATACCTTCGTACCCGGTGAGGGTCCGATGCCCTACTTAACCTGATTTCTGGTAAGCCTCCATCTTAACACGACTGGAGAATCTCTTATCCCTTTTTTGATGGAATTGATATATTGAGCTTACAACAAGATTTTTCGTCTGAGGATTTTGAACCTATTCAACTTCTTCTAGGGACTACTGACTGATATGAACTCACCTATTTTATACTAATTATACACATCTATATGATCATTACTGTTCTACTGTAATAACTTGAATGGCTGAGCGCTATACCGATTGTATACAACTCTGGATTAACAATTAGTTTGATTGTGGTCTAGCTGCTCGCCCTGACATCCCTATACAAACCCTCCTTTGTTTTCCATTGGCCTTAGCGCAATATCACCTACACTTCGATATGGGGAATACTCAGTTGCATCACTTACGGTGCTATTATAAGTGTGCACCATAGTGGCAATATGATTTCCCCAATGTTGTTTCTTCTCAGTGAGCAAGGTTCCCAACATATTCAGCAAAGTCCTGTTGAATCTCTCAGGCTGAGGATCCCCTTGTGGATGATAGGGTGTAGTCCAAGACTTTTTAATGTCCAACAAGTTTCACAACTGATGCATGAGTCAGCTTTCAAAATCACTTCCTTGATCAGAATGAATTCAGACCGGCAGCCCATAATGAATGACGAATTTCTCCACAAGTGCCTTCGCCACAGTAGTTGCTTTTTGATCTTTTGCTGGATAAGCCTGAGCATATCTGATAAAATGATCACCACCAAGATATTACCTCTTCCACCTGTATCTGGTTCAAGGCACAGGAAGTCAATACACACCAAATCCACGGGGCCCTGACTCTGCAAATGTTCCATGGAGACAGCTCGAACTGGCAGAGTTTTTCTCTGAATGCAAGGCAGGCAAGAACGGCAATAGCTGCCTATCTCCCTTCTCATATCTGGCCAATAAAATCTATCTCTAACTAGGAGGAAGGTTCTTTCTATGCCCAAATGCCCATGTTCATGATGTAAAGACACCAGGACTGACGTGCAATGTTTTTCTGGAAGGAATAGTTGCCAGGTTTCTTCAAACTCTTTACCAGAGCCCCTTCTATACAACAGACCATCACTTAGTTGCAATCGATTACACTCTCGGTGCAATACTCTGGCATGGGTTATCGAACTCTTCAGCCTCAACGTTGAATCTTGTTGAGCCAAAGCTTTAAGGGCTACCTGATATAGAGGATCCTGCTCTTGGTTAGTCTTGATCTCCTCTTTTGTTAGTCGGGGAAGACCCTCACTTCTTACTTGAGTCAGCCCCCCAATAAGCCTGAGGTACTTCAGCTGGAGGAACCCCTATGGACCAGTTGAACCAGACCTTTGCATAGAGCTTGTACTCCTTCAGTAGGAATGAAAATCCATTCTCCATACTCCCCTTCTGGACGATGAGGCCAGCGAGACAGTGTATCAGCATCTCTATTTCCAATCCCAGGTCGGTATTTCAGACTAAACTGGAATCCGACTAATGCAGCCAACCGCCGGTGTCCAGTAGCATCCAGCTTTGCAGAAGTCAGCAGATAGGTTAACAGATTATTTACAGCCTTCACTACAAACTGAGCCCTATACAAATAGTCCTTCAATTTGTCAACAACTGCCCACTTCAAGGCCAGAAACTTCAGTTTGTGTGCTTAGTAATTTTTTTCAGAAGGAATAAGACTTCAGCTCACATAAGCCACTGCCATGAGCTTGCCATCTTGTTACTGATAAAGGGCTCCTCCCAGTCCATCTTTGCTAACATCCACATGCAGCTCGTAGGGTTTGAACAGATCCGCATATGCTAAGATGGGGGCTTCAGTGAGACTCTTCTTCAACTGCTTATAAGCTTCTTCACATGAATGAGTCCACTGCTCGTGGATAGACTCTCTTTCCTCTCCTGTTCAACCTCCATTTCTTCATCCTTCCTTCTTCTTCCCTGAAGCCACCTGGAGCAATTCGTTGAGGGGCCTGACAATCTTGGCAAAATTGGCTGTGAATCTCCGATAATCGGAACAGAATCCCAGGAAAGATCTGATCTCAATTCTATCACAGCCTCAGGCCTAGGCCATGCAGTGACTGCCTTCAACTTTTTGGGGTCAGTAGCCACCCCTTTAGCGGAGACCACATGCTCCAAATAGGTAACCGAATGGACACTTTTCAAGAGACAGCTTAAGTCCTTCATGTAATCTCTTCAACACATTTTCCAAACATGCCTCATGATCTTCCAAACACTATGATGTCATCCAGATACACCAGGACTTCAGTCAAGTTCATTTCCCCCAAAGTCCACTCCATCAACCGTTGGAAAGGTTGGAAAGTGGCCGGCGCCCCTGACAGTCCCTGTGGCATCCAATTAAACTCAAAGAAACCAAGAGGGCAGATGAAAGCAGTCCTCTCTTTATCTTCTGCATGCATCAGTATCTGATAGTATCCACTTTTCAGATCCAGCACACTAAACCACTTGGCCCCAGCAAAGCACTCAAGGGCATACTCAATCCGTGAGGTGATGTATTGATCTGGGATAGTTAGTCGATTAAGGGCTTGATAGTCTATGCACATACGTAGCGTTACATTCTTCTTCCAAATCACCACAATAGGTGAATCATAAGGACTTTGAGACTCTTGAATCACTCCAGATTTCTTCAGCTCAGCCAACCGCTCTCTCAAATCTTCCAGATCACTCAGAGGGATCCTCTGAGCTCCCTCCCGGAAAGGTTTATCTTCCTGTAGATATATTCGATGCTGGTCACTTTTGGCACATCCCACATCAAAATCATTACTAAAAAAAATCTCCCATCGATTCAACTGAGATTTCATCCTTTTTCTCCAGTAAGGAGATAGCATAGCAGCACATTCCTCCAGCTCCTTCTTTATTCTGCTACAATCCCCACTCTTCTCTACTTCTTCCGGAGGCACTAGGGTGGCTGCACTCACCTGCCCTACTGACATTCTCCCTTTCAATACCACTGGATGATCAGTGACATTATACAGACTAATAGGCATCTTCTTTTTGCTTCGTAACAGAGCTTTATTAGGAACCAATTCTGGAACCATTTCTATCCTGCTTCAGTTGTGCATCCGTCTTTAGCACGACAAAGGGTCCTGGATGATCCCAAGTAAGTTTTATGGTGGCTTTTAGTTAAATAAACTCTCCAGGCTGGAACACTTTCTCTTTCATATCCAGCTGTCATATTTGCCCCACTCCGTTGGCAGGTGATTTCTTCTCTTCAATCACTTGCTGGCAGGCCTGGTATAGTCGAGGGTGAATCCCAGTTGTCACCGTCCCATTCTCTCCTATTACCTTTTCCAGCAACCTTCTCACCAAATCTGTGTTTGTTCCAATCAGCATGGAATTCTGTGCAGCACCTGGAGACCTAGGGCACACCACGGCTAGAGTATCCAATGTCTCAACCTTCCCTGTTGCTGTCGGTCCAAAGGAGATTCTTATGGGAATGTATCAATCGTATGGAAACTTGTCAGTCCCAATTCCCCAGATTTCTAACTCTTCAAGAGGAATATGTGTTAGGTATTGATCATAAAAATCTCGGTAGAGTAGAGTGACTTGAGCTCCTGTGTCCAAAAGAGCCCTAGTATAGACACCTTCTACTTGCACTGACACAATAGGGGTTGGCCTCACTAACTTATCGGGTATTTCATCCACTCCTACTTGATTAGTGTCTCTTTTTGGCCCCCTTTGAGAGGATCTAACTATAGCCCTGCGTGGTGAATAATCATTGACTCCCTGCCCTCGTCCCTCAGACCCTGGTGATGGGTTAGTTGGTTTGCAGGATATCTCTTTCTTTTCCCTTTCTTCTGGCTCTTTTTGCCTTTCTTCTGATTCTTGGAGCTCAATTCCTTCTTTGGGCTCTCAGTTGGCTCTTTCACTGAGACCCTCTGAAGTTTCCTGCCTTCTGAGGGGATAGCAGCTGCTGTAATGCTTTTAGTAATAGAATTGAATTCTCCATCTCTTTGTGGACACTTTCTTTGAAAATGCCCAGGCTCCCCACACTTAAAACATCTTCATGAATCAGTTTTATCCAACTAGTTAGTACTTGTGCTTCCATCACATGCAACAATGTCTGTTGTAGTTGGTCTTGTGTTTGAGCTACTTGAGTGAGCGGTTTGACCGGGGATTCATCAGGAGTTGACGAAGTGGCCTTAGTACTCACCCCCCACTCTGACTCTTCTCCACTGTCCACTTCCGAGACCCCTTGCTCTATTTGCAGACACTTTCCCAGCCTTTGGGGTGGCATTGTTCCCTTCTTGCGACCCTTAATTTTTTTTATCCAATAGAGCTACCTCCTCCCTATCCTAATCAGCTCAGGGTTAGTGGGCGCCATCTATGCTCATTTTAACAGCAGACAAAGCACAATTGAGTGATTAGGTCTTGTTCCTTGCAGAATCCGCTCTAACCTGACTTTATCAGCTTCTTTCGGGTCAATCCCTTTCTTCAAAATGATTTGATGTAGAACACGATCCACCCTAACAACATAGGCAGGCAGCTTCTCTCCTCTTTACTGATGCGTGTGCTCAAATTTATACATGAAATCAGGAATCTTCTCCACTCTCCCATACACTGCACACAAAGCTTCAATGTAGTCTATGGCCACACAATCAGGCTTTCCTCTCTTCAGACTGTGGATAACCTCTGCGGCAGGACTCCTCAAGCTCTCACTTATTCTCTGTCTCTTCACCGCCTCCGGCACATTCCAATCTTCTACAGCCTCATCCATCCAGCTTTCAAATTCTTCCTCACCTTCTGGGATTCGGGTGTGACCCGAGAAGAACTGTAGTTTCCTGTAACCCTGATGGCTGTAATATTATTGCTCTTGATCAGACTTTCTAACAGACGGCTCATATTCATATAGAAAGAAGCTGGAGGCATCCCTTTGTTAGTAGCATCAGCTTCATCTTCTATACCAGAACTCACAGAGCCACCTTGGGATTGCCCTTGATCGAGGGCTTCTTCTTTTTGTAGAGGTATTACTTGAGCTTCTAACCCTTCAACTAAGCTCACACTCTCTTTCCGAAATTCTGCCGGAGCGCACTCTCGCCACTCAATCAAAGCCTAGGTGCAATCTTCCCCATATTCAGGCTTCACATCTGCAATATAGGATCCTTGCTCTGGAAAATCTCTTCTTATCAACTGCCGTACCTCCCTTTCAGACCATCTGATGCCGGGCAGTCTCACCACACTGGCTAACTCCAAATAGCTCCCTTCTTTCTGCACCCTGCTGGTGGCAGTGATAGAGTCCATCTTCCTCTTCTCTTTGGGTGACTCCTTGGACTTACTGGGGCTTAACATGAGGGGTATCCTGGATGAGCCCCCAAATGTAGCGCTGCCCTCTTGAGGGTCGCAGGATGCTTTAATACCCCCCTAATTTCCCTGACCCTGAGAGTCCTCTGCCACCTCTGACACACTGTGTTCACTCATTGTGTGAGTTTCTCTTTCAGTACAGACAAAGTTATAGACTACACCGATTTAAGTCAAGTTAGTAATGTTTACTCACAGTATGTGTCAAATGAGGATCTTTGTTCCAACAGAATAGAATTATTAACACAAAATAATGCACACAACAGGATTAATGTCATGCACAAGTAAATAACATGAAATGTTGATTATCATTTGATAAACTCAATCAATGCACCTGTAGATATAGACCCTGCCCATGAGAGTGGGGCACAGGAGAGCAGGGGAATGATGCCTGCAAAGGCCAGACCACTCTCTACTGCTCACTCAAATGAAAGTAGGAAAACATACTGTACATATAAAGCAATATTCAAAGAGAGTTCTTTGGTGAAAATCACTGTATATGAAACTGTAGTGGTTAATATATTCTTCCCAAGTGAGGGGGAGAATTAGATGCAGACAAATGTCCCTTGTTTAATAGTTCAGTTGATCTTCAGCTAGCTCTTTGCGAATTAGGGGGTATATACCCAGTGATGACTAGTAAAACAAATGAATCCTGGATTGTAATTAAATATAACACTCCTTCTACAGATAGTTACTAAAAGCTTCACAGTGATCACTGACTTGCAGAGTTAAATCTGTGGAACTATGAGTAGCAACAGAGGATGTAAAGTAAAGCTGTCTGTGTAGGGGGTAACATTCAACTGGAAAGAATAGGCTTCTCCTAATGTCAGATAGGCTGGCAAATATAAAGAACAAGCTGTCTGTGTGCAGTGTCAGCTAAAATGGATTTTCATGCGCTCACCACCCGGAAACAGAAGTTGTAGATGCTTCGTATGCTGCTGATGATGGTGGTGATGATGATCTCTCCAATCTGTAGCTCTTAGGATGGTTCTGGCCTCCACCGCCTTACTCCTTGGCTTACCCGGATCTGTCACCTATGCGGGGTGTATGGACAGGAACAAACCCCACCAATGTAGGGTGAGATATACAAGCTGCTCACTGATGTCCCACAGGGTATCTGTTCTAGATGAGTACTGAGGAAAATTCATGGGAACCAGCAAGTCATGTACATGCCCCTAAACTTGTACGTGAATTCTTCAGCAAATACCCAGAGAAGCAAGCTTGCTTGGGCATCCGGAGGCTGCCCCTTGGGGGGGGGGCACTGTCAGAGAATGGTCCATGGAAGACTGTCACAAAGGCATTCTCCACTGGCACAGAGAGATGCACCAATGCACATGTGCGGAAGAACAAGAATGGCCAGGAGAACTTGTGTGTCAGCGCACATGCACGTGCGCCAGAGCGCGCACAATACGTGACAGATATTGGCACCCAGTGCCCTATTTAAAGTCAGCAGCATGAACCATTAGTTCCTGGTTGAGCTTCAGCTTTCCCTGTGTGTTCCTGCTCCTGATACTACTTGATCTCCTGATACCAACCCGGCTTGCCTTTGACCCTTCTGATCTGCATTCCCGGTTTTGGGGGCTTGTTTCTGTTGCTATGCTTTTGCCTGCTTACCTGTGTTTGCTCTTCTGACTCTGCTTTTGCCAATTACCTGTCTATGACCCGGCTTGCTCCTGACTCTGCCTGCTGCCTTCTCCTGCATGATCATCTGTGTATGACTTCTGGCCTGGGTCCTGACTCTGTTCTTGGCTCTCCCAGCTGTCAAGTCTTACCCAGTACTCTGGAGGGAATTCTGCCCAGCAGTGCATCCTGTGTTCCAGCTACCATCCAGCTGACATCACATCAGCCTGTGGCAGCTGCTGACCTCTGCCTCTCTGAGCATAGCACTCCCTGTTCCCACCTTCAGGGGATGCTCTGCGCTTAGCTGCACGGGAAACCCTCTCAGCACTTCGGCCTCTGACCAGGTAACTGACAATGGGCTAGAAAACACAGACAGGACACAGCATGTAGTCTCCAGCCACACCACAGAGCTGCTACAGGTACCAGAGAGAGCCTCGTCTGCTGCTAGGAACCTTACACATGTAGGGGAATTGCTGAGATCTCCAGTCCTCCCGTTACTTGCAGGGGTGACAGGTTTCATGCATAGTGAAAGAATCTGTTGGTGCCCCAGCAATTAGGAAAAGGCCTGCATGGCGAAGTCCCTAGGGACCTAGTCGTATGCATAGGCGTGCACACATAGGGTGGGAGGTGTGCCTGGGCACACCCTAATAACCCTGTACTGTGCAGATTCCCCCTGCTGCCTGGCTGCAGAGAAAGGGACTGGGGAATCTCTGTCCTCAGTCTCTTTCTCTGTCTCAAAAGTGAGGCATCATGGGTCTGTTTAGACCCCTGATACTTCACCACAGCCCCCCAGCAGGGCTCCTAAAAGAATTGTAAAAAAATAATAAAATATAATATTGTAAAAAAAATAATAAAAAAAAAAATTTGTTAAAAAAATAACAAAATAAAAATAAACTACTGACACAATCTCTGCCCTACTGACACCGTCCTCTGCCCTTCTGACATATATACACACACTCGTGTTTGTTTGCACTTTTGTATTGCACACCCTAATGCAATAGGCTGCGCACACCTATGGTCGTATGGTATGAGAGAGGAAAGAGTTAATTATACACGTGCATGGGGTCTGCGCTGGTGCCTGGCGTGACCCCGCTCTGTCCCTGGGAGATAGGTGGTAGAGTCAAGCTGGACTGGTGGAACAGAACACTGCTCTGTGGTGTCTACTTCAAAATGTCGCATCCTGAGCAGGTGTATGTATCATGGGACTGGGAGGCACCCTTATGACAGCTTCAGGTTATGATATAGAGACAACAGGGTGTACGACTTGCTTCTAAGTCAGGCTACTGCCATAATGTTGATGTCACATGAACGTGGCCCCGCCTGGTATAATCAAGCATGTACACTGGAGAGACCAAAGGAAAGAGGAGAGTGAGAGAGAGTAAAAGGCCCTGTGTGCATCGGACGAGTTGGCCCCTCCCACAAGCCTTTTTTCTTTAACATCACAACATATTTCCAAAAATGTACGAGAATTCCCTACTCATTCATCTAGATAACACGTCCAGTGCATGTATCCTTGCTCTTAATGGTTTGCCAGGATAAACAATCTCAGACTCCCAGAGGACCTTACATCCAAAATTAGGAAAAAAAGGTTGTTTTTCTGGTACAAATTTACATATGCAATTGAATATATCACTTACTGTAGAACATCCCGGAATTAAGGTAACTCCTCTCACATCTGGTATCACATGGCCTACATCTTGAAGCCTGGATACAAACTTCCTCCCTTCTTCTATGCTCCCTTCTGTCCCCCTTCCTACCCTATATAGGAAGGATTTGTTTTCCCCTTTATATGTTTGGAATGTTTAACATTTTACAAGTGTTTCTGTTCTCCTTGGAAAGGCTCACCATGACACAAAAGAAATACTCCCCCTTAAGGCTCCATTCACACTTGTGTGACTTGTCAAGAAACTTTGGACATCAAAGTTGCATGACAAGTTATTCCCCATGTCTTCCAATGATAACCATTCATATATGTGCAACTTAAAGTAGTTCATGCACTACTTTGGTCCAACTTTCATGCAACTTGAGGGCCATAGACTTCAATGTTAAGCCTCAAAAGTTGCATGAAAGTCGTATCTGAATGTTATAGAATGCAACAGTTGTGCAACAGTTGTCCATTATCACTGGTCAAAGCCAAAGTCGTATTAAAGTTGCACTTCAAAGTCGGTGCAAATTTGGAGTCGTACAAGTGTGAATGAAGCCTAATAGCCGTTAAGAGCTTCAGTGATGCTTTGCAGTGCCAGGTAACAGATTTACAATACTGAGTGTGGTATCTCTAATTGTTACAGTTGTCGAAACCATGATGTCACTTTATAGGTGTCTGTATTATTCTAACAATAGAGTTTTTTGCCCGTGGAGATTTTTCAGTAAATACAAATTTATACAAACAATCTTATGTATCAGTAAATTAACCTATTATCTGTGTATTTATCATGAATCCTTATTATATTTAAGATTTGTAGAATTTATATTATTCCTAAGTACTATTTATGTGTCTATTATCCAATTAAATGACTATGTATTCTAACA
>BLSH010110767.1:84645-100030 GCA_018402905.1 Glandirana rugosa | reverse complement strand
TCTTCTTCTCTCTTCCTCCTCCCCTCCTTCTCTCTTCTTCTTCTTTGCTCCCCTCCTTCTCTCTTCTTCTTCTTTGCTCCCCTCCTTCTCTCTTCTTCTTCTTTGCTCCCCTCCTTCTCTCTTCTTCTTCTTTGCTCCCCTCCTTCTCTCTTCTTCTTTGCTCCCCTCCTTCTCTCTTCTTCTTTTCTACCATCTTTTTCCAATGATACTAAAATATTATAATTATTAAATGTTTCCTTGCAATGTGTCTCTGAACCTGCCAAAAAATCTGACTACCATAGAAGAGTCAATTCCCCAGCACAGCCCCCTCCCTCCGTGCACGTCAGAGCCCCCGCTGCTCTTGGAATTGGGCGATTAGTGATGTGTCCCTTGGAAATGGCGCATCACGGTAAAGTTCCTATGAGGTAGTATCTTTACCATGTGATCAGCTGTGTCCAGTCAGCTGATCAGTGTAAACAGGAAATGCCGGTTATCAACATTCCTCAGCAGGGACATCTGCACATTATCAGTGTCCTGATTATCAGTGCAGCCCCAACAGTGCCCATCATTGCCGCCTATCCGTGCCTCCCCATCAGTGAAGGAGAAAAATTACTTATTTTCAAAATTTTATAACCGGAACTTACAGTGAGGGGGGAAAAAGTATTTGCTCCCCTGCTGATTTTGTAGGTTTGCCCACTGACAAAGAAACAATCAGTCTATAATTTTAATGGTCGGTTTATTATAACAGTGAGAGACGGAATAACAACAAAAATATCCAAAAAAAGGCATTTCAAAAAAGTTATAAATTGATTTGCATTTTAATAAGTGAAATAAATATTTGACCCCCTTTTAATCAGCAAGATTTCTGGCTCCCGGGTGTCTTCTATACAGGTAATGAGCTGAGATTAGGAGTTCTTTCTTAAAGGGAGTGCTCCTAATCTCAGCTTGTTACCTGTATAGAAGACACCTGTCCACAGAAGCAACCAATCAGATTCCAATCTCTCCACCATGGCTGAGACCAAAGAGCTGTCCAAGGATGTCAGGGAGAAGATTGTAGACCTACACAAGGCTGGAATGGGCTACAAGACCATCACCAAACAGCTTGGTGAGAGGTGACAACAGTTGGTGCGATTATTCGCAAATGGAAGAAACACAAAATAATGGTCATCTACCTCGGTCTGGGGCTCCATGGAAGGTCTCACCTCCTGGAATTTCAATGATAACGGTGAGGAATCAGCCCAGAACAACACGGGAGAATCTTGTCAATGATCTCAAGGCAGCTGGGACCATTGTCACCAAGAAAAATCACATGTACAGCCTGTCTGAGGAAAATGCATGTACAGCCCGTCTGAGGAAAGCCCATGTACAGCCCCGTCTGAGGAAAGCCCATGCACAGCCCCGTCTGAGGAAAGCCCATGCACAGCCCCGTCTGAGGAAAGCCCATGCACAGCCCCGTCTGAGGAAAGCCCATGCACAGCCCCGTCTGAAGTTTGCTAATGAGCTTCTGAATGATTCAGAGGAGAACTGGGTGAAAGTGCTGTGGTCAGATGAGACCAAAATCCAGCTCTTTGGCATCAACTCAACTCGCCGTGTTTGGAGGAGGAGGAATGCTGCCTATGACCCCAAGAACTCCATCCCCACCGTCACACATGGAGGTGGAAACATTGTGCGTTGGGGCTGTTTTTCTGCTAAGGGGGACAGGACAACTTCATCGCATCAAAGGGACAATGGACGGGGTCATGTACCATCAAATCTTGGGTGAGAACCTCCTTCCCTCAGCCAGGGCATTGAGGATCGGTCGTGGATGGGTATTCCAGCATGACAATGACCCAAAACACACCGCCAAGGCAACAAGAGTGGCTCAAGAAGAAGCACATTAAGGTCCTGGAGTCTCCAGACCTTAATCCCATAGAAAATATGTGGAGTGAGCTGAAGGTTGGAGTTACCAAACGTCAGCCTGGAAACCTTAATGACTTGGAGATCTTCAAAGAGGAGAAAATCCCTCCTGAGATGTCTGCAAACCTGGTGGGCAACTACAAGAAACGTCTGACCTCTGTGATCGCCAACAAGGGTTTCTCCACCAACTACTAAATCATGTTTTGTGAAGGGGATCAAATACTTTTCTCTTTCGTTCATTGACAGACACAGCGATCCATTGCGATAGGGTTATATCGCCCCCTTCAGGAGTGGGACTAGGCAGAAAAAAAGACTCGACCATGCCTATAGGCAGTCCTAGGTGATATACACCCCCCTCTGCTATAGGCCTTCAGTTTTTTTCTGCCTACTCAGGATTAAGGACCTAGCTCCCTGCTGGGATTTCTAGTCCTGGCGATTTTTTTTTTTTTTATTTTTTATTTGTAGATCTCACCGGAAAATAATCCAGGAAACAAAATACCAATCCACTGCCGGGCTGGGTGACTCACTGGTCACTATCTGGCCAGAGGGTCTCCCCAGTGTGGCCAGCGAGCACGTGCAGACCGCAGCTCCGTGCTAGGTCGGCCGCGACATAGCCCCACTGGACAGGAGCTGACCCTGCGAGTTTAACCGTCTCCCGAGGTCGCATACGACCGGGTCTCGGCCTGAAAAGCAAGGTCCTTAATGCCCGACAGCCTCCCACTTCAGTGGCGAGGAGGATCTGTCAGAGCGTTACCTGCGCGCTCCGCCGGATCGATAAGTAAAGGGGGGGCCCCACCTTTCCTTCCCTGGAGGGGTGCGGGTACTACCTGGGGTGGTTGGTCCCTCCGGGGTTCTCCCCCCCCCCCCCCTTCCCTTCCCGGGTGAGGCCAGGCTTCTGGCATAGGTGCTTCGTGGAGCTCATGGCTTCCATCCTTGGGGTGGGGTGTAACTCTTAGGCCCATTTGCCTTTTTGGTGGGGCCTGGGAGGCGGGGGACCAGATGGCTGCAACCGGGGCCATCCCAAAAAGGCCGTGGCTTTCCCGTCTTTAAGGCCTGCGGCTTGCAGCCTACTGACTGGAACCAAGCCCCCCCCCCCCCCGGGATCTCCATCAGGCTTCACCGCGATTTTCAGTGCAGTTAATGGGGTCCGACTTGCGGGGTGACTCAGCGCGACTTGACTGTAATAAAAGTCAATGCGAGTCGCCTGAAGTCTTTTCTAAGTCGGAGCGACTTGAGTCTCTGGGCAGAGAGCCAAGTTCTGAAGTCACTGCTAATAAAAGAAGATAGAAGAGATACAATGTAATTACTTCAAAGGAATGAACTCCCTGTGTATAGAAGATGTTTAGTTTAACCATTTAAAGACTAAATCTTTTCCAATTTGCTGCTTACAAATAAGAATCCAGTATTTTATGCTAGAAAATGACTTAGAACCCCCAAACATTATATATATATATTTTTTTTAGCAGAGACCCTAGAGAATAAGATGGCGGTTGTTGCAATATTTTATGTCACACGGTATTTGCGCAGCGGTCTTTCAAACGCAATTTTTTTTTGGAAAAATGACCCTTTCCAAAAAATAAATAAATAAGCAGTGCTGTTAGCCCAATTTTTTTTTGTATTTGTAATATATTGCGCCGCGAGAATCATGATCTTTTATTCTAAGCAAAAAAAATTGTGATTCTCATTTTGGCCAGAATCTTGCAGCTCTGCTTGTTAGTAAACTGAAGGCCAATAGCAGGGAGGGGGGGGGGGGGGGTGTATATATCACCTAGGACTGCCCATAGGCGTAGTCAAGTCTTTTTTTTTCTGCCCAGTCCTACTCCTGAAGGGGGCGATATAACCCTGTGTCTGTCAGTGAACTCGGAGAAATGGATTTTACGGTAAGTCAAAAAATCTTATAATTTCACTCCAAATGCAAATCAATTGATAACTTTTATGAAATGCGTTTTTCTGGATGTTTTTGTTGTTGTTCCGTCTCTCACTGTTGTTATAAACCGACCATTAGAATTATAGAGCGATCGTTTCTTAGTCAGTGGGCAAACCTACAAAATCAGCAGGGGAGCAAATACTTTGTCTCTCACTGGAAGAAACATTCTTCTTCTTTTTTTTTTTTTTTTTTCTTTCCAACATTTTCGGTCTTCTTTCGTTTGTTTAGCAAAAAAATAATAAAATAACCCCCCCACCCCGTGGTTTCGTTATCCTGACTGGGCATCATATGACGTCTTTCAGGATAACCAGCGATCGGTTTTGCGTCACTCTGACACCCCGCAACTCAGATCTTGGTAAAGAGCCTCTGACGGCGGCTCTTTTCCACGTAATCAGCTGTGACCAATCACAATCACGGTGTAAACAGGAAGAGCTGTGTATCGGCTTTTCCTCCACTCGTGCTGACAGACGCAATTAGAGGAGAGCCGATCGTCTGCTCTCCTTAGGGGGGGTCTGCATTGATTATCAGTGCAGCCCCCCCCCGAGGAGGCCCACCGGGTAAGCCCACTGGAGCCCACCAGGGATGACAATCACTGCCCATTAGGGATGGCACTCTGTGCCCATCAGTGATCCCTGCCAGTGCTTCCTACCAAACAGTGCCTGCCGGTGCCGCCTATCAATACCCATCAGTATAGCCTCATCAGTACCGGTCAGTGAAGGAGTAAACTTACTTATTTACAAAGTTTTGTAAGAGAAACAAAGAAAAAAATATTTTTTCCTAAATTTTCATTCTTTGTTTTTATTTGTAGTGCAAAAAATAAGCCACCCCAGTGGGGATTAAATATCACCAAAAGAAAATCTCTATTTGTGTGATAAAATGATAAAAATGTCATATGGGTACAATGTTACATGACCGAGTAATTGTCCATTCAAAGTGCGACAGCGCTGAGAGCTGAGAATTGTCCTGGGCAGGAAGAGGGGGAGGGGGGGGTGCCCGGTATTGAAGGGGTTAAAATACGGTGCTGGTTGGTTAATTGTCTTTCATCCAATCTGACCCTGGTGGGTGTGGTCTTATCTGAGGGGGCGGAGACTGATGTGAATTGTTTGTAATGCTCTACTGAATATTAAAATGTGCTATAAAGTTGCTAAATATATAAAACGCCATCTGACACTCCTCTGTCTCTTTCCAGTGGAGGGAGGTCAAAGAGCGATCTTCTTCAACCGCATCGGTGGAGTTCAGCAGGACACCATCCTCGCCGAGGGTCTTCATTTAAGGTACCGCTTCTCCTGTGGGTGCCGGGGGAACAGAGCTGCATGGAGTCCAGTTGTAGATAGTGAAAAGAACCTGTACTGCGGCAGCCATTGCTGACCCGCCTTGGTTATATCACTGAATGGGGTCCGGCTTCTCCTTCAAAAAGCTCCTCCTCCCTCCCTCCTGAAGCAATTTGCAGATATTATTGAATTCTCATCCAAATGAGACCTCTAGCTTAGGGATGTCACACTGGCGGCCCTCCAGCTATTGTGGCACTACAAGTTCCATCATGCCTCTGCCTTTGGGAGTCATGCTTGTAACTGTCAGCCTTGCAATGCCTCATGGGACTTGTAGTTCAGCTACAGCTGGAGGGCTGCCGGTTTGACACCCCTGGGTGGGCCCAGCTAGTAATCTTACACATTTTCAGACTCTGGATTATGTTGTTTGCACGCTTTGTCCTTTTATATATCATGTCTGTGTGTTTTGTAGGATTCCCTGGTTCCAGTATCCAATTATCTATGACATCCGAGCCAGGCCCAGGAAAATATCCTCCCCTACCGGGTCCAAAGGTAACCAGCTTCCTCCCCTTCACCGCGTCTAATGGGGTTACATGTTTGGGTAGCTGTGTGTTAAAGTGATATCAAACCTTCATTTTACTTCCCGAGTATGGAGCTTCTTTATCTTTTAATCTTTGCCTATGTTCCTCCTATAAGCTGGTCACATGACCTCTGCCCTGGGTCTCCTGTGTCAGGGTGGCTCCTTTTCTCTTGCAGCATCTTATGCAGCCACCCTTGTAGGCTTGGACTAGAGTTGTGTCTCCCTACACTGTATTCATCAATAGAAACACACAGCCCCATAGCCTAGGATGGCAAGGCACTCCTCTGCTCCCCCCCCCCCCTTTCTCCAAGGAAACAGGCGGACTGCACTCCTGTACTGGGCGCAGGCCCCACCGGTTAGAAAAGGGGGCCCATACACCACCTGAGCAGGAGCGACGGTTGCGCTGCCCTGCCTTATTGCCAACTCTTGTGGCCCCCCCACCCCCTGCAGCTCTGCCACCTTCTCCTCATTTTTCTCCCACCGGCTGCACTGCAGGGAGATTGGGATCTGCACCCCCCCTCCCCCTGTTGTCCAGGCCCCACTGTTCCCCAGCAGTGCTGCTAGCTTCCCTCCTCTCCCGCCACCAGAGCTAGTGAGGACACACAGGGGGTGGGTGGGGCGTTAAATATGTCTTGTTTACCAGCCCCTGCCTTTCCTGAAGGAACACAGTGAGCGATTGGTACCGTCAATCAGAGCTAGTGAGGACACACAGGGGGTGGGTGGGGCGTTAAATATGTCTTGTTTACCAGCCCCTGCCTTTCCTGAAGGAACACAGTGAGCGATTGGTACCGTCAATCGCTCACTGATGCGTACTGAATTTGTGTTCACTATTCTTCAGTTTGTCACTGAGCAGGAAAACTCAGAGCACTTCCCATTCATTCACTGTCCGGTGCAGCGGAGGCTGCAGAGAAAAGGACTGGGGAATCTCCGTCCTCAATCCCTTTCTCTGTTTAAAATGTGAGACATCAGGGGTCTGTTTAGACCCCGGATATTTAACCAATGCTCCCCCACAAGAGGGCTGCTAAAAAAAAAAAAAAAAAGTAGAAAAAAAAAGAGAGAGGGGGGGGGGCCTGTCAGGTAGGCTGTACGGGGCCCTGTGATTTCTAACAGCAACCCTGACTGCGCTGTCCACTGTTAAAGTGGTTTGTAGTGGTATGTAGCGTGATGTGCATGAAGGTAAAAAACCTTCAGTGTGCTGCCCCCCATACTTCCTGTAACTAAGCCTGATCTCAATCCAGTGATGTGCAAGAGACCCAAGGCTCTCCCAGATCTCTCCCTCCTGATTGGTTGAGATGCAGCATCAGGAGCCATTGCCTCACGGGGGGGTTCACATCTGAGCCGCGCTCCCTGTGCCTTATGGACGCTGAGAGCTGGATCGGGAGCGAGCATGCACGAGTGCCCCCATGGCAAGCGCACTTGGCAAGGGAGAGGGGCTCAGAGCACCAGCGGGGTGAGGAGGATCTGGGTTGCTCTGTGCAAAACCATTACAGAGCCGGTAAGTATAACGTGGTGTTTTTTTTTACCATTGCTTTAACTATTTCTTGTGAAGACTGGAAGTTCAGGGAAGCAGCACTGAAAGAGAAGCAGCCAGCAGCAATGAAAATTGAAAGTGCAAGAGAATTTGATCAAGTTTACTGGGGGATGTTTCATTTTTTTTATTTTTTATTTTTTTTAATGTTTTTTTCATATTCTGTTTTAAAGGTCGATGGGAGGGTTTAATATTACTTTCTAAGTTTTGGTTGAGGATATCGCACATTCATCCCTCTTACAGATCTGCAGATGGTGAACATCACGCTGCGTGTCCTGTCCCGACCAATGGCCGCCGAGCTTCCCCGCATGTACCAGAGGCTTGGCCTGGATTACGATGAGCGGGTTCTGCCTTCCATTGTCAACGAAGTTCTGAAGAGTGTGGTGGCCAAATTCAACGCATCACAGCTCATCACACAGAGAGCTCAGGTAATCCTCGCAGGAGGGGAAGGTACTTGTGGGTGCGCAGGTAATGGTTAACCAATTGCTGGCCAGGTTTTTTTGGTGCTTTTTATTTATATGTTTAAATAAGTTTTTTTTTTTTTTTTTTTAGAAGAGACCCTAGGGAATAAAATGGCCATTGTTGCAATTTTTTATGTCTCACTTTATTTGGAAAAGAATAAAACTTTAACGACCGCCCACCGTCATTATACGGCGGTACTTTGCCGTTGCATTCCATTGTTATGGCAGCAGATAGCTACCGTAACCCGGTATCGTTTCAACGGGCGGTTGGCTCTCAGATAGAAGTGGTCTCTGGGGGGGATTCACCGTGAGATCGCTTTTATCTGTGGCGAGAGAGCCCCCACCCCAGCTGCTTTCGATGGCGTCCTCTCCCCTCTGAGGTATGGAGCAGAGTGAGGGAAAGATGGCCCCCGCTCAGCTCCATAATATTGCATGGCGGAAGCGACATCAAACGTCACTTCCACCCAATGCTCTTAAAGGGAATTCTTTTTTTTTTTATTATTAATTTTTTTTACTAGTAATGGCGGTGATCTGCAATTTTTATCGGGACCTTGATATTGTGGCGGACATGTCAGACATTTTTGGCACTTTTTTGGGACCATATCCACGGATTACCGTATAAATGACACTGGCAGGGAAGGGGTTGATCTACAGGGGGCGCTATAGGGGGTAACGGTGTTTCTTAGGCCTGTTCTAGCTGTGAGGGGGCGGGGCTGTCAGGGGCACCAGAGATCTAACTGATCCCAGTGATGGGGATAAGTAGATCTCTTACATGTCGCCTGACAGAGCGGCGAACCGCTCTGTTTACATTGGTGGTCCCCCATTCTTTCTATCTGGCAGGTCATCGCGGCTCGCCGGCGGACATCGGGTCCGCCCGAGCCGCGGGCACACCCCTGCACGCGCGAGCCTCCGTTTTATAGATGGCAATTTGTGGAATAGAGCCACATTGCAGCAGTAAATGGTCGGGAATCGGTTAAAAGCAAAAGATAAAAAAAAAACAGTATTTACTTCCGCCCTAGACCGGAAGTGATGTCATGATGTCGCTCCGGTCCTCCAAGGCCATAGAGGCGATCGGAAGCAATCTAGTCTCTGTTCGCCTCTGTGCCCAGCCGGCCGCACCGTTTCTCGATAAGCCAGAGAAGTGGGGGGAGCTTTGGAAAGCGGTTCAGCAGCTAATGAGCCGCTCTGGCCGCTTTTCAAGAGAGCCAGCTGAAAAATAAAAAAAAATACTGCAGTTATGGACGATGGCTTCAGCCATAACACATATATATATGTATGTATGTATGTATGTATGTAAGCAAGTGTTTTAAAACAACATTGAGCGTTCATCAGAGCAGGAAGATGGCACCTTCTCACCACACTTCCAGTCCACACATGCCCAGAAGTGATGTCACTTGCTCCGCCCATGTGTTGCGTCACCGGTCACGTGACTTCATCAGGGTAACTGCAGGAAAATGTCACCACTGTAGTCTGTATTTGTGGGGGTGTAATCTGATGATTGGGTAGATTTCCCATGCTGTTTGTAGATTTTATTGCACGTTATACCAAGTCATTGTATCTTGTGGTGTTTTGGCTCCCATCCTCCCTCGCTCACTCCTGATTGGTGACCATGGCTAATCTCCTTTTTGTGCGCAGGTTTCCCTCCTGATCCGGAGAGAACTGACAGAGCGAGCCAAGGACTTCAACATCATCCTGGATGACGTGGCCATCACTGAACTGAGCTTCAGTAAGGAGTACACAGCAGCCGTGGAGTCCAAGCAAGTTGGTAAGTGCGTTTTTGTGCGCAACTTAACCGCGCATGAATGCCTTTCCCTCAGCCGTCTTCCACACTGCCATTAAAAAGAAAAAAGCACGTGCACAGATGGGCAACCGGTCTGTGCTAGCTATTTGGGAGCTGGTTGGGTGCACACACAGCGGGGATTCTGTTCATGCACACAAATGCTGCCAGCTTGCAGTGCATGGGCACTGTGTGTATGCATGCGTAGAAATTAGCCGCTTGCACAGATACGCTGCAAAGCTGCGGCTTAGTGACACGCTGCCCCTTGGAATAGCTGTGACGTGGCAATCCCAGGAGTCAGTGGGGCTCGGTTTAAGTCGGAAACCAGGAATTGCTGCGTTTGCAGCGCTGAAACTAATACAAAGGTACAAATGACCAGTGGCGGCAGGTGGCTAATTTTGGGGTCAAACAGACATGGCCCCCCCACTTGCACCAACCCCTGCAGCTCTCAATCCATTTGCACTACTGCCAGCTCCCATACCCACCTCCCCATGCGTGATCTGTGGCCTTACTTTATACTGTGGTAGAAGTGCGGGGAGGAGGACGAGGTGGTGGTGGTGCACTGCTGAATCCGGGCTCCTGGAAAAGGCTGTTGCTGCTGCCGCCGGGGCCGTTGCTTATCCTCCTGGCCAAACAGGAGGCGGGGCCTGAGACCTGATCGGCTGGTATTCCTAAGATTCCAGGCCAATCAGGTCTCAGGACTGGCTTCCTGATCGGTCGGGAGGAGAACAGGAAGACCTTAGCCAATATTTGCTAATATTGGACATTTTTTACACTTTTTTGGGGATCAATGACATTTATACAGCGATCAGAAATTTAAATATCCACTGATTACTGTGTAAATGTCACTGGCAGTGAAGGGGTTAACGTGCAGGGGGTGATCTAGGGGTTAACTGTGTTCCCTGGGCGTGTTCTAACTGTGAGGGGGCGGGGCTGCCAGGGGCACCAGAGATCTAACTGATCCCAGTGACAGGGATCAGTAGATCTCTTGCTTGCCGCCTGACAGAGCGTGGAACTGCTGTGTTTACATTGGCAGTTCCCCATTTTTCTTCTGTGCCAGGCAATTGCGGGTGGCCGGTGGACATTGAGTCCTCCCCGACCTGTGGCCATACTGCCACGCTCGCTACAGTGCACGCCGCTGTTTATAAACAGCGATTAATGGGACAGAGCAGCAGTAAATGTACGCAACGCGTTCGGGGAGCGGTTAAACAAACGTAAACATGACTTTAGTATCACTTTAAGACCCCTTTCACACTTTGTGCGAGTTGTCCTGCGATTTGGGACTGCAGAGTCCCATGACAAGTCATTCCCCATTACTTCCAATGAGTACCGTTCATATCGGTACGACTTCAAGTCGTGCCGACTTCAAAGTAGTCCCTGCATTACTTTGGCCCAACTTTGATGCTACTTGAGGTCCATAGACTTCAATGTTAAACCCTCAAAGTGGCATGCAAATCGCACCTGAATCATATAGATGCGATTTCTGTACGACTTTTGTAATATGTTTTCATTGAGCCAAAGTTGCAACAAAGTCGAACCAAAGTCGTACTGATCCAAAATCGCGGCAAAATCACGTCGCACAAGTGTAAAAGGGGCCTTAAGAGGACGTATACTGTGGCAGCTGTGTCCAGAAAAATAACAGAGCAAGAGACTCGTCACCGGTGTTGCTTGTGGGTACCCTGCAGATGATCTTATTCTCATTACTGGTTACTATGCCTTGCTCTGCACTGTGTCTCTGTGGAGGAGGCGGTCATCTTGGTAGAGAAGTAGGGCTGCGCTTCCTCATGCTAGGTCTTCATGGATATCCGTCGCACTCCTTCCTGGGTAAAGCCTGCAGTATGGGGGGTGTTGCAGCAACAACCAGCTGGTGGACCAGCATGTCACTGAGGGGAATTATGCTCCATTGTGGATGAAATAGTGCCCCAAGGGCCAGTTAAAAGCAAGCAAAGGGCCGCAGTTTGGAGACCTCTGGTTTGGTCTGACTCATCAGCCTAATCGCTCTGTGATCACAAAAGCCTTCTGGCTGATTGGATAGTTCCCTCTCTCTGACTCAGTGGGGGGCGTGTCAGACTTCTGCAGGGAGACCACTGCTTTCATAGCAAAGGTCCTCCTCTGCGGCACGCTGGCAGGGGACAGGCTTTTCCACTCAAGCTCTGTCTGGAAATGATCTGTAAGGCTTTGCACACCTTTTTCTGTTTGCACCTAGAATGTGTTTAGCGGATTCAAACTAAAAGTTCATTATTTTTTTTATTTTTTTTTCATCTTTCTAATTGTTTGCCTGACCTTGTGTATTCTTACCTTTAGCCCAGCAGGAGGCACAGCGAGCTCAGTTTTTGGTGGAGAAAGCCAAGCAAGATCAGAAACAGAAGATTGTTCAAGCAGAAGGAGAAGCTACAGCGGCCAAAATGATATCCTTTTCCCCCCCGGCGTGCCTCAGACCCCCGTACCAGGCTGTACCGTCCTATGTGCTCTGTACTTCCTTCCGGGTCTGCAAACCTAGACAATCAGTCCACTTAAAAGTCATCATGTGATATTGGTAGAGTCTGATTGGCTGGTCCATTCATTGGCGTCTTGTATCTCCTATGTACCCCGGTGCTAAGATCATTCTGTTACATAGTTATAGTTAGTGTGGTTGAAAAAAGACAGAAGTCCATCCAGTATAACCAACACAGAAAAAAAAACCACACATAGAAAACCTCCATATACACAATCCTATACCTTCAGAGGAAGGCAAAAAAACCCAGCAAAGCATGATCCATTTCTCTCCAGCAGGGGGAAAAATCCTTCCTGAACCCCCAGAGAGGCAATCGGATATTCTCTGGATCAACTTTACCTATAAATGTTACTATCCAGTTATAGTATGTATATTTAGGAATCCTAGCGTTTTTTTAAAGCCCATCAGAGCCACCTTTGTACGGCCGTGTCCCCATCAGAGCCTCCTTTGTACGTCCGGGTGCCCATCAGAGCCTTCTTTGTACGTCTGGGTCCCCAATCAGAGCCTCCTTTGTACGTCCGGGTGCCCATCAGAGCCTCCTTTGTACGGCTGGGTCCCCATCAGAGCCTCCTTTGTACGTCTGGGTCCCCATCAGAGTTTCCTTGTACGTCTGGGTCCCCATCAGAGTTTCCTTGTACGTCTGGGTCCCCATCAGAGTTTCCTTGTACGTCTGGGTCCCCATCAGAGTTTCCTTGTACGTCTGGGTCCCCATCAGAGTTTCCTTTGTACGTCTGGGTCCCCATCGGAGTTTCCTTTGTACGTCTGGGTCCCCATCAGAGTTTCCTTGCATGTCTGGGTCCCCATCAGAGTTTCCTTGTACGTCTGGGTCCCCATCAGAGTTTCCTTGTATGTCTGGGTACCCATCAGAGTTTCCTTGCATGTCTGGGTCCCCATCAGAGTTTCCTTGTACGTCTGGGTCCCCATCAGAGTTTCCTTGTACGTCTGGGTCCCCATCAGAGTTTCCTTGTACGTCTGGGTCCCCATCAGAGTTTCCTTGTACGTCTGGGTCCCCGTCAGAGCCTCCTTTGCATGTCTGGGTCCCCGTCAGAGCCTCCTTTGCATGTCTGGGTCCCCGTCAGAGCCTCCTTTGCATGTCTGGGTCCCCGTCAGAGCCTCCTTTGCATGTCTGGGTCCCCTTCAGAGCCTCCTTTGCATGTCTGGGTCCCTGTCAGAGCCTCCTTTTGTATGTCTGGGCCCCCATCGTAGCCCCCTTGTGCGTCCGTGCCCCTATCAGCATCTCCCTCATATCTGTGGCACATTTATGTCCAGCACATTGCCCCCTTTGCCTCTCACATTGTTTTCTTCATGTACTGTACTGGCGTGGTAACAGCACAGTACATGTCTCCTGCACCTCAAGGCTCTCGCCCGCTGCTACAAAAGCAGGCTGTGGGTGGAAGGAACAATAATGTAAACAGCCAGGAGGTGCTGCACTGATGACGTCATTGGTTGCCGGGACGCCGCGCGGTTCCAGCAACCAACTCCACAGCGCTGCGTGGCGGCAGCGACTTTCTCCTCTGCTTGCTACGACGTGCCAAATACTGCCGACCGCTGCAGAGTATGTAAAGGCGAGCAGGTTGGCAGTGCAAGTGCCTGAATGAGCTGTGGGCTGGATAAAATGTACAATCCGGCGGCACTTTGGAGACCCTTGGTCTAGAGCACCCCCCCCTTACATCATGGTGCTCCCCACCCTTACATCATAGTGCATAGTGATACCTTGTGTGGCTGCTGGAGGAGGACCAGAGGAAGGCTGAAGTCAGCTGCCAGAGTCCACTGAATGCTGAGACCAGGGGAGGCAGAAACCTAGCTACACAGAATTGGTAGGAGGAGTTCTGTCCTCCCCTCTGCTGTCAACTGCTGAGAGGAGGGGTTGGCAGGGACGAGCCTCTCCTCAGCTACACAAGGGGGGTGGTGCAGCTGCAGGAGAGGTGCGAGGGGCCACTTGAAATGGCCTGGCGGGCGTTGTGTCTGACATGTGCTCTAGAACAGGGGTCTAAAACAGCTGACCTCCAGCTGTTGCAAAACTACAATTCCCATGAGGCATTGCAAGGCTGACAGTTACAAGCCTGACTCCCATAGGCAGGGGCAACAGCTGGAGGGCTGCCAGTTTGAGACCCCCTGCTCTAGAACATCAGATTTACTAAAAAGGATGAAAAGAGCAGAGGGGGCTCATTATAGATGCTCGCTGCAGGCAGAGGTGCTGTCCATGCGTCCTTTCTTTTGTTCTGTTTTGTTTCCTTATCTCTCTCTTACCTCGGTGATGCCCTCAGTAAGAACCCCGGGTACCTGAAGCTGAGGCGGATTCGGGCAGCACAGAGCATCGCTAAGACTGTAAGTATGAGACCAGAGTTATCCAAATCTGCTGGGGGAAAAAAGGGAGTCTTGCCACCTACAAAGCGCAGACAAGGCCATACACTATGCAATTTTATTTCCTTCAGCCGCTAGTTGAGCATCAACACAGAATCCCTCCCGCTGTATTATTTTCTCCATAAATACTCTGGAGTCCCAGAGCGTTTAGTTTTGGTGATGTATCTTTTTTTAGATTTTGTAGTCTGCCGCAAGGTATACAGTGGGGAAAGTAACGATTGGCTCCCCTGCAGATGGTGGGAGGTTCCCCCGCTTACAAAGAAATGGGGGGTCTATAATTTTTATAATGTGAGGATGTATCCCTGCGCTACTATGGTCGCACACTGGAGAAAGGACTAGGTTGCTGCTGTGCCTAATATCTGACAATATATATGGTTATCTAAGGATGAAGATGGTACTGCGCAGCCTATACCAGTGTGTAAGTGAAAGAACCTTGCCCCTAGTGGTTCTAGGATGTATTGCCACACTATTTCCCTGTTAGTAGTTAAATAGGTAAAAAAACGAAGTGTACAATGCACCTTGCTGATTTTGCCTGGGCGATACTAGACAGGTGTATACATACTCATGATGATAAAACAAGGATATAATATATATAATATTGCCGAGATAAAAAGTAGTGAATGCAAAATACAATAAAATCTGAATGACTGTGATATTGTGATGAGATAAATAAATTATAGCAAGATAGTGAATAAAAATAAATATCAAGTGGAAAATCAAATATAGTCCTTTATAATAGAGTGGTAAAAGTGACAAATGAGTGACTTGTGCTCCAAAGTTCATAAAACGATTCGTGCTCCAAAAAATGGTGTGGGAAGCCTCTTTGTGCAGGGGGGTGGTTAATCACCCCAAAAAGGATTCCATTTCTAAGGTGCTTCAACTGGATCTGTGCTCTCAGAACTCTCACCTGAGCAGGTAAGGACCTGTGCGCATCAAGGGAGATGTCCTTCCAATATGGGGTGCGTTTTTTTTCTCCCACTCTCAATCCTCCCGTGTGGTCACACCGTACGACCCACCGGGTGTAACTTTTACCTAGAGTGCTGGATACTAAGTGAGAGGTGCCCTGATGCCGCTGTATCATTTTAAAGAATTTTTTTCTTTGTTCCTGGAA
>BLSH010110767.1:34628-55900 GCA_018402905.1 Glandirana rugosa | reverse complement strand
GTTATTATTAAGGGTGGAGAAGCAGGGAGGGGGTCATTATTAAGGGTGAAGAAGCAGGGAGGTGGTCATTATTAAGGGTGGAGAAGCAGGGAGGGGGTCATTATTAAGGGTGGAGAAGCAGGGAGGGGGTCATTATTAAGGGTGGAGAAGCAGGGAGGGGGTCATTATTAAGGGTGGAGAAGCAGGGAGGGGGTCATTATTAAGGGTGGAGAAGCAGAGGGGATGTCTCCTCCCCTCTCCGGTTCTTCACCTCTGTCCATTATCTTCTGCATCTGCCGGGCCTCCTCTTCTTCTCCCTCTGTTCATCCTCAGATGTTGACTCGACGCTCCCTCCCGCTCTAATGCTGGGGCTGCCATGTGCCATGACTTATATAGCAATGGGGCGTGGCCACCCAGTGATGTCACCCGGAGGCCCCACCCCACTTATGACATCACCGCCACTAACGCTAACCTATCTAGCCCCGTAAAGAAGAGACAACGGCTGGGAAGTGACCTCGCCCATAGAGTTACTATGGGGCTTGCGTTGTCGGCTGTCTCTCCTGCACCCAGCTACCCTGAGGAGGGAGCATGAATGCTCCGAACGCGAGCTGCACACCCGCTGATACCGCACCCAGAAGTGACGTCATCCAGGGACTCCGAGTGTCCGTCCAGAGTACAGAGAGCGCGGAGGGTCCGGAAGCACGGGGAGCCACCAGTGAAGCCGGGCTAACAGCAGCCTCGTCCCCCAGAGACACCGGATCACCACCCCGGAGACACAGCGGGGGGGACACCATTCACAGTGCGCTGTATTACTGCACCTTTGTGAATGTATATTATCTTATTTCCAGATTAAATTTCTTTTAATGCTACACTTAGAAGGCGCCACTCTTCTGTGTGCAGGAGACCGACGACAACGGCTGGGAAGTGACCTCGTCCATAGAGTTACTATGGGGCTTCCATTGTCGGCTGCCTCTCCTGCACCCATCGCCAGCTCAGCATTGCTTTACATGGCTCCATAGGCGATTCTTAGATTGTGGCTGCCACCAGATTTACAGGTTTTAGTTTTAGGCTGAACTTCGACTTTAACCAGTTCCAGACCGCCCACCGCATGTATAGGGGATATCGTGCACGAGAACCAGGGGGCGCGTGCCACCGGAGAGCCGCTCCCACTGTGACTGGACACATCGGGAGCCAAATCGGTGGGCCCCGGCGGCCTGCCAATCCCTGGAGCGATCGCGGGTCCTGGTGGCCATCGCGGGATTGACAGAACGGCGGTCTGCTGATGTAAAAAAAAAACCAGTTGTTCTGTCAGACAGGAGCAGAGAGATCTGTGCTTCCTGCTAATCAGTCCATCCCGCACACAGTTAGTAAGCACACCGAGGGAACACATTTAACCCTTTGATCGCCCCTGATGTTAAAAGAGGAACTGCAGTCTGCTCGCATAATTTGTAATAAAAACAGCTTTGCCATTCTGAAGCTTCCCTCCAACCACTTTGCATATTATTTTATATATTACTGTGATTCTGTACCTTGCCAGATATGCTGCTGAAATCTCCCTCCCACTGAGTCTGGCTGCAGCCATTTTAACTGTGGGCAGCTGAAGCTGCTGCCTGTTCACTTCCTGTATTTAAACAGATGCACACCTCCAGCTCTGCAGCTCTCATTGGCCCTCTTATGACTCATCCCTTCTCCCTTCCTGGCAAGCTCTCACGAGAGGGAGAGCTGTGCATGATTTCATAAGCCTGGGCTAATGACCAGACAAGGAACAGGAAGTGGGCTGTAGAAGGTATTTACTGGCAGAGAAAAAGAAAAGTTTTACTATCCAAAGATAAAATAACAAGGGCAGAAGATTTAATAGATGGAAAGATGAAATAATGACTGAAGGTCCACTTTAACCCCTTCCCTGCCAGTGTCGTCACTACAGTGACAGTGCACTTTTTTGTAGCACTGATCACTGTATTGGTGTTACTGGTCCCCAAAAAGTGTCAGTGTCAGATTTGTCCGCCGCAGTGTCGCAGTCCCGCTAAAAATCGCTGATCGCCGCCATTGCTAGTAAAAAAAAAAAAAATTCCATAAATCTATCTCATAGTTTGGAGACGCGATAACTTTTGTGCAAACCGATCAATATTCGCTTATTGGGATTTCTTTACCAGAAACATGGAGCAGAATGCAGATTGGGATCAATTGATGAAGAAATTCGATTTTTTACATTTTTTTATTGAAGTGCTGGGCTGGGGAGAGGGCGGGAGCGGCCGGCTCAGGCTCTCGGTGGCTCGCGTGTTGGTCCAGGGATGTGGGCGGATTCCGACCATGCTGTCGCGATCCTGCCCGAGCCTGGACCGGCTCTGTGATGTCAGCTGACAGCGGGATTCAGCCTGCTGTCTGCTGAAAATGGCTCCCAGGAGTGCAGAGTGAACTACAGTGGAACCTCGGATTACGATCATAATCCATGCTTGTAATCCAAATCACTCGTATATCAAAGCGAGTTTCCCCATAGGAAAACAATGGAAACTCAGATCATTTGTTCCACAGTCACTGCTTGTCTATGCAGTATTGTATGTGGCCAGAGGTCCGGGGGCGCTGGTGTATGCAATACCGCACGTGGCCAGAGGTGTGGTGGCACTGCTGAGGCTCGGAAGCGATCTGTAACTGTTGTTACTTTCAGTATTTCCGACTATTTCCGATGGCCTCCAACTATTTCCGACAATTTCCGAGTATTTCCAACTATTTCAGAGTATTTCCGACTATTTCCGACGGCTTCCGACTATTTATGCCAGTTCCAACTATTTCTGGCAATTTCTGACTATTTCTGATGGCTTTCGAGTATTTCCGACTATTTCTGACAATTTCCAAGTATTTCCGACGGCTTCTGAGTATTTCCGACTATTTCCGAGTATTTTCGACAATTTCAGAGTATTTCCCACAATTTCAGAGTATTTCTGACGGCTTCCGAGCCTCACCGGTGCCCCCGCACTTCTGGCCACATGCGGTATTGCATGCGCAGAGGCTTAATCCTGCTCGTTTTGCGAGGTAGCGCTCGCAAACAGAGTAGGGGTTAAAAAAAACAAAAAAACTGCTCATATTGCGAAACGCTCGTTAACCGCGTTACTCGCAATCCGAGGTTTTACTGCACACTCCATAGGAGGGGTGACGCCAAACCAGCTTTCCCTGTGCTTCTCCTTCAATCGTGTATTCAGCTGTCTGGCTGGAATTCGATGCGAATCGCACATCAGGGGCCCCTCCATTCCTCACCTACTACTTTTTCTTTACGGAAGTTCGGCTTTTTTCTCGCTCTGAGGACGTTTTCTTGTTGATTTTTTCCTTTTTATCTTTCTTGGCGTTTAAATTCTCATAGAGGGTTCCCTCTTCTTTAGGCCTGCAATACAAAAGGAAGGACAGATATTGGAGCATGCGCGTTCGGCGTGGTGAAGGCATGCGCTCAACGCTGAAGGGAATATTACTTTGATGGGCTTCGCGTCACTTTCATCTTGGACATGGCGGGCGCAAGGTTCCCGTATTCTGACTCCACAGCCTTGGTTTTCTGCAAGGAAAGAAAAAAAGATAACCATGCGATCCAATTGTTCCAAGCCATGTAATACATTAGACGGCCTGAAGGGTGCGCTCACCTAAACCATTTCCCCTACCACACGGCCATGTGAATGCCACGGCGTACAAAGATTTCCCATTGGGCACTGTGGGCATGCGCCTACGGGCGCCCTGTCCAGCCACTTGAC
Organism: Glandirana rugosa; assembly: GCA_018402905.1. Classification (NCBI taxonomy): domain Eukaryota; kingdom Metazoa; phylum Chordata; class Amphibia; order Anura; family Ranidae; genus Glandirana; species Glandirana rugosa. The sequence continues at coordinate 52,187 of BLSH010110767.1, read as the reverse complement.
AACCGGCCACCCATAGTAAAAATATATTATTACTTTGACATTAGGCGTGTGCAGAAGGAAAAAAATTAGTTTTGCCTCGTTTTGATTCGATTTTTTTTACATAAATGTGTTCAGTTAAATTAGTTTACTTCGTTTTAGGAATTCGAATAGATTTGAATAGTTTTCGAATTCAAACCGTTTTCAGATTCGAAAAGTTTTCTAAATAGAAACGAATAGAAAAAAAAAATTGAATATAACCATCTTCTAAAATTCGAATAGAATGGAAAAGAATAGAATTAAAAAAAACAATAGAATAGAAATAATGTTTTTGAATTCGAATAGTTTTCCAATTCCCAAAGAGAATAAAATAGAATAGAATATAGAGGAATACAATAGAAAAAAAAAGAAAGGAATATAACAGAAAACAAAAGAAAATAATAGAGTAAAACAAAACAAAATAGAATTGAAAATAAAAGAAAAGAATAGAATGGAATAGAAAAAAAAATAGAATATAACCATCCTCTAAAATTCGAATAGAATGGAAAAGAATGGAATTAAAAAAAACAATATGCTGCATATCAGTGAAACCTGTCAGTGCCCGTCAGTGCTGCATATCAGTGCCACCTGTCAGTGCCCGTCAGTGCTGCATATCAGTGCCACCTGTCAGTGCCCGTCAGTGCTGCATATCAGTGCCACCTGTCAGTGCCGCATATCAGTGCCTGTCAGTGCTGCATATCAGTGCCACCTATCAGTGCTTGTCAGTGCTGCATATCAGTGCCACCTATCAGTGCTTGTCAGTGCTGCATATCAGTGCCACCTGTCAGTGCCCGTCAGTGCTGCATATCAGTGCCACCTGTCAGTGCCCGTCAGTGCTGCATATCAGTGCCATCTATCAGTGCCGCATATCAGTGCCTGTCAGTGCTGCATATCAGTGCCACCTATCAGTGCTTGTCAGTGCTGCATATCAGTGCCACCTATCAGTGCCTGTCAGTGCTGCATATCAGTGCCACCTGTCAGTGCCCATCAGTGCTGCATATCAGTGCCACCTGTCAGTGCCCATCAGTGCTGCATATCAGTGCCACCTGTCAGTGCCTGTCAGTGCTGCATATCAGTGCCACCTGTCAGTGCCCATCAGTGCTGCATATCAGTGCCACCTGTCAGTGCCCATCAGTGCTGCATATCAGTGCCACCTGTCAGTGCCCACCAGTGCTGCATATCAGTGCCACCTATCAGTGCTGCATATCAGTGCTTGTCAGTGCTGCATATCAGTGCCACCTATCAGTGCCCATCTTTGCTGCATATAAGTGCCTCATCATCATTGCCCGTCAGTGCCACCTCATCAGTACTGCCTCACCGGTGCCCGTCAGTGATGGAGAAAATTTACTTATTTACAAAGTTTTGTGACAGAGAAAAACTTTTTTTTTTTTCAAAATTTTCAGTCTTTTTTTTAATTATAGCACAAAAAATAAAAACCCCCAGGGGTGATCAAATACCAGCAAAAGAAAACTCCATTTGTGGGAACAAAATTATAAAAATCCTGTCTGGGTGCAGCGTCGCACGACCGCGCAATTGCCATTCAAAATGCAACAGCGCTGAAAGCTGAAAATTGTTCTGGGCGGGAAGGAGGGAGGGGAGTGCCCGGTACTGAAGGGGTTAAAGTCAAAGTTTAAAAAGAAAAATGCATTTTCTTTTGCTTTTAAAGCTGAATGAGAGATCTGAGGTCAATGTTGACACGTTGGGCATCCATTTACTCCTCGTCTTTTATAATTTACCACATTTGGGCAGTTTATTGCCTTTGTTTGCCCTTCACTTTCACTTTAGTGAGTTTTTTTACTGAAATTTTGCGTTTCTTTTACCTTCGCGGTAATTTAATAAAAAAAAACGAGTCAGTCTAAGGCCCCTATCACACGTGTGTGACGCGATTTTACCGCGATTTTACGCCGCGATTTGGAATCCGTGCGACTTTGATCCGACTTTGTTGCAACTTTGATACAAAACATGAAAACATATTACAAAGTCGCACAGAAATCGCATCTCTATTATTCGGGTGCGATTTGCATGCGACTTTGAGGGTTTAACATTGAAGTCTATGGACATCAAGTTGCATCAAAGTAATGCAGGGACTACTCTGAAGTTGGCACGGCTTCAAAGTCATACAGATATGAACGGTAGTCACTGGAAATAATGGGGAACGACTTGTCATGGGACTTTGCAGTCCCAAAACGCAGGACGACTCGTAATTTTTTTTTTGGGGGGGGGAGGGGCTTCAGAATTCTCGGCCTATAGGCTCCTGAGATGTAAATGTGGACATTTCCCTCAATTATGAGCTTCCAGCTCTGTGGCGGTGGTTTGGGGGGAAGACCCCTTTGTGTTCCGGTGTGACCACCAAGCCAGCTCACGGTTTGGTGTGGAAGAACCCAAATGTCCTGCACAGAGTCCTGACCTCATCCCTACTGAACTCCTTTGGGATGAACCGGAACGCTGACCGTGAGACAAGGCTTCTCATCCAACATCGGGTCACCTGACCTCACCAATGCTGTTTTGGTTGAACGAGCGCACATTTCCAAAGACACCCTCCAAAATAATCTGGTGGAACGCCAGAGGGGAAATGGTAATGTTGGAAAGGGATGCGGGGGGGGGGGGGGGAATAGTATAGCCGCTTTAACCACTTCCTTACTGGGCACTTAAACCCCCCCTCCTGCCCAGACCAATTTTTGGCTTTCAGCGCTGTCGCATTTTGAATGACAATTGCGCGGTCGTGCGGCATTGCACCCAAACAAAATTTGCGTCCTTTTTTTTCCCACAAATAGAGGTTTCTTTTGGTGGTATTTGATCCCCTCTGCGTCATTTCTGATCGCCGCTATAAACAAAAAATGAGCGACAATTTTACAAAAAAAGAACAATATTTTTTACTTTTTGCTAAAGTACAAACCCATAAAAAAAAAAAAAATTATTCATCAGTTTCGGCCGATATTTATTCTTCTACACCTTTTTGGAAAAAAAAAAATCGCAATCGGCGTATATTGATTGGTTTGCGCAAAAGTTATCGCGTCTACAACCTATGGGAATTGATTTATGGCGTTTTTATTATTTTTTTTACTAGTAATGGCGGCGATCTGCGATTTTTATCGGGACTGCGATATTGCCGCAGAAATGTCGGACATTTTCTACACATTTTTGGGACCAATGACATTTATACAGCGATCAGAAATTTAAATATCCACTGATTACTGTGTAAATGTCATTGGCACTGAAGGGGTTAACTGTGTTCCCTCATTGTGTTCTAACTGTGGGGGGGCAGGGCTGGCCGGGACATAACAGATCTCATTGATCCCAGTGACAGGGATCAGTAGATCTGTTATGTCCCCTGTGACAGAACGGGGAACCGCCGTGTTTACATCGGCGGTTCCCCGTTCTGCAGCTCTGTCAGGCGATCGTGGGTCTCGAGTGGACATCGAGTCCGCCCGACCCACGGGGCGGCCGCGTGTGCCGCCGCTGCCGCCAGGGGGAGCGCCGGGAGCGTGCACAGGGGACGACGTCCGTGGACATTGTCCCGGCATTTCAGATCCGCGCTGGAGCCGTACTTCGGCAATAGCGCGGATCTGTAGGCAGTGGTGTATCATCCATGGGTGCAGGGTGTTCACTGAACACGGGCCCTGAGGGGTGGGGGGGCCCACTGTGCTCTGACCCACACTGCACCCATGAATGATCTCTCCCTGGTTGACAGCCGGGGGTGATCGGTGTGGTGTGGGCTTGCACACGGGCCCACTAATTTCATGATACGCCCCTGGCTGTAGGGGTTAAAGACCGCAATACGTAAAAGAAGTTTTGAGATTGACACAAATCTTCGATTTCACAAAGTCTGCTGCTTCAGGGTTCTTAGATCTTTGTGTCAGATGTTCCTTTGGGATACTGAAGTATAAATTACAAGCATTCCATAAGAGTCAAAGACTTTGACCCTTCTCTTTCAGGACCTCTGCAATCCCCCCCCCCGTCATGCTGTCAATCAACTTTCTGGGCCACATCCTGACTGATGGCCGCCCCCCCCCCCCATTCTTGCATAATCAATGCTTGGTGTTTGGGGGGGGGGGGGGTTGTTCACCCGCCTCTTGACGATTGACCACAAGTTCTCAAAGATCTGGGGAGTTTCCTGGCCATGGACCCAAAATGTCCATTTTTTTGTTCCCCAAGCCACTTAGTTATGACTTTAGCCTTATGGCAAGGAGCTCCGTCATGATGGAAGAGGCTTTGTTCCTCACCAAACTGTTCTTGGATGGTTGGGAGAAGTTTCTCTCGGAGGATGGTTTTTGGACCGTTCTTTATTCATGGCGGTGTTCTTGTGAGGGAGCCCCCCACTCCCTTGGTTGAGAAGAACCCAACACATGAATGGTCTCAGGATGCATGGCACAGGACTGAGGGCAGCGCTCACCTTTTCTTCTCTGGACAAGGGTTTTTTTCCAGATGTCCCAAACAATCAAAGGGGATTCATCAGAGAAGATGACTTCCCCCCCAAGTCCTCATCAATCCAATCCCTGGATCTTTTGCAGAATCAGTTTGTCCCGGAGGTTTTCCCTGGAGAGAAGCGGCTTCTTTGCTGCCCTTCTTGGCAACAGGCCACCCTCCAAAAGTCTTCTCCTCACTCTGTGCCGATGTCCTCATACCTGCCTGCTGCCATTCCTGAGCTCTGCACTGGTGATGCCCCCATCCCACAGCTGAAACAACTGTAGGAGATGGTGCTGGCGCTTGCTGAACTTTCTTGGGCACCCTGAAGTCTTTTTTTACAACAATGGAACCTCTCTCCTTGAAGTTCTTGATGATCCCATAAATGGTTGATTTCAGTGCAATCTTAGTAGCAGCAATATCCTTGCCTGTGAGTCCCTTTTTGTGCAAAGCAATGATGACTGCACGTGTTTCCTTATACAGGTAACCATGGTTACCAGAGGAAGAACAATGATTTCAAGCACCGCCCTCCTTTTAAAGCTTCCAGTCTATTATTGTAACTCAATCAGCATAACAGAGTGATTTCCAGCCTTGTCCTCATCAACACTGACACCGGTGTTACATAGAGTATCACTGGCATGGTGTCAGCTGGTCCTTTTGTGGCAGGGCTGAAATTCAGTGGAAATGTTTTTTGGGGTTTAAGTTAATTTTCATGGCAAAGGGGGACTTTGTAATTAATTGCAATTCATCCGATCGCTCTTCATAACATTCTGGGGTATATTATGCAAATTCCATCATAAACACTGAGGCAGCAGACTTTGTGAAAATTAATATTTGTCATTCTCAATACTTATGGCCACAGCTGTACACTTTGGGAATGCAGACACTAGCGAGAGAACAGTGAGGAGATGTGAACAGTGGTGGGAGCAGTGTGGGTAAGTGGTTACTGGTGAGGGTATGATATGGGGAATTGGGCACTGGTGAGAGTATGGTATGGGGAATTGGGCACTGGTGAGAGTATGGTATGGGGAATTGGGCACTGGTGAGATTATGATATGGAATTGGGTACTGGTGGGAGTATGGCATGGGGAATTGGGTACTGGTGGGAGTATGGTATGGGGAATTGGACACTGGTGAGAGTATGGTATGGGGAATTGGACACTGGTGAGAGTATGGTATGGGGAATTGGACACTGGTGAGATTATGATATGGAATTGGGTACTGGTGGGAGTATGGCATGGGGAATTGGGTACTGGTGGGAGTATGGTATGGGGAATTGGACACTGGTGAGAGTATGGTATGGGGAATTGGACACTGGTGAGGGTATGGTATGGGGAATTGGACACTGTTGAGATTATGATATGGAATTGGGTACTGGTGGGAGTATGGCATGGGGAATTGGGCACTGGTGGGAGTATGGTATGGTGAATTGGGCATTGGTGAGAGTATGATATGGGGAATTGGGCACTGGTGAGACTATGGTATGGGGAATTGGACACTGGTGGGAGTATGCTATGAGGAATTGGGTACTGGTGGGAGTATGGCATGGGGAATTGGGCACTGGTGGGAGTATGATATGGGGAATTGGACACTGGTGAGAGTACACTGTGGGGATATGGACACAAATGAAAGTTCAGTATGGGAGGTGGGTACCGGTGAGAGTACAGTGAGGGAATGTAGACAACTGCTGAAACTACAGTGTAAGAATGTGGATACCGGTAACAGTACGGTTTGGGGATGTACTGTATTGGAATGTGGACACTGGTGAGAGTACCATGTGGGAATGTTGCCACTGGTGATAGTACATTGTCGGGGCGTGGACACTGATGACAGTACTGCAGTAAGACGTGGACACAGGTGAGGATACCATGTGGGGATGTGGACACTGGTGACAGTACTGTATTGGAATGTGGACACTGGTGACAGTACTGTATTGGAATGTGGACACTGGTGAGAGTACTGTATTGGGAAGTGGACACTGGTGAGGGTACTGTATTGGAATGTGGACACTGGTGAGAGTACTGTATTGGGATGTGGACACTGGTGAGAGTACTGTATTGGAATGTGGACACTGGTGAGAGTACTGTATTGGAATGTGGACACTGATGAGAGTACCACGTGGGAATGTTGCCACTGGTGATAGTACATTGTCGAGGCGTGGACACTGATGACAGTACTGCATTAGGATGTGGACACAGGTGATGATACCATGTGGGGATGTGGACACTGGTGAGAGTACTGTATTGGGATGTGGACACTGATGAGAGTACTGTATTGGAATGTGGAGACTGATGAGAGTACTGTATTGGGAAGTGGACACTGGTGAGAGTACTGTATTGGAATGTGGACACTGGTGAGAGTACTGTATTGGGATGTGGACACTGGTGAGAGTACTGTATTGGAATGTGGGCACTGGTGAGAGTACTGTATTATAATGTGGACACTGCTGAGAGTACTGTATTGGAATGTGGGCACTGGTGAGAGTACTGTATTATAATGTGGACACTGGTGAGAGTACTGTATTATAATGTGGACACTGATGAGAATACATTGTGGAGATGTGGACTCTGGTGAGGGTACATTGTGGAGATGTGGACTCTGGTGAGGGTACATTGTGGAGATGTGGACTCTGGTGAGGGTACATTGTGGAGATGTGGACAGTGTACAGAGTACTGTATTGGAATGTGGACACTGGCGAGAGTACTGTATTGGAATGTGGACACTGATGAGAGTACTGTATTGGAATGTGGACACTGGTGAGAGTACTGTATTATAATGTGGACACTGGTGAGAGTACTGTATTGGGATGTGGAATCTGGCGAGAGTACTGTATTGGAATGTGGACACTGGCGAGAGTACTGTATTGGAATGTGGACACTGATGAGAGTACTGTATTGGGATGTGGACACTGGTGAGAGTACTGTATTGGGATGTGGACACTGGTGAGAGTACTGTATTGGAATGTGGACACTGGTGAGAGTACTGTATTGGGATGTGGACACTGATGAGAGTACTGTATTGGGATGTGGACACTGATGAGAGTACTGTATTGGGATGTGGACACTGATGAGAGTACTGTATTGGGATGTGGACACTGGTGAGAGTACTGTATTGGAATGTGGACACTGGTGAGAGTACTGTATTGGAATGTGGACACTGGTGAGAGTACTGTATCGGAATGTGGACACTGGTGAGAGTACTGTATTATAATGTGGACACTGATGAGAGTACTGTATTGGAATGTGGACACTGGTGAGAGTACTGTATTGGAATGTGGACACTGGTGAGAGTACTGTATTGGAATGTGGACACTGGTGAGAGTACTGTATTGGGATGTGGACACTGGTGAGGGTACTGTATTGGGATGTGGACACTGGTGAGGGTACTGTATTGGGATGTGGACACTGGTGAGAGTACTGTATTATAATGTGGACACTGGTGAGGGTACTGTATTGGAATGTGGACACTGGTGAGGGTACTGTATTGGAATGTGGACACTGGTGAGGGTACTGTATTGGGATGAGGACACTGGTGAGAGTACTATTTTGGGATGTGGACACTGGTGAGAGTACTGTATTATAATGCGGACACTGGTGAGGGTACTGTATTGGAATGTGGACACTGGTGAGGGTACTGTATTGGAATGTGGACACTGGTGAGGGTACTGTATTGGGATGAGGACACTGGTGAGAGTACTATTTTGGGATGTGGACACTGGTGAGAGTACGTTGTGGGGATGCGGACTCTGGTGAGAGTACATTGTGGGGATGCGGACTCTGGTGAGAGTACATTGTGGGGATGTGGACACTGGTGAGAGTACTGTATTGGGATGTGGACACTGGTGAGAGTACTGTATTGGAATGTGGACACTGGTGAGAGTACTGTATTGGGATGTGGACACTGGTGAGAGTACTGTATTGGAATGTGGACACTGGTGAGAGTACTGTATTATAATGTGGACACTGATGAGAGTACTGTATTGGGATGTGGACACTGGTGAGAGTACTGTATTGGGATGTGGACACTGATGAGAGTACTGTATTGGGATGTGGACACTGATGAGAGTACTGTATTGGAATGTGGACACTGGTGAGAGTACTGTATTGGGATGTGGACACTGATGAGAGTACTGTATTGGAATGTGGACACTGGTGAGAGTACTGTATTGGGATGTGGACACTGGTGAGGGTACTGTATTGGGATGTGGACACTGGTGAGAGTACTGTATTGGGATGTGGACACTGGTGAGGGTACTGTATTGGAATGTGGACACTGGTGAGGGTACTGTATTGGGATGAGGACACTGGTGAGAGTACTATTTTGGGATGTGGACACTGGTGAGAGTACATTGTGGGGATGCGGACTCTGGTGAGAGTACATTGTGGGGATGCGGACTCTGGTGAGAGTACATTGTGGGGATGTGGACACTGGTGAGAGTACTGTATTGGGATGTGGACACTGGTGAGAGTACTGTATTGGGATGTGGACACTGGTGAGAGTACTGTATTGGGATGTGGACACTGGTGAGAGTACTATTTTGGGATGTGGACACTGGTGAGAGTACATTGTGGGGATGCGGACTCTGGTGAGAGTACATTGTGGGGATGCGGACTCTGGTGAGGGTACATTGTGGGGATGTGGACTCTGGTGAGGGTACATTGTGGAGATGTGGACTCTGGAGAGGGTACATTGTGGACATGTGGACTCTGGTGAGGGTACATTGTGGAGATGTGGACTCTGGAGAGGGTACATTGTGGGGATGTGGAGTCATCGTCTTGGTGGAGACCCAGTCTCTGATACGTGAAGAATATCTGTATTCGGTCTGTCAGACTTCTAATGCAAAACTCATGGAATGCCCAGGTTCCTGATGTCGCAATCCCCCCTTGGCAGCAGACCCCACAACACTAAAGCTGGAATTGGACATCTCGTGTTAAATACAAGGTGGGGGTACCTCTAGCGCTCGGAGTTTGTGCTTGGCGGAGTCGATGTAATGGGCAATAGAGGTGTAGATGAACCTATATTGAGCTTCTGTCTGGACCATTCCTGAGCGCTGGGATCGAACCATCTGAATGGTCTTCTGAACGTCGATGTCACAGTCCAGACCTGGAAAAGACACAACATTGGTCAGGAGGAGTCACATGGCAGTAAACTGACATTTGGGACATTTAGGACACAGGTATCACTCTCATTACATTGACTGTCATACATTTGCCCCTGTAGATCAGAAGCTGCCAGCTCTTATGCTTTGGAAGGGCACCTTCACCCTACATGTAAGAGGGCTTTCCCTTTAGGATGTGCTTATGTCCCTTCTGGGCTTATATGCTGATCAATAGGACCTCACTATGTTATTTGGGCAAGAGGAGCTTTTCCGGGTCCCGGTCTGTGTGCATGTGCAGTTATCAGAAGACTATAGAGTGGCAGCAAGATCCCCAACAAGGGTGTAGGCGGGTGCAATCTATTTTCTCCACTGCAGGTGGCACTCAACCGCAGTGGCAGTGCAGAGGGAGAGGAAGTCAAGAAGAACATGGTTCCTCTATGATTTCCCGGGTCACTGGGGCAGTGATCCTGTTGGATACTGACAGCCCATGTGACTTTGGCAGCCATCTTGGGTCAGGCAGAGTCTATTTAAGAAGCTGGCTCCTGAGTTTCATAGTCCATATTCCCATCACACACGTTCCTGGAACGAGCTCTTAAATGTATCGGGTCCTACAGCGACAACCAGCTGGTTACCGGTACCGATATGACGTGAATATTCGCCAGCACACCAAGGATCCTTGATTTCTTCCAAACTGTTTTTATTTACAGAGTAATCATATCACAAACAGTGTGGTGCAAGGTTTCGGAGCAACGCAGGACCCCTTCATCAGGCATTATCACATGCCTGACGAAGGGGTCCTGCGTGGCTCCGAAACCTTGCGTGATGTGATTACTCTGTAAATAAAAACCGTTTGGACGAAATCCAGGATCCTTGGTGTGCTGGCGAATATTCACATGGCTCCTGAGTTTGGCACACATTTAACGCGCGGGTTCACTAAACGCATGCCAAACTCTGGGTTTCATTCCACCCCTCAAGACAGATGTTGTCAGTTCGGCTGAGATCTGCTCTTCTACAATCTCCTGTTCATGTGTGGGTGTTCCTGGGCGGGCTGCCTTCCTGCCAGGCTTGTTGTGAACTGTGACGCTCTGACTAGAATACAAGCTCTTTTTACTGCATCTGGACTTTGTGTGTTACTGCCGCTGCACCACACTGCGCCCACTCACAAGGGAAAGGATGCACTAGGCCACAGGCCTGAAGAAGTTATCTTGTACTCCAGTGGCGGCTGGTGAAATTTTAGGATGGGGGGGGGGGGGCGCCAGACCCTGCCCTTCCATTTTGACCCCTCCCACTTCTCTTAAGCCCCACCCCTTATAGTTTCCACCCCTTGTGTCAGGAGTATACAGCCCAGCATCAACAGATAGGGTATACAGCATCACCAGATAGGGTATACAGCATCACCAGATAGCAGTATACAGAGTCACCATATAGCAGTATACAGAGTCACCATATAGCAGTATTCAGAGCCCCAGATAGCAGTATACAGAGCCCCAGATAGCAGTATACAGAGCCCCAGATAGCAGTATACAGAGCCACCAGATAGCAGTATACAGAGTAATCATATAGCAGTATACAGAGTCACCAGATATCAGTATACAGTGTCACCAGATAGCAGTATACAGAGCCAACATATAGCAGTATACAGAGCCCCAGATAGCATTATACAGGGCCACCAGATAGCAGTATACAGAGTCACCATATAGCAGTATACAGAGCACCAGATAGCAGTATACAGAGCCCCATATAGCATTATACAGAGCCACCAGATAGCAGTATACAGAGCCAACAGATAGCAGTATACAGAGTCCCCATATAGCAGTATACAGAGTCCCAGATAGCAGTATACAGAGCCCCAGATAGCAGTATACACTCACAGTCACCATATAGTAGTATACAGAGTCATCATATAGCAGTATACAGAGTCACCAGATAGGAGTATACAGAGCCCCACATAGCAGTATACAGAGTCACCAGATAGCATTATACAGAGTCACCAGATAGCAGTATACAGAGTCACCATATAGCAGTATACACTCTGCGCTGACAGACACCCCCCCCCCCCCCGAAGTCGGGACAAGTCCCGCACTTACCCCATCTAATAGCAGACTGGCAGTGTTGCACTGTGCAGAGCTCGGCTTGCGGAGAGCATGCTGGCAGTGGAGTCGGGACTGAAACCCGGCGGAGTACTGCACGTCCACCACAGTCCTGCCCCTGCCCACAGCATCCAATGCCAGTCAGTCACTGGCTCAGGGCAGCCAATCAGACTATGTGTGTGCACCTGTTCAGCAAGGAGCCGAGAAAAAAAAAAAAGTCAATACACCGGCGCCTCTTGTAGGTGGTCGTGATGACTTTTTTTTTTCCTTGTCAGAGGTGGGGAGGCGGTGCCCAAGCGCCCCTTATTGACCGGCCACCGCTGTAACTGACATATCAGCACAGATGTCACACTACTTCCTTAAAGAAAATCTCTCTAATACCGGGCTGATAATATTGCCCCCCGCCCGTGCCCCCCTCCATGACTTTTGCATAAAGGTCAATAATGCAACCATCAATCCCTCCCCTCACGGCATGGTCCTAGGTGTAATCCTAGACTCTGACCTGTCCTTTCATCCCCAAATCCAATCGTTGTCAAAAGCTTGTAGACTTCTCCTCCATAAAATCTTTAAAATTCGCCCCTTTTTAACAAATGAAACCACCAAACTACTCATCCCCCCCATTTGTTAGGTACATCACCAACCTTTTCTCCAAATATCACCCAAGCCGTCCTCTCCACTCCTCTCAAGACCTCCCGCTCTCAAGCTCCTTTGTCTTCTCTTCCCATGCTCATCTCCAGAACTTCTCCAGGGCCTCTCACATCCTCTGGAACTCCCTACCTCAATCTGTCCGGCTATCTCCTAGTCTGGCTGCCTTTAGGAGATCCCTGAAAACGCATCTCTTCAGGGAAGCCTATCACGCCTCCAACTAATCTTTTATCACTTCCATCAGCTCAGCCCCCACAATTACGACCTTTCCCCAACCTATTAGATTGTAAGCTCTCATGAGCAGGGTCCTCTTAACCCTCTTGTATTTTATTGCATTGTAACTGTACTGTCTCCCTTTTATATTGTAAAGCGCTACGGAAACTGTTGGCGCCTTATAAATCCTGTATAATAATAATAATTACTGAACCTGGACTCAAAGTGGAGAAATGGACTTGATGCGCCCAATGACACGGAAGTAACACTGTCAGAGACTGTACCCCAATTCCATGTTTTGATTGCATAAAAACAACAGCACAGATTTCACTACCTCTTTTCAACTTGTGTATTTAATTTATGAAACAAATCGGCAGCTGAATATTTGTCTCAGCCAGTCCCTGGTGGAGGGTCCCAGATGGTGGCTGGGAAGGAGCATAAATAGGTTTAGGAGTTTAGGAGCCTGGAGCTGCCCTGGCTGCAGGTTTGATTGTTTCCCTCTGCCTTCTGGAGGATTCTAGAATGTAGAGGGCTGGATGAAACAAATCAGCAGCTGAATATTTGTCTCAGCCAGTCCTCTGGTGGAGGGTCCCAGATGGTGGCTGGGAGGGAGCATAAATAGGTTTAGAAGCTTGGAACTGCCCTGGCTGCAGGTTTGATTGTTTCCCTCTGCCTCCTGGAGGATTCTAGCATGTAGTGGGCTGGATGAAACAGATCAGCAGCTGAATATTTGTCTCAGCCAGTCCCTGGTGGAGGGTCCCAGATGGTGGCTGGGGGGGAGCATAAATAGGTTTAGAAGCTTGGAACTGCCCTGGCTGCAGGTTTGATTGTTTCCCTCTGCCTCCTGGAGGATTCTAGCATGTAGTGCGCTGGATGAAACAGATCAGCAGCCGAATATTTGTCTCAGCCAGTCCCTGGTGGAGGGTCCCGGATGGTGGCTAGGAGGAAGCATAAATAGGGTTGGAAGCCAGGAGCTGCCCTGTTCTTGTCCAGGAGGAGAAGTTCCCAGCCTAAATGGCTCATGTTCATCGAGGTCTCAGCTTCTGCTGAACTGGAGGACCGACTTGCCAAGAAATTCCAAAGCTAAAGAGAGACTCAGTCTGGGGAGTCCACTGAGGAAAGGGGAGGCATCCAAGTACCCAAGGACTTGTGAGTACAAACCTGAGTGCAAGATCTGGGTGACATTTGCTGCTGCTTGCCTGGCCTACAATATTGCTTATGGTGTCCCATGTCCATTCCATGAACTATTGTTGAAGGGACTGTTCTAAGAGGTAGCTGCAGAGTGAAATGTGTCAGCATTCTGGAGTATGCTGCCGCTCCCTGTTCCCTATCCAAGTTGTTTGTTAATAAATACAGAAAAAGGCAACCCCTAGACTGTTTCATTGAGCCAAAAGAGTGAATGTTGCTCTATGCCTGGCTGCCAGTACACTAGTGGGAAAAGAACCTGGGACAATTCAGCGACCCTTACAGGGGTGAGCGCTACACAAGTGACATCTTTTGTAGTCATACTGGTACCCAATAGCATGTTAGAAGAAGATGATCATGACAAATTAGAGAAGGGTGTGTGGGGACATATACAGTACATGTCCATAAAGACATGGATGAGCGAGTTTGCGGTGGAGGAAAGTGACTGGCCTGCACAGAGTCCTGACTCCAACCCGATAGAACATCTTTGGGATGAATTGGAGCGGAGACTGTGAGCCATGCCTTCTCGTCCAACATCAGTGCCTGACCTCTGGAAGAACGGTCAAACATTCCCATAGACACTCCTAAACCTTGTGGACGGCCTTCCCAGAAGAGGTGAAGCTGTTATAGCTGCAAAGGGTGGGCCAACTCAACATTGAACCCTACGGACTAAGACTGGGCTATCATTAAAGTTCATGTGCGTGTAAAGGCAGGCGGCCCAATACTTTTGGTAATATAGTGCAGCGTTTCCCAACTCCAGTCCTCAAGGCGCCCCAGCAGGTCACGTTTTCAGGCTCTCCATTATTTTGCACAGGTGCTTTGATCTGTTTCACTGCCTTAGGAATTGCCACAGCCGTTTCATCTGAGGGAAATCCTGAAAACATGAGCTGTTGGGGCACCTTGAGGATTGGAGTTGAGAAACACTGATATAGTGGTGTGTGTTAGGAACCCATGTTTTAAAGGTTATGTATCAATTAACCAATTGCTGATAGTTCTCAAGATCATTTCACCTTTTGTTTGAATGATGTCCACCAACATGTCAATGACGATGATGGTTCCAGTACGGCCAATCCCAGCGCTGTGCATGGATAAGAAATGGGAAAACAATAGGGAACATCAGGATCAGATGGTGTGACAAAACAGGATTTCACTGGGACAGAGGACTGACGGAAAGATGAGTTTACCTGCAGTGCACAACGATAGGCCCAGCTCCTGGTATGCTCTCCTGCATTCGGTTGACCTCTCCAAGGAAGCTCAGGACACCGCCTGGGTCAGATGGAACCCCATGATCCGGCCAGTTCAGGTACTGATAGTGGACGATCTCTCTGGCCTCATTGCGCTGCAGATACAAATGGGAAGAATGTTCTAGAACAGGGTTTCTTAAACTATGGGTCAAGACCAAAATTAGGTCACATACATCTTTGGGAAGGGTTTCCAGTTGACTTTGTGCCCAAACATAAAATATGTACACCATTGATGAGGGATAGCTTGTCAACTATAAGCACGTATGGGGAGCTAGAGCATTTGCCAAGTTCCTCTTTAGTTTGGTAAATTTAAGGATTTTAGAATTTCCTCACATAGAATACCCAGGCGAAGCTCTTCTCTATTTTTGTAGGCTTAGTAAAGCCAAAAGAAGTCAATTCTTTGCTGAATTTTCATTTAGCAGTAGACATTTTCAACTGGCACAAGTCTTGTCTGGGCACTGGGCCTCCTCCTTCTGCTTAACAAAACACCCATTTTTCGAGCATGGCATTCTGGTTAATGATTCTCTTTGGTCCCGGCTCCACAAACAATTTTCTTACTTGGGTCCTCATTAAAAGCTCAACCCCAGCTAGTATGCTGTTGGCTGGGCATTACTGCTACCATTAATCAAGCTTTCTTTTACACAATGACCCATTGACGTGTATTGGGATTCTTGGACAAGGAAATATACACACCTCAAGCCCGGACTTCTATCTCCAGGTTACTGGTTTTGGCCTGTAAATGTATATTTGTTAAAATAGGGCACTGCGCCCGTAGCCAACCCAGTTGTGTGACGATAATGAATGAATATTCATTATTGCTGCACTGATCCTCCTACAGGCCAATCAGGAGGCAGGTCTGAGACCCGTCACCCGGAGGCAGGACAGGAGGAGAGAAGAGATGCACAGAGTCTCTATGAGAGGACAGGGGCTGTTGCCTGAGACACAGCTTGCCGCCCATCACCCGCTGCCGGACCCGCAATCCGTCACCTACCACCAAGATGGAGTAAGTGCCAGGCAGACAGCCGTGGAGGTGGGGGGTGCCTCTGGCTGCAGGGGGGGGGGGGGGGGTTGCTGGAAAAATGTTGCTGGCCGACTGGGAGGGCTAATTGTTGCCCCCCCCCCAAAAAAAAGCCCATGAGTCGCCACTGATCTACTCCCTCCTACTTTCGAGAATTGGAGAACACAGGTTAGAGTGTTTTCAACCCTAAGAAGCAAAAATGATGCTACTGCCTCTTTAAAGCAGTTTAATACATTTGTGCATATTGCCATTTTATTGAGCCCTGACTGTGTTGTGCAATACCTGGTTGATCCTGCCTGTGCACCTCCTCCAGTGTGTAAGCTGACTGAGCTAGCATGGCTGCTGATCCAGGCTAGCGTGGTCAGTTTACGTCCTGTGTCATGCTAGAGCACAGCATGTCTGTGGAAAGCCACACCTCCTCCAGCCCCTACTCCCATCTTCTCGGTTGTTAATCGGCTGGGGAAAGGGGGAAGTGATGTTGCTGCCGGTGTTTTGCCGAAAACTCCAACTCACCAAAATCTTCAACCACATCACTTCTGGTGACTCTCCAGCAAATAATTGGAGATTTCAACGAGTTGACTGCTTTCAGAAAACACCAGCAGTGTATACACTACGGTACACGACGCGTTGGCTGTTTGGACAGAACACCGGGTAAGGAGGAAAAAAGTTGTCGCCTCCTTGGAGACGGCCATGTTGTTGGTTACTAGCGGGCGGCCTAACAATGTCCACTCATATTGTGTACCTTAGGGTATACGATGCCTGTGTTCTGTGAAAACAGTCAACTCGTTGTAATCTCCAATTATTGCTGCCGGAGAGTCACCAGAAGGGACGTGGTTGAAGATTTTGGTGAGTTGGAGTTTTCAGCAGAACACCGGGTCTAATTGCGTTTCATTGCTATAGAAACACAGGGTGCTCGGTGGCAAGACCATTTCCTACAATGACATCACGCCCCGCTCTCTTGGCATGCCCACCAGCAGGTCCGGTGAATCGCTCAGTAAGAACGCTAAAGCCTTGGGGGTCAGTAAAAAAAAAGCTCCATTTAGGATACTGTAGCATTTATCCTTACAATTTTGTGTCTGTGGTTAGTTGACTTTAACAACCACTTTAACTCTAGCCTGCTGAAAGAAACGAATTCTGTTTCAACGAGGTATCCCTTATAAATTTAACAAGCTATGAGATTCATGGTTCAAGGTTCTGGGATTAGCCCCCCTGACCAGTGGTGCCCGGTCCATAAGGGGCACAGGGGCGCTGCCCCCCCTAGCCTGCACAATCAAACATCATGTGAGTGGCCATGCACTGGTGAGTGTACTACAAACTAACACGTCCGATCCCCCCCGTCGCGGGGACACGGGGAATACCTGGCCCGTGGTGACCAGTCCCCCCGATTAGGGTCTTGGAACTTGGTACTTAGAGTATCGAACAATTTAAATATTCCCTATGGAGCAACTTTGTCTTAAGCAAAGAAAGTCGTCCGATCTCAATTTCACCAACAATTTCAGTTGATTGGTGTCTGTGTTTTAACATTCCTATTTACGATGTCATAGGATTTACCTCGAAAAAAAAATGACTGGGGGTTCCGAAATCGCAAGAATGACTCGCTAAGTGGCCTGGACGACCACCCGTACGGTTCTCTCGCCCCGCACTACA
>BLSH010110760.1:34577-48476 GCA_018402905.1 Glandirana rugosa | reverse complement strand
GGCACCTGTGATGTAAGGAAGCACACTAATGGGCACCTGTGATGTAAGGAGGCACTCTAATGGGCACCTGTGATGTTAGGAGGGACTCTACTGGGGACCTGTGATGTAAGGAGGGATTCTACTGGGCACCTGTGATGTAAGGAGGCACTCTACTGGGCACCTGTGATATTAGGAGGCACTCTACTGGGGCACCTGTGATGTAAGGAGGCACTCTAATGGGCACCTGTGATGTAAGTAGGCACTCTACTGGGCACCTGTGATGTAAGAAGGAACTCTACTGGGCATATTTGATGTAAGGAGGAACTCTAATGGGCACCTGTGATGTAAGGGGGCACTCTAATGGGCACCTGTGATGTTAGGAGGGACTTTACTGGGCACCTGTGATGTAAGGAGGGATTCTACTGGGCACCTGTGATGTAAGGAGGCTCTCTACTGGGCACCTGTGATATTAGGAGGCACTCTACTGGGGCACCTTTGCTGTAAGGAGGCACTCTACTGGGCACCTGTGATGTAAGTAGGCACTCCAATGGGCACCTGTAATGTAAGAAGGCACTATGATGGGCACCTGTGATGTAAGGAGGCACTCTACTGGGTACCTGTGATGTTAGGAGGCACTCTACTGGGCACTCGTGATGTTAGGAGGCAAACCGCTGGGACACCTGTGATGTAAGGAGGCACTCCTATTGGGCACCTGTGATGTAAGGAGGCACTCTGTTGGGCACCTGTGATATTAGGAGGCACTCTACTGGGGCACCTGTGATGTAAGGACGCACTCTAATGGGCACCTGCGATGTAAGTTGGCACTCTAATGGGCACCTGTGATGTTAGGAGGCACTCTACTGGGCACCTGTGATGTTAGAAGGGACTCTAATGTGCACCTGTGATGTAAGGAGGCACTCTACTGGGCACCTGTGATGTAAGAAGGGACTCTAATGTGCACCTGTGATGTAAGGAGGCACTCTACTGGGCACATGTGATGTTAGGAGGCACTCTAATGGGCACCTGTGCTGTAAGGAGGCACTCTACTGGGCATCTGTGATGTTAGGAGGCACTCTAATGGGCACCTGTAATGTAAGGAGGCACTATGATCGGCACCTGTTATGTAAGGAGGCGCTCTACTGGGCACCTGTGATGTTAGGAGGCACTCTACTGGGCACTCGTGATGTTAGGAGGCAAACCACTGGTACACCTGTGATGTAAGGAGGCACTCTATTGGGCACCTGTGATGTAAAGAGTCACTCTACTGGGCACCTGTGATGTAAATAGGCACTCTACTGTGCACTTGTGATGTTAGGAGGGACTCTACTGGGCATCTGTGATGTAAGGAGGGACTCTACTGGGGCACCTGTGATGTAAGGAGGCACTCTAACGGGCATCTGTGATGTTAGGAGGCACTCTACTGGGGCACCTGTGATGTTATGAGGCACTATAATAGGCTCCTGTGATGTAAGTAGGCACTCTAATGAGTACCTGTGATGTAAGGAGGTACTCTACAGGGCACCTGTGATGTTAGGAGGTACTTTACTGGGCACCTGTGATGTAAGGAAGCACTCTACTGGGGCACCAGTGATGTAAGGAGGCACACTAATGGGCACCTGTGATTTAAGGAGGCACTCTAATGGGCACCTGTGATGTTAGGAGGGACTCTACTGGGCACCTATGATGTAAGGAGGAATTCTACTGGGCACTTGTGATGTAAGGAGGCACTCTACTGGGCACCTGTGATATTAGGAGGCACTCTATTGGGGCACCTGTGATGTAAGGAGGCACTCTAATGGGCACCTGTGATGTAAGTAGGCACTTTACTGGGCACCTGTGATATTAGGAGGCACTCTACTGGGGCACCTGTGATGTAAGAGGCACGCTAATGGGCACCTGTGAAGTAAGTAGACACTCTAATGGGCACCTGTGCTGTAAGGAGGCACTCTACTGGGCACCTGTGATGTTAGGAGGCACTCTAATGGGCACCGGTAATGTAAGGAGGCACTATGATCGGCACCTGTTATGTAAGGAGGCACTCTACTGGGCACCTGTGATGTTAGGAGGCACTCTACTGGGCACTCGTGATGTTAGGAGGCAAACCGCTGGGACACCTGTGATGTAAGGAGGCACTCTATTGGGCACCTGTGATGTAAAGAGGCACTCTACTGGGCACCTGTGATGTAAATAGGCACTCTACTGTGCACTTGTGATGTTAGGAGGGACTCTACTGGGCACCTGTGATGTCAGGAGGCACTCTAATGGGCATCTGTGATGTAAGGAGGGACTCTACTGGGGCACCTGTGATGTAAGGAGGCACTCTAACGGGCATCTGTGATGTTAGGAAGCACTCTACTGGGGCACCTGTGATGTTATGAGGCACTATAATAGGCACTTGTGATGTAAGTAGGCACTCTAATGGGTACCTGTGATGTAAGGAGGTACTCTACAGGGCACCTGTGATGTTAGGAGGTACTCTACTGGGCACCTGTGATGTAAGGAAGCACTCTACTGGGGCACCAGTGATGTAAGGAGGCACACTAATGGGCACCTGTGATTTAAGGAGGCACTCTAATGGGCACCTGTGATGTTAGGAGGGACTCTACTGGGCACCTGTGATGTAAGGAGTAATTCTACTGGGCACTTGTGATGTAAGGAGGCACTCTACTGGGCACCTGTGATGTAAGTAGGCACTTTACTGGGCACCTGTGATATTAGGAGGCACTCTACTGGGGCACCTGTGATGTAAGAGGCACTCTAATGGACACCTGTGAAGTAAGTAGGCACTCTAATGGGCACTTGTGATGTAAGGAGGCATAGAAACATAGAAACATAAAAAAGTGCCGGCAGAAAGAGACTGAGTAGTCCATCGAGTCTGCCCATTTTTATTTATTTATTTATTTATTTTTTAATTTATTTTTTTACATTAACCTTGTTGTCTGACTATAGATTTATGTTCATCCCAAGCATGTTTGAAGCCATTTACTGTTGATTGTCTCACAACCTAAAGGGCACTATGATGGGCATCTGTGATGTAAGAAGGCACTCTACTGGGCACCTGTGATGTAAGAAGGCACTCTACTGGGCATCTGTGATGTAAGGAGGAACTCTAATGGGCACCTGTGATGTAAGGGGCACTCTAATGGGCACCTGTGATGTTAGGAGGGACTCTACTGGGCACCTGTGATTCAAGGAGGGATTCTACTGGGCACCTGTGATGTAAGGAGGCTCTCTACTGGGCACCTGTGATATTAGGAGGCACTCTACTGGGGCCCCTGTGCTGTAAGAAGGCACTCTACTGGGCACCTGTAATGTAAGTAGGCACTCTAATGGGCACCTGTAATGTAAGGAGGCACTATGAAGGGCACCTGTGATTTAAGGTGGCACTCTACTGGGCACCTGTGATGTTAGGAGACACTCTACTGGGCACTCGTGATGTTAGGAGGCAAACCGCTGGGACACCTGTGATGTAAGGAGGCACTCTATTGGGCACCTGTGATGTAAAGAGGCACTCTACTGGGCACCTGTGATGTAAATAGGCACTCTACTGGGTTTTTGTGATGTCAGGAGGCACTCTAATGGGCATCTGTGATGTAAGGAGGGACTCTACTGGGGCACCTGTGATGTAAGGAGGCACTCTAATGGGCATCTGTGATCTTAGGAGGCACTCTACTGGGGCACCTGTGATGTTAGGAGGCACTCTAATAGGCACCTGTGAAGTAAGTAGGCACTTTAATGGGTACCTGTGATGTAAGGACGTACTCTATAGGGTACCTGTGATGTTAGGAGGTACTCTACTGGGCACCTGTGAGGTAAGGAGGCACTCTACTGGGGCACCTGTGATGTAAGGAGGCACACTAATGGGCACCTGTGATGTAAGGAGGCACTCTAATGGGCACCTGTGATGTTAGGAGGGACTCTACTGGGCACCTGTGATGTAAGGAGGGATTCTACTGGGCAACTGTGATATTAGGAGGCACTCTACTGGGGCACCTGTGATGTAAGGAAGCACTCTAATGGGCACCTGTGATGTAAGTAGGCACTCTACTGGGCACCTGTGATATTAGGAGGCACTCTACTGGGGCACCTGTGATGCAAGGAGGCACTCTAATGGGCACCTGTGATGTAAGTAGGTACTCTAATGGGTACCTGTGATGTAAGGAGGCAAAGAAACATCGAAATATAAAAAAGCGCCGGCAGAAAAAGACTGAGTAGTCCATCGATTCTGCCCATTTTTATTTATTTATTTATTTATTTTTATTAATTTATTTTTTTTTTTACATCAACCTTGTTGTCTGACTATAGATATATGTTTATCCCAAGCATGTTTGAAGCCATTTACTGTTGACTGTCTCACAAGCTAAAGGGCACTATGATGGGCATCTGTGATGTAAAAAGGCACTCTACTGTGCACTTGTGATGTTAGGAGGGACTCTACTGGGCACCTGTGATGTCAGGAGGCACTCTAATGGGCATCTGTGATGTTAGGAGGGACTCTACTGGGCACCTGTGATGTAAGGAGGCTCTCTACTGGGCACCTGTGATATTAGGAGGCAATCTACTGGGGCACCTGTGCTGTAAGGAGGCACTCTACTGGGCACCTGTGATGTAAGTAGGCACTCTAATGGGCACCTGTAATGTAAGGAGGCACTATGATGGGCACCTGTGATGTAAGGAGGCACTCTACTGGGCACCTGTGATGTTAGGAGGCACTCTACTGGGCACTCGTGATGTTAGGAGGCAAACCGCTGGGACACCTGTGATGTAAGGAGGCACTCTATTGGGCACCTGTGATGTAAAGAGGCACTCTACTGGGCACCTGTGATGTAAATAGGCACTCTACTGGGCGCTTGTGATGTTAGGAGGGACTCTACTGGGCACCTGTGATGTCAGGAGGCACTCTAATGGGCATCTGTGATGTAAGGAGGGACTCTACTGGGCACCTGTGATGTAAGGAGGCACTCTAATGGGCACCTGTGATGTTAGGAGGCACTCTACTGGGCACATGTGATGTAAGGAGGCACTCTAAAGGGCACCTGTGATGTAAGGAGGCACTCTACTGGGCACATGTGATGTAAGGAGGCACTCTAAAGGGCACCTATGATGTAATGAGGTACTCTACTGGGCACCTGTGATGTAAGGATGAACGCTATTGGGCACCTGTGATGTAAGGAGGCACTCTACTGGGCATCTGTGATGTAAGAAGGCACTCTATTGGACACCTGTGATGTAAGAAGGCACTCTACTGGGCATCTGTGATGTAAGGAGGGACTCTACTGTGGCACCTGTGATGTAAGGAGGCACTGTAATGGGCACCTGCAATGTAAGAGGTACTCTGCTGGGCACCTATGATGTTAGGAGGCACTCTACTGGGCACATGTGATATAAGGAGGCACTCTACTGGGCACCTGTGATGTACGGAGACACTCCAATGGGCATCGTGATGTAAGGAGGCACTCTACTGGGCACCTGTGATGTTAGGAGGGTCTCGACTGGGCACCTGTGATGTCAGGAGGCACTCTAATGGGCATCTGTGATGTAATGAGGGACTCTACTGGGGCACCTGTGATGTAAGGAGGCACTCTAATGGGTACCTGTGATGTCAGGAGGCACTCTACTGGGGCACCTGTGATGTAAGGAGGCCCTCTAATGGGCATGTGTGATGTAAGGAGGCACTCTAATGGGCACCTGTGATGTTAGGAGGGACTCTACTGGGCACCTGTAATGAAAGGAGGGGTTCTACTGGGCACCTGTGATGTAAGGAGGCACTCTAATGGGCACCTGTGATGTAAGTAGGCACTCTAATTGGCACCTGTGATGTAAGTAGGCACTCTAATGGGCATCTGTGATGTAAGGAGGCACTCTAAAGGGCACCTGTGATGTAAGGAGGCAGTATGATGGGCACCTGTGATGTAAGGAGGCACATCGCTGGGAAACCTGTGATGTAAGGAGGCACTCTATTGGGCACCTGTGATGTAAGGAGGCACTCTACTGGGCACCTGTGATGTAAGGAGGCACTCTAAAGGGCACCTATGATGTAAGGAGGTACTCTACTGGGCACCTGTGATGTAAGGAGGCACTCTAATGGGCATCTGTGATGTAAGGAGGGACTCTACGGGGCAACTGTGATGTAAGGAGGCACTCTAAAGGGTACCTGTGATGTAAACAGGCACAATGATGGGCACCTATGATGTAAGGAGGCACACCGCTGGGAAACCTGTGATGTAAGGAGGCACTCTATTGGGCACCTGTGATGTAAGGAGGGACTCTACTGGGCACCTGTGATGTAAGGAGGGACTCAACTGGGCACCTGTGATGTAAGGATGCACTCTACTGGGCACCTGTGATGTTAGGAGGCACTCTACTGGGCACATGTGATGTAAGGAGGCACTCTACTGGGCACCTGTGATGTAAGGAGGCACTCTAAAGTGCACCTATGATGTTATGAGGCACTCTACTGGGCACCTGTGATGTAAGGAGGCACGCTATTGGGCACCTGTGATGTAAGGAGGCACTCTAATGGGCATCTGTGATGTCAGAAGGGACTCTACTGAGCACCTGTGATGTAAGGAGGCACTCTATTGGACACCTGTAATGTAAGCAGGCACTCTACTGGGCATCTGTCATGTAAGGAGTGACTCTACTGGGGGCACCTATGAAGTAAGGAGGCACTCTAATGGGCACCTGTTATGCTAGTAGGCACTTAACTGGGGCACCTGTGATGTAAGGAGCACTCTACTGGGCACCTGTGATGTAAGGAGGGATTCTACTGGGCACCTGTGATGTAAGGAGGCACTCTAATGGTCACCTGTGATGTAAGGAGGCACTCTTCTGGGCACCTGTGATGTAAGGAGGCACTCTAATGGGCACCTGCGATGTAAGGAGGTACTCTGCTGGGCACCTGTGATATTAGGAGTCACTCTACTGGGCACATGAGATATAAGGAGGCACTCTAAAGGGCACCTGTGGTGTAAGGAGGGACTCTACTGGGGCACCTGTGATGTAAGGAGGCACTCTAATGGGCACCTGCGATGTAAGGAGGTACTCTACTGGGCACATGTGAAGTCAGGAGGGACTGTACTGGGCACCTGTTAAGGAAGCTCTCTACTGGGCACCTGTGATGTTAGGAGGCACTCTACTGGGGCACCTCTAATGTAAGGAGGCACTCTAATGGGCACCTGTGATGTAAGGAGGCACTCTAATGGGCACCTGTGATGTTAGGAGGGACTCCACTGGGCACCTGTGATGTAAGGAGGGATTCTACTGGGCACCTGTGATATTAGGGGGCACCCTACTGTGGTACTTGTGATGTAAGAAGGCACTCTAATGGGCACCTGTGATGTAAGGAGGCACTCTAATGGGCACCTGGGATGTAAGGAGGCACTATGATGGGCACCTGTGATGTAAGGAGGCACTATGATGGGCACCTGTGATGTAAGGAGGCACTATCATGGGAACCTGTGATGTAAGGAGGCACTCTACTGGGCACCTGTAATAGTAGGAGGCACTCTACTTGGCACCCGTGATGTTAGGAGGCACAACGCTGGGACACCTGTGATGTCAGGAGGCACTCTAATGGGCACCTGTGATGTGAGGAGGCACTCTAATGGGCACCTGTGATTTAAGGAGGCACTCTACTGGGCACCTGTGATGTTAGGAGTGACTCTACTGGGCACCTGTTAAGGAGGCTCTCTACTGGGCACCTGTAATGTAAGGAGGCACTCTACTGGGTGCCTGTGATGAAAGGAGGGGCTCTACTGGGCACCTGTGATGTAAGGAGGCACTCTACCGGGCACCTGTGATGTTTGGAGGCACTCTACTGGGGCACCTGTGATGTAAGGAGGCACTCTAATGGGCACCTGTGATGCAAGGAGGCACTCTAATGGGCACCTGTGATGTAAGGAGGCACTATTATGGGCACCTGTGATGTTTGGAGGCACTCTACTGGGCACCCGTGATGTTAGAAGGCACAATGCTGGGACACCTGTGATGTAAGGAAGCACTCTATTGGGCACCTGTGATGTAAGGTGGGATTCTACTAGGCACCTGTGATGTGAGGATGGACTCTAATGGGCACCTGTGATTTAAGGAGGCAGTGTACTGGCCACCTGTGATGTTAGCAGGCACTCTACTGGGGCACCTGTGATGTAAGGAGGCCCTCTAATGGACATGTGTGATGTAAGGAGGCACTCTAATGGGCACCTGTGATGTTAGGAGGGACTCTACTGGGCACCTGTAATGAAAGGAGGGGTTCTACTGGGCACCTGTGATGTAAGGAGGCACTCTTCCGGGCACATGTGATGTAAGGAGGCACTCTACTGGGCACCTGTGATGTAAGGAGGCACTCTAATGGGCACCTGTGATGTAAGGAGGCAGTCTAAAGGGCACCTGTGATGTAAGGAGGCACTATGATGGGCACCTGTGATGTAAGCTGGTACTCTACTGGGCACCTGTGATGTTAGGAGGCACTCTACTGAGCACCCGTGATGTTAGGAAGGACTCTACTGGGCACCTGTGATGTAAGGTGGCACTCTAATGGGCACCTGTGATGTAAGAGGCACTCTACTGGGCACATGTGATGTAAGGAGGCACCCTAATGGGCACATGTGATGTAAGGAGGCACTTTAATGGGCACCTGTGATGTAAGGAGGCACTCTAAAGGGCACCTATGATGTAAGGAGGCCCTCTACTGGCCACCGGTGATGTAAGGAGGGATTCTACTGGGCATCTCTGATGTAAGGAGGCACTCTACTGGGCACTTGTGATGTTAGGAGGAACTCTACTGGGGCAATTGTGATGTAAGGAGTCACTCTAATGGGCACCTGTGATGTAAGGAGGGACTCTAATGGGCACCTGTGATGTAAAGAGGCACTCTACTGGGCACCTGTGATGTTAGGAGGCACACCGCTGGGAAACCTGTGATGTAAGGAGGGACTCTACTATGCACCTGTGATGTGAAGAGACACTCTAATGGGCACCTGTGATGTAAGGAGCCACTCTACTGGGCACCTGTGATGTTAGGAGATACTCTATTGGGCACCTGTTAAGGAGGCTCTCCACAGGGCACTTGTGATGTTAGGAGGCACTCTACTGGGGCACCTGTGATGTAAGGAGGCACTCTAATGGGCATGTGTGATGTAAGGAGGCACTCTAATGGGCACCTGCGATGTTAGGAGGGACTCTACTTACTGGGCACCTGTGATGTTAGGAGGGACTCTACTGGGCACCTGTGATGTAAGGAGACACTCTAATGGGCATCGTGATGTAAGGAGGCACTCTACTGGGCACCTGTGATGTTAGGAGGGACTCTACTGGGCACCTCTGATGTAAGGAGGGATTCTACTGGGCACCTGTGATGTAAGAAGGCACTCTACTGGGCACCTGTGATATTAGGAGGCACTCTACTGGGGCACCTGTGATGTAAGGAGGCACTCTAAAGGGCACCTGTGATGTAAGGAGGCACTATGATGGGCACCTGTGATGTAAGGAGGCACACCACTGGGAAACCTGTGATGTAAGGAGGCACTCTACTGGGCACCTGTGATGTAAAGGGGTACTCTACTGGGCACCTGTGATGTAATGAGGCACTCTACTGGGCACCTGTGATGTAAGGAGGCACTCTACTGGGCACCTGTGATGTAAGGAGGCACTCTAAAGGGCACCTATGATGTAAGGAGGCACTCTATTGGGTAACTGGGATGTAAAGAGGCACTCTACTGGGCACCTGTGATGTAATGAGGCACTCTAATGGGCACCTGTGATGTAAGGAGGGACTCTACTGGGCACCTGTGAGGTAAGGAGACACTCTAATGGGCATCGTGATGTAAGGAGGCACTCTACTGGGCACCTGTGATGTTAGGAGGGACTCTACTGGGCACCTGTGATGTCAGGAGTTACTCTAATGGGCATCTGTGATGTAAGGAGGGACTCTACTGGGGCACCTGTGATGTAAGGAGGCACTCTAATGGGCACCTGTGATGTCAGGAGGCACTCTACTGGGGCACCTGTGTTGTTATGAGGGACTCTAATGGGCACCTGTGATGTTAGGATGGATTCTACTGGGCACCTGTGATGTAAGGAGGCACTCTAATGGGCAATTGTGATGTAAGTAGGCACTCTACTTGGCACCTGTGATGTTATGAGGGACTCTAATGGGCACCTGTGACATTATGTAGGACTCTACTGGGCACCTGTGATGTAAGGAGGCACTCTAATGGGCATCTGCGATCTAAGGAGGGATTCTATTGGGGCACCTGTGATGTAAGGAAGTACTGTAATGGGCACCTTTGATGTTAGGAGGCACTCTACTGGGGTACCTGTGATGTAACGAGGCACTCCAATGGGCACCTCCTGTGATGTAAGGAGTCACTATACTGGGCACCTGTGATGTTAGGAGGGACACTACTGGGCACATGTTAAGGAGGCTCTCTATTGGGCACCTGTGATGTTAAGAGGACCTCTACTGGGGCAACTGTGATGTAAGGATGCACTCTAATGGGCACCTGTGATGTAAGGAGGCACTCTAATGGGCACCTATGATGTTAGGAGGCACACCACTGGGGCACCTGTGATGTAAGGAGGCACTCTACTGGGCACCTATGATGTTAGGAGTCACTCAACTGGGGCACCTGTGATGTAAGGAGGCACTCTACTGGGCACCTGTGATGTAAGGAGGGATTCTACTGGGCACCTTTGATGTAAGGAGGCACTCTACTGGGCACCTGTGATGTTAGGGGGCACTCTACTGGGGCACATGTGATGTAAGGAGGCACTCTACTTGGCACCTGTGATGTAAGGAGGCACTCTACTGGGGCACCTGTGATGTAAGGAGGCACTCTAATGGGTACCTGTGATGTTAGGAGGGACTCTAATGGGCAACTGTGATGTTAGGATGGATTCTACTGGGGCACCTGTGATGTAAGGAGGCACTCTAATGGGCACCTGTGATGTAAGGAGGGACTCTACTGGGAACCTGGGATGTAAGGAGGGACTCTACAGGGCACCTTTGATGTAAGGAGGCACTCTACTGGGGGCACCTATGAAGTAAGGAGGCACTCTAATGGGCACCTGTGATGTTAGTAGGCACTTAACTGGGGCACCTGTGATGTAAGGAGCACTCTACTGGGCACCTGTGATGTAAGGAGGGTTTCTACTGGGCACCTGTGATGTAAGGAGGGATTCTACTGGGCACCTGTGATGTAAGGAGGCACTCTACTGGGGGCACCTATGAAGTAAGGAGGCACTCTAATGGGCACCTGTTATGCTAGTAGGCACTTAACTGGGGCACCTGTGATGTAAGGAGCACTCTACTGGGCACCTGTGATGTAAGGAGGGATTCTACTGGGCACCTGTGATGTAAGGAGGCACTCTAATGGTCACCTGTGATGTAAGGAGGCACTCTTCTGGGCAAATGTGATGTAAGGAGGCACTTTAATGGGCACCTGTGATGTAAGGAGGGACTACGCTGGGGACACCTGATGACATCTGATGGCAGGCGACGTGGCAAGTGACACACTCAGACTTCCCACTGATTCTGCATTATGGTGAGTTGAACTAATTCATTTTATATTACAATGTAATAATAGAAATAATGCACTTCAATCATCCTGACACCATAACAACCATGGTGCCGGGATGATTGAAGCGCTAACACCAGGTCTATGGAGTATATTTATCTGCTGATTTGTTAAACTTACGTATTGATGGTATGGTGTAGGATCTGGGCCTGCTGTCCCTCCTTCCCTCTTTCTTTCCTTCCTTCACTCTCCTTCCCTCCCTATTTCATTCTTTCTTTTCTATCTCTCTCCCCCTTTCTCCCTCCATCCCCTTGTTCATCTCAGACTCAAACCAAACCCCTTTGAGCCAGGCCCCCTTTAAGCCACGCCCGATGTTTAGTTTAAACCATTCCCATTTTTGCCGCAACGCGCTTCGTGCGCTGCATCTCTTTCCCTTCACTATGACACACCTACAAATGAATGCCCTGCCCCCTAATTATAATAAGACTCCGCCTACAGACAAAAAAGTGCCCCTATACATTTTTTGCCAGTGTTGGCAACAATGCTATATAGTGACTCTGTATACCCTATCTGGTGACGGTATACCCTATCTGGTGACAGTATACCCTATCTGGTGACAGTATACCCTATCTGGTGACGGTATACCCTATCTGGTGGCTGTATATCCTATCTGGTGACTGTATACCCTATCTGGTAACGGTATACCCTATCTGGTGACGGTATACCCTATCTGGTGACGGTATACCCTATCTGGTGGCTCTATACCCTATCTGGTGACTGTATACCCTATCTGGTGACGGTATACCCTATCTGGTGGCTCTATACCCTATCTGGTGACTGTATACCCTATCTGGTGACAGTATACCCTATCTGGTGACTGTATACCCTATCTGGTGACGGTATACCCTATCTGGTGACTGTATACCCTATCTGGTGACGGTATACCCTATCTGGTGACAGTATACCCTATCTGGTGACTGTATACCCTATCTGGTGACGGTATACCCTATCTGGTGACTGTATACCCTATCTGGTGACGGTATACCCTATCTGGTGGCTGTATACCCTATCTGGTGGCTGTATACCCCATCTGGTGAAGGTATACCCTATCAGGTGAATGTATTCCCTATCTGGTGATGGTATACCCTATCTGGTGGCTGTATACCCTATCTGGTGGCTGTATATCCTGTCTGGTGACTGTATACCCTGTCTGGTGACTGTATACTGCGATATTGTGGCACTGTATACCCTATCTGGTGATGCTGGGCTGTATACTCCTGACAAAAGTGGTGGAAACTATAACGGGTGGGGCTTACGGGAAGTGGGCGGGGTCAAAAAGGAAGGGCAGGGTTTGGCGCCCCCCCATCCTAAAATGTCACCAGCCGCCACTGGTTAAACCCATCAGTTTATTTTTCGCTGTGTTCTGTTGGAGAGAATTTCTTTCACTTCCTGTCCTGGACATGCAACAGGAAATGAGAGGAAAGTGAGGACACTTCCCTTCTCGGACTGTAGTCACCAGCGCAGGTGTCCCCATTGGAAGATTTCCTCTCTACTCCTGTTCTGGTGACAACGTAACATTTTGGCTTTCCTATCACTTCCTTTCTCTATATAAATGGTCACCAGGACTAATGTAGAGGGGAAATTTCTCCAGAATCTCTGACAAAGGTTCTACTCCTCCTATATTCCATCCAAAAGTAAACTTTGTTATACATTCATCTTGGATTGAAGCTCCGGACATTTATTTTTCTAGTTTTGGATGGAATATGGAAGGGTTAACCTTCTGCCAAATTTTTATCACTGTTTGTGTTCCCTTTGGGGAGATTTCCCTTCATTTGTTGTTCCAGAGACCCAACAGGAAATAAGAAAATAAAAAAAAACAAGGGAAACCTCACCGGTGATGGCGTCACCGGAGGAAATAATCACCGGGACAGGAAGTGCCGGAAAATCTTTAAAAAAAAAAAAAAAAACTATTTGGCTGAAGTTAAACTTGAAATAAAAAATATAAAATAAATAATATAAAAAATAAAGTTCAAATTGAAGTCGGTTTATCAAAAAAAAAAAAAAAAATTTCTAAAAGGCCGTGAAGGACAGGGCCACTAATAAAGGAGGCCACTGCGGTAGTGGCCACTCCAAAGGGAACAAAAAAAAATAAAAGAATAAAGGACAACCCAGAGACCTTGTTGTTTACTTCCCTTTAGAGGGGTTTCCCTTGTGTTTGTCACTATTTTTAAACCGTCTTCCAATTGGGAAGGTATAAGGTAGGTTTTGATCTTTTTATTTACAGGCCTCGAAGTTAGGTTCTACTTACATATTGTTTCAAATGAAAACCTACCTTATATCCTCCTCATCTTGGAAACAGTCTCTAAGACCTCTTTAAAGGGGAGATGTAATCAGGACCACTGGT
>BLSH010110744.1:70455-85908 GCA_018402905.1 Glandirana rugosa | reverse complement strand
GCTGGGTGTGAGAAATAACCTGTTAACATATGACAATTTTGGGGAAAAAAAAATTCATTTTGCAAAGAATTGTGGGAAAAAATTACAACTTCAAAAAATTCACCATGCCTCTTACTAAATGCCTTGGAATGTCTACTTTCCAAGAAGGGGTCATTTGGGGGGTATTTGTACTTTCCTGGCTTGTTAGGGTCTCAGGAAATGAGATAGGCCGTCAGTAAATCAAGTGTGATCAATATTCAGTGATTGGCACCATAGCTTGTAGACTCTATAACTTTCACAAAGACCAAATAATATCCACTAATTTGTTTTTTTTTTTACCAAAGATAGGTAGCAGTATAAATTTTGGCCAAAATTTATGAAGAAAAATTACTAATTTGCTAAATTTTATAACAGAAACGAAGAAAAATTAATTTTTTTACAAAATTTTCGGTCTTTTTTTAATTATAGCGCAAAAAATAAAAAACCCAGCGACGATTAAATACCACCAAAAGAAAGCTCTATTTGTGTGAAAAAAAGGACGCAAATTTCATATGGGTACAGTGTTGCATGACTGAGTAATTGTCATTCAAAGTGTGAGAGCGCTGAAAGCTGAAAATTGGTTTGGTTGTTAAGGGGGTTTAAGTGCCCAGTTGTCAAGTGGTTAAAGTAAAGCTGCATTCAGAACAATATTTAGGTTTCCCCAGGTGATCTGCTTCTGAGAATGCCAGTTGCCTGGCTGTCTTAGTGCTCCAGTATCTTTGACACTGAGTCACACCCCTGAATTTACTCTGAATATATTAGCTGCATGTTTGCTCCAAGAAGTGATTCAGACAGTTGCACTTTTAAGCAGGTCCAATTTTCAAATATTTGGCTCATAACCTTCCCTCCACACATATGACAAAAAACAAACTCTAGCAGAGGAAAAAGTTTACTTCACTTGACAAGAAATAACCTGAAATAACGTCACAAGACAATGTTTTTGGCAGTTTCATAATATACAGCACGTTTTTCCCTGCATGACACACAAAAGACCCCCTCCCCCCATTTCTGTCGCCCTCACATTCAACTCACATAATCTAACCATGAACAAAAACCCGATGTAAAATCCTTCTTATATATTACAGTCCATTCAGACTGGCAATGTGAACATTCCCATACATGAGATGAATATGTAACTTTAAGATAAACACTGATCAGGGCATTGTCCTTAAAATTGTTCTTCTCGGTCTTTAGGTGTTTTATAAAATTATACAGCTTTGTAAATCCAGGAAAAGTAAACTTTCCTCTATATCTTTAATGGTTTGTGTTGACATGAAAGCCTCACCAGTGGTGGAACTGGGTCTAAGAAAAAACAGTAAGATATGACCACGCAACAACGACCTTGTATCCTGCAAGTTAGCCTTCTGTTCCAGGCCTCATAAAGACTGAAATCCAAGGTTTCTTGTAAATCCTGGCAGAGTAAATGTTCCTTGATATCTTTACCAGTTTGGGTTCACATGAAAGCCTCACCGCTGGTGGAACTGGTCTAAGAAAAGACAGACACCATGGAACAATCTAAGATATAACCACGTAACAACGACCTTGTATCCTGCAAGATAGCCCTGTGTACGAGGTCCTCATCAAAACTGAAATCAAAGGTTCCTTGTAAATACTGGAAGAGTAAACATTCCTTGATATCTTTACCAGTTTGTGTTGACATGAAAGCCTCACCACTGGTGGAACTGGTCTAAGAAAAGACAGACACCATGTAACAATCTAAGATATAACAACGTAACAACAACCTTGTATCCTGCAAGATAGCCCTGTGTACGAGGTCCTCATCAAGACTGAAATCAAAGGTTCC
Organism: Glandirana rugosa; assembly: GCA_018402905.1. Lineage (NCBI taxonomy): Eukaryota > Metazoa > Chordata > Amphibia > Anura > Ranidae > Glandirana > Glandirana rugosa. The sequence goes on along the minus strand of BLSH010110744.1, from coordinate 84,086 downwards.
TTGTAAATCCTGGAAGAGTAAACGTTCCTTGATATCCATACCAGTTTGCATTGACATGAAAGCCTCACCACTGGTGGAACTGGTCTAAAAGAAGATAGACACCATGGAAGTCTACAATGTGACCACGCAACAGTGACCTTGTATCCTGCAAGTTAGCCCTTTGTTCCAGGCCTCATCAAGACTGAAATGAAAGGTTCCTTGTAAATCCCCGAAGAGTAAGCCTCATTACTGGTGAAACTGGTCTAAGAGAAGATAGACACCATGGAACGGTCTAAGATCTGATCACACAGCAGCCGCCTCAAATCCTGCAAGTTAGCCTTGTGTACCAGGTCCTCGTCAAGACCAAAAGCAAAGTTCCTTTTCAAATCCTGGAAGAGTAAACGTTTCTTGATATCCCAGTTGGCGTTGTAATGAAAGCCTCGCTACTGGTGAAAATGGTCTAAGAGAAGATAGACTCCATGCAACAGTCTAAGATCTGTCCACACAACAGCGACCTTGTATCCAGCAAGTTAGCCTTGTGTACTAGGTCCTCGTCAAGAAATTCAAAAACAAATGCAAAAGGTTCTTTATGCCCAGAAAAGTCTGATAATCTTTTTTTGATAAAGAGAAACAGCTCGATGCAGACCAAGAGAGAAGATTAAGCACTTCCCATCCCAATAACAAAAGTCAAAGTCTAAGATCATGGATTTGCTATCTTTCTGTGAGGAGAAAGTTGTTTAGGTTTTCAAGAGTCTATGGTCATATTTAAATACTTTAGGTTTGGATGTATTTGGCAATAAAATCAGAACATGTTGCTGTACGGTCCTTAGCTACAAAAAGTTCAGTAGGACTGTTTGAGTCTAACCTGGGAACCTTGGTCCATGATCTCAATAACACCACAACGAAACTGGTCTACAAAGAGATTGGCAAGTCTACCATGGGAGGTATCCAAGGTTTTGCCAAGATGTTGAAATTATTTCCTGCAAAACATCCTTTTCTTTATCCCATTAAAAAAACAATTAATGTTTTTGAGTTCATTAAACCTGGAGGATCTTTTGATGAACAAGTCGAATTAGAACAAAGAACTTGAGAACAATATTTGACCTCATTCAAAAAGCACAGAGCAGAAAACTATCTCCAAATTATTTGGGATTTTTTCTTGTCCTAGGAATGAAGACAGACCTAAAATCATTTACTGTACAGTCATTTAATACTTTTGGAAATAAAATGAGAATTTATTTGGCCAAAGCTTGGTGGCCCCTAAACAGAGTGCCAAGCAAACACGTTTCTCAGTTTTGCTTTTCCACACTGGTCCTGGCTGATGTGAACGTAACAAGGTAGTGCAACTAGACTATGATAAGTTTCATCATGACAATTATCCAATATTAGACAACTTATTTCCTTTACATTGTGGCACAGTTATATTTTTCCTTTCATTAGCCAGCATGAAGAATATCGAAGGCCAAATTTTGATCACTTTGAAGATCAGAAAGACTGAGTGAATGTTGATTGAAATGGAAGGAACCTGGCAAGAACAATAACTCCTTTGAAGCCCAACACAAATTGTCCAACTCTTCAGGTGACCTGGGAATTCTTTGAGATCATTGGTCACGTCTTGTGCTTAAAATGAAGTTGGTCCCTTTTTACGGGACATTTGTGCTGTTCCAGAAAAAAGAAATGGATGCATCCAACTATGGACAGAAAAGCTAGCAGCAGTTCCTGGCCAATCCTCAAATCGACCTTCAGCTTTTTCTGGTTGATTGTAGGACCAAGCATCTTTTTCCTCCTTCAATGGTTGCACAATATAACCCAGCCTGATTGTTAGGCCCAGACATTTACCAGTGTTTGCTTGCCCAGTCATGTAACTCTAAGACTCAAGCTGAACTAGATTTCTTCTTGACATCGTTGGTCTGGATGACTATCTGCCGTGCGGCCTGCAGGACACGATATCGCTCCCGAAGGTTCCTCCTCCTGACGTGTTCGTTGGTAATCTCCTGGACATATCGGGCGGGAAACCAGCCCTTCTTGCCATCGGAAAGCCGGATACCCTCATACCAACCTGTGGATGAAAAACGGTGTCAGCTTTGCAAGTGATACATATCTACATACAATATTTAGAATAATAATTTTGCCTTTTTTCTTGTGATCTGCAGGATTATAGGTTACAAAATGTTTTCCTGTCTTGGTTTCTAGAATATTTAATACTAAAAGATGCTGGTTTTTAGTAGGGGCATGATTGAAAGCTGCAGCATAACTCAAATCTGGTGTACCAAAGTCATTGGCCCTCAGAGATGACTCTTAGCTTTCAATGAAAATCTGCCAACTTCAACATCTTTTGTGCAGCTTTTGAGAGCGTCAGTGAGCCAACACCTACCAAAAAAACCTTAGGGGTTTGAAATAGGAAGACTGAAGTGGTTATGATATTTTCAGCGGACTCTTCTATGATGTCAGTTTTTCCAAATGTGCCCTACCTGCCTCCTGCACATTGTTATACAAGGCAGGGGTCCCCAACTCCCAGGCCGCAGACCGTGACCGGTTCGTGGCCTGTCGATGACCAGGCCGCACAGCAGGAGGTGAGCGGTGTGACAGACTCACTCGTAAAACAGAGGCTTTAGGTGGGGACTGCTGGCTAGCCTCTTGCCTACTGACTATGGGCCCTGGCTTTCAAGGGAACACTACTCCTTAGGGGGTGGGTGCCTGGGGGACCCTTGGAGTGGTCTTATTTCTGATTCAAGTTCATATATCGCCAGACTCTGGGAATCTAGGCCCGGGATCCATGTTTATTAGCAAGCTGGTGCTGGTGGTCTCCTGTGCTCTAATGTGTTTATTGTAAGCATGTCTTTCCCATTGTTAATTGGGTTCTCTTATAATGACCTATCTAGTGGACAGAATACACAAACATGTGTCTCTCTCGTTGTGTGCCTCCTAGAGTGCAGTCCCAGTGTTAATTGGGTAAATTAAATCAACTATTGTTTCTGTATGCCTGAGCATCCCTTGTAGATGAGATTAATCTCGTGACCACTTTGACTTGTTATGGAACTATTGTCAGATGTTATGTTTTATGCTTATAAGAATGTGTATTAGTGACAAAACAACCCTTTTGGCTAACAGAGGCGGGAGTCAAGAAAAGACTTTATAAACTTAATATAAATAAATCACCAGGACCAGATGGCTTACACCCAAGAGTCCTCCGAGAACTCAGTCAGGTTATAGCCAGACCACTGTTCCTAATATTTGCGGACAGCATACTGACAGGAATAGTAACAGCTGATTGGAGAAAAGCCAATGTGGTAGCAATAGTCAAAAAAGGGCAGAGACATATTCCTGGAAACCACAGGCCAGTCAGCCTAACATCAATAGTGGGTAAATTATCGAAGGGGATGATTATATCCAAAAATCTACAGAGGAAAAAAATATCATTAGTAGTAATCAGCATGGGCTTACAAAAGGCCGTTCCTGCCAGACCAATCTGCTAACATTCTATGAGGATGAGAGCTGCCATCTAGATAGGGGGAGCCCTGTGGATTTAGTGTATCTGGATCTTGCAAAAGCATTTGATACAGTCCCTCATAAACGCTTAATCTACAAATGGAGGTCTGCAGGAGTGGACCATAAGGGTAAAAAACTGGTTACATGGATGTGTCCAAAGGGTGGTGATAAATAACAAATACTCAGACTGGTCTGGAGTGGGGTACCCCAAGGTTCTGTCTTGGGACCAATTCTTCAATTTATTCATAAATGATATAGAGGGCGGGATAAATAGCTCAGTCTCAGTTTTTACGGATGACACAAAGATAAACAGGGCAATAACGTAACATCAGGATATGGAAATTTTACAGAATGACCTGAACAAAATAATGGAGTGGGCAACCAAATGGCAAATGAGGTTTAATGTGAAGAAATGTAAAGTAATGCACTTGGGGGCAAAAAACAAAGGCAAACTACTTACTAGGGGGAGAGCCACTGGGGGAATCAAGAATGTAATAGCATGCAATGTCAAGCTGACGCTACCAAAGCCGGCAGAATATTAGCATGCATAGAAAAGGGATATACTCCAGGGATAAAATGATAATCCGGTCACTTTATAAAACTCTAGTTAGGCCTCATCTGGAGTTTTCTGTCCAGTTCTGGTCACCAATCCTCAAAAGGGTGTGCTGGAACTGGAGAAAGTCCAAAGAAGGACAACAAAACTAATAAGGGGACTGGAGGACCTCAATTACTCGGAAAAACTGCAAACACTAAATTTGTTCTCCCTGGAGAAGCGACTCTTGAGAGGGGACATAGTAGCAATCTACAAATAACTCAATGGGGATCCCAGCACAGGAAAAAAAAACTACTCAGTCTCAAGGAATGTAAGAGGACACGGGGCCACACAATGAGAATGGAGGAGAAGCGGTTTAGCCTTAAACTGCGTAGGGGGTTTTTCACTGTCAGGGCGGTAAGGATGTGGAACGCTCTTCCACAAGTGTTGGTGGCAGCGGGGAGTATTGATATTTTTAAAAGACTCTTGGATGTGCATCTTAAAGAGCACAACATACAGGGATATGGGAAATAATTATAGACACTGACTCACGTACACCTACACAGGTTGAACTGAATGGACTATTGTCTTTTTTTCAACCTTACCTACTAGGTACTGTAACTATGTATTGTACAGTATTTTGTATCTAGGGTTGTAGGTGTCAAATAGTCCGGCCACCTAGGTTGATTTAAGTGACTAGTTAATTAGCTCATGTTAATTATATCACTGTCAGCTATTAGTTGCTAGAGATGAATTAGCATATCGTTTATGATGGCTGTTTCTTAGTTATGTTAATTATATTTCTGTATACAATTTCCTTTGCGCACGATGATGTGATCATTCTCATCTTACCTGCTATACTATAAATTCTGTGTGGGTGTTCAATAAACAGTTCCAGTTCTCATGCAAGCTATTTGTCGGCTAGTCTTGTATGGTCAGCTATAATATCTGGTTCCTATGTCCAGACTGGAGGAAGCTGTATATAGTAGAAGACAGCTTACCGCTCCAGGTGAAAAAGAGATTACCTTGAGGATCTGGGATGAGTGCCCGCCTCGGCTCGCCACCGTAATTACTGGGAATTAAGGAATGGCCGCACCTCAATCAGGATCCAACGTCTTCATTTATATAATATCCAGCATGTATTATAACATCAGAGGACCAGCTTGCTAATGGTGGACATGTTTCATGTACCACATGTGCACGAAACATGTCCACCATTAGCAAGCTGGTCCTCTGATGTCATAATACATGCTGGATATTGTGATGTAACTGGGAATTGTAGACAATGATATAAAGGGCGGGCTGTGCTGTAAAGGGGGGTTGTGGTCTGTAGGGGGTCTGAGGGCTGACTCCATGAATATCCCATCACCAACACTTAGTTAACCCTAATAAGCCCTTATGCACACCTAGGTACCCTGTTTCCCGGAAAATAAGCCCTACCCCAAAAATAAGACCTAGTGTGATTTTTGTGGATGGCTGCAATGTAAGCCCTACCCCAAAAATAAGCCCTAGTAAAAGTCATTGTAAAAATATGTAATCCGTTTTGTAAAAAGACTACATAATGTGAAAATACCTTATTTACAGCACCGCTGGGCGCTCACGTGACCCGCTGAAGATCTTCTCCTCTCCTCCCGGCTGACGTCAGCAGCCCCCTCCCTCTGCAGTGTTCAGAATGGGGCTGACGTCAGCGGGGATCTCGGCCCCTCCCTCTGCAGTATTCAGAGAGGGGAAGTAGATCTCTGGGGGTGCACGTGAGTGCCCAGTGGCACTGCAAATAAGGTATTTTCCACAATAAAGTTACACAAGGAGACACACTGCACTATATAATCATTTTACAGAATGGATTACATAATGTTACAAGGTTAACTAAGGTTTTGGGATTACAGAATGTCATAATGCTGACTCCTGAGCTGACAGGGGGAGGGGGGGTGGAGAAGACAGGGGACACAGGAACTGTTTAAAAAAAAATTTTTATGGTTTTATACCAGGTTTCTTAGAACATAGAGAGGGGTAAAAGACACAGCACAAGCACTGTGTGGTCTATCATGCTTTAAAGCAGGGGTAGGCAACCAGTAGCCCTCCAGATGTTGTGGAACTACATTTCCCATGAGGCATTGCAAGGCTGGCAGTTACAATTACTCCCAGATGCATGATGGGACTTGCAGTTCTGCAACAGCTGGAGGGCCCCAGGTTGCCTACCCCTGCTTTAAAGGATCTGGAAAAAAAAATCCTGAAGATGACATGACTGTATTTGAATAAATGTAGATTAGTGTACATACCGTGAATAAACCAGACATCCCCTGAAAATAAGCCCTAGTTTGTTTTTTGTAGCCAAAATTAATTTATGTTCGGGGAAACACGGTCGTTTTTTCACCCTCTATTCCTCCGGCCTTGTAACTGAAAGCCTGTATGGAGCTGTGGGCACAAAGCTGGAGGGAGAGTCTGCAGGAGCCTGACATTGCACCCACGATCCAAGGATTGCTGTTGCAATGCTATGCAGGCCCCTGATGAAAAAAAATGGATCATTTTTTTTCTTCACCTGCAAAAACATGTGCATTTATTATTTATTTTTTTTAGAAAAGGTGAACTTAGCCTTCAATAGCAGGATATGGGTCGTTATGGATTAGGTTACCCAGTTATAAGCAGATAAGCCAACTTCTAATGAGTGATTCATTCCAAATGAACCCAACGTTCTCCATTTCACACCAATCACGCATATTAGTTGGCGCTCTGTCCTACCATGCCCTTCAGCACTCACCTTCAGATGTTTTACGCAGCACATTAACGATGTCAGAGGGCTCCAGGTTCAGCTCATCGGCCTGCACGGCGGTGTACTGCTCCACGCAATGTACCTGGGGGCAATCTGGTGATGAAGGGAAATGGCATTAGATCAGGAAAGTATAACAGAGCGACAATCTGAGCAGCATGGAGGGGCAGAAGATACAGTAAATTTGGGTACACAGGACTATATTTAAAATGCCATATACAGTTAGATCCATATATATTTGGACACGGGCAAAATTTTCATACTGTGCCACCAAAATAAAATTTAAACAAAACAATCCAAATTCATTTGAAGTGCAGACTTTCAGCTTTAATTCAAGGGGCTGAACATAAATATCAAGTTCAAATTTTAGCAACGTCAACCCTTTTTATACACAGCTCCCCCCATTTTCAGGGGCTCAAATATAATTGGACAAATGAATATAATCATAAATAAAATGTTCATTTTTAATATTTTGTTGAGAATCCTTTACTGGCAATGACTGCCTGAAGTCTGGAACCCATGGGCATTACCAAAGACTGAGTTTCCTGCTTTCTGATGCTTTGCCAGGCTCTAACTGCAGCTGTCTTCAGTTGTTCTTTGTTTGTGCCTTCAGCAGGTAAAATGCTCAATTGAGTTGAGATCAGGTGACTGACTCGGCCATTGCAGAATATTTCACTTATTTTCCTTCAAAAGCTCCTGGGTTGCATTTGCAGTGTGTTTTGGATCATTGTCCATCTGTACTGTGAAGCGCCGTCCAATCAACTTTGCTGCATTTGGCTGAATCTGGGCTGACAGTATATCTCTAAACATTGCAGAATTCATCCGGCTGCTTCTGTCACATAATTAATAAACACCAATGACCCAGTGCCACTGGAAGCCATGCGTGCCCATGCCATCACACTGCCTCCACCGTGTTTTACAGATGATGTTATGAGCTGTTCCAAGCCTTCTCCACACATTTTCTTCCCATCATTCTCGTACAGATTCATCTTAGTTACAGTATCTCACAAAAGTGAGTACACCCCTCACATTTTTGTAAATATTTTATTCTATCTTTTCATGTGACAACACTGAAGAAATGACACTTTGTAAAGTGTAGTGAGTGTACAGCTTGTATAACAGTGTAAACTTGCTGCCCCCTCAAAATAACTCAACACACAGCCATTAATGTCTAAACTGCTGGCAACAAAAGTGAGTACACCCCTAAGTGAAAATGTCCAAATTGGGCCCAAAGTGTCAATATTTTGTGTGGCCATCATTATTTTCCAGCACTGCCTTAACCCTCTTGGGCATGGAGGTCACCAGAGCTTCACAGGTTGCCACTGGAGTCCTCTTCCACTCCTCCATAACGACATCACTGAGCTGGTGGATGTTAGAGACCTTGTGCTCCTCCACCTTCCGTTTGAGGATGCCTCACAAATGCTTAATAGGGTTTAGGTCTAGAGACATGCTTGGCCAGTCCATCACCTTTACCCTCAGCTCCTTTAGCAAGGCAGTGGTCGTCTTGGAGGTGTGTTTGGGGTCGTTGTCATGTTGGACTACTGCCTTGTGGCCCAGTCTCCGAAGAGAGGGGATCGTGCTCTGCTTCAGTATGTCACAGTACATGTTGGCATTCATGGTTCCCTCAATGAACTGTAGCTCCAAAGTGCCGGCAGCACTCATGAAGCCACTGGCCCATGACACTCCCACTACCATGCTTGACTGTAGGCAAGACACACTTGTCCTTGTACTCCTCACCTGGTTGCCGCCACACACGCTTGACACCATCTGACCCAAAGACGTTTATCTTGGTCTCATCAGACCACAGGGCATGGTTCCAGTAATCCATGTCCTTAGTCTGCTTGTCTTCAGCAAACTGTTTGCAGGCTTTCATGTGCATCATCTTTAAAAGAGGCTTCCTTCTGGGATGACAGCCATGCAGACCAATTTGATGCAGTGTGGTCTGAGCTTTCAACCTCTGCAGCAATGCTGGCAGCACTCATACGTCTATTTCCCAAAGACAACCTCTGGATATGACGCTGAGCACATGCACTCAACTTCTTTGGTCGACCATGGCAAGGCCTGTTCTGAGTGGAACCTGTCCTGTTAAACCACTGTATGGTCTTGGCCACTGTGCTGTCGCTCAGTTTCAGGGTCTTGGTAATCTTTTTATAGCCTAGGCCATCTTTATGTAGAGCAACAATTCTTTTTTCAGATCCTCAGAGAGTTCTTGTGCCATGTTGAACTTCCAGTGACCAGTATGAGAGAGTGAGAGTGATAACACCAAATTTAACACACCTGCTTCCCATTCAAACCTGAGACCTTGTAACACCAATGAGTCACATTACACCGGGAGGGAAAATGGCTAATTGGGCCCAATTTGGACATTTTAACTTAGGGTGTACTCACTTTTTTTTGGCAGTGGTTTAGACTAATAATGATTGTGTGTTGAGTTATTTTGAGGGGACAGCAAATTTACACTGTTATACAAGCTGTACACACTACTTTACATTGTAGCAAAGTGTCATCTCTTCAGTGTTGTCACATGAAAAGATAGAATAAAATATTTACAAAAATGTGAGGGGTGTACTCATTTTTGTGAGATACTGTACATCCGTCCAAAGAATGATTTTCCAGAACTGGTCTGGCTTTTCTATTCTTCAGGCTTATAAATGGTTTGCACCTTGTGGTGAACCCTCTGTATTTGCTCTTCTGAAGGCTTTTCTTGATTGTAGACTGGGACAATGATATGTCCACCTCCTGGAGAGTGTCCTTCACTTGTCTGGATGTTGTGAATGGGTTTTCCTTTAGCATAGAGAGGATCCTGTGATCATCCACCACTGTTGTCTTCCATGGACATCCAGGCCTTTTTATGTTGCTGAGTTCACCAGTGTCGTCTTCTTTCCTCAGAATGTACCAAACTGTTGATTTGACTACTCCTAATGTTGCTGCTATCTCTCTGATGGATTTGTTTTGTTTTTGAAGCCTTACAATGGCCTGTTTCACTTGACAGCTCCTTTGAACGTATGATATAGATTCCAAATGCAAATGCCACACTTAGAATCAACTCCAGACCTTTTATCTGCTTATTTGATGAAGGAATAAAGCAGTAGCTCACATCTGGCCATGTAACAGCTTTTGATTCAATTCTCCAATTACTTTTGGTCCCTTGAAAAAGAGAGGATGGCCATTCTTAAGAGCCGTAATTCCTAAACCTCCGATTTGGATGTACATACCTTCAAATTAAACCTGAGCGTGTGCACTTTCAGCCCATATCCATTATAGAACTATAGCTTGAATATGTTTTGGTAAATACCTGAAAAAAACTAAAATTGTGCCTGTGTCCAAATATATATGGACCTAACTGTAGTAGAGCGAACACAGAATCATACAATATGATACATATAGAAAATGTTTATGCAAAGATCACATACTGTGTCCAACACGTTTCAAAGTCAACTAACTACTTCTTCAGAGGAGCCCTGCAAATATTTTGGACTGAGAAACCATCAACATTTATGAAAATGAATGACTTGTGACCGAGGCCAGACAATTCTCAGCACAATGCTCTACAGAAAACTAATCTCTATAAAGGGACACTGGAAATCACAGAAAGCAAACTCACCCCAATCCTCGTATATCGTGTCACTACCAGATAACGCGTCATCGTTCTTACTGGGCAATGCTCCCGCCCAACGGTGCAAGTCAGACCTGAGTGGAACAATAGACGACAAGATGAGTGACCCCTTCTATATGTGTCATCCTGCAGGAGTACAGACTCCTATCTCCTTCTATATGTGTCACCCTGCAAGAGGAGTACAGACCCATATCTCCTTCTATATGTGTCACTCTGCAGGAGGAGTACAGACTCATATCTCCTTCTATATGTGTCATCCTGCAGGAGGAGTACAGACTCATATCCCCTTCTATATGTGTCACTCTGCAGGAGGAGTACAGACCCATATCTCCTTCTATATGTGTCACTCTGCAGGAGGAGTACAGACTCATATCTCCTTCTATATGTGTCATCCTGCAGGAGGAGTACAGACTCCTATCTCCTTCTATATGTGTCACTCTGCAGGAGGAGTACAGATTCATATCTCCTTCTATATGTGTCACCCTGCAGGAGGAGTACAGACTCAAATCTCCTTCTATATGTGTCACCCTGCAGGAGGAGTACAGACTCATATCTCCTTCTATATGTGTCACCCTGCAGGAGGAGTACAGACTCATATCTCCTTCTATATGTGTCACCCTGCATGAGGAGTACAGACTCATATCTCCTTCTATAAGTGTCACCCTGCATGAGGAGTACAGACTCATATCTCCTATATGTGTCATCCTGCAGGAGGAGTACAGACTCATATCTCCTTCTATATGTGTCACCCTGCAGGAGGAGTACAGACTCATATCTCCTTCTATATGTGTCATCCTGCAGGAGGAGTACAGACTCATATCTCCTTCTATAGGTGTCACCCTGCAGGAGGAGTACAGACTCATATCTCCTTCTATATGTATCACCCTGCAGGAGGAGTACAGACTCATATCTCCTTCTATAGGTGTCACCCTGCAGGAGGAGTACAGACTCATATCTCCTTCTATATGTGTCACCCTGCAGGAGGAGTACAGACTCATATCCCCTTCTATGTGTGTCCTCCGATAATGGGAGGAGCCTACTCACTGTGTTGGTGCTTTAAAGAGCCGGTCACAGGTTTTGCCTTGGTGGTTCTCCAGTAGGGTGAGGAAGAAGCTGTTCTCCATTGTAGGGCAGGACTGGAGTTGAACCAGAGAACGGTGAGCATAATCCACAACGACATGCCGGTCAGAGCTGAAATAATAGGAGTAGAACTTTGAGAAGGAGGGACATAGAGAAGGCGGGATACAGTGGACTGATGGACAGAGTGACAAAGATAGAGAAGATAATACGGGAGAGTCTGGTACCCTTTCTTCTGGGTGATCAACAGGAAATCATTGAAAAGGAAGAAGTAGACTGGGGTCAGTTTGGTGGGTTTGATACCGAAGAGACTCCCCTTCTGCTGCACTTCACTCAGTTCCCCTTGCTTCTCCAGGAACCGGCTCTGAGAAATGATTGGAATGGCCTGCAAGTAAAATGCATTAGTGATTAATAGCACTCAACCCTCATCAGCATGACCCATCAGATCCTCAGCATGGCTCCTCCAAGACTTTGTCTGCAGTAACAGAGCTCCACTCCAGAGAAAACAAGTAATACTAATGTCCCAGTCCTGAGGAGCTACAAAGCCCCACCCTGTGCCACAAAGCTCCACCCCTGAGGTGCCATGACAGGTATAAAATGCTGCCTCCATACATAAGCTGACCTTTATCTTGTCGAAATCAATCTTGGAGGAGAGTTGGATCAGTTCCTCCGTCTGCCGCATGCGACCCACCTCCTGGTTGCACTCCGTGATAATCTGAGAGATTCGGGAGAAAATGCAATAAATGCAATTCTGTCAGGAACATAATATAGCTTGTAAATGAAAAACAAGAAAAAATATACATATAATCTTTGTTGCCATTATTTTCTTCCAAACTTCCAATACTGGGACAGTATTTTCTGAGCCTGCAATAAAATTGTGAAGTTGCTGTGCTGTCTCAGCGGCGACTGGCTCAGTGTCCTCTGTACAGCACTGTGGTATATGTCAGAGTTATATAAATGTATAATAATAATAGTGTGCGACTGTGGGGGGACATTAGAGTGTAAGCTCCTCTGGTACATACACTAAATGTGACTGGCTCAGTGTTCTCTGTACAGCACTGTAGTATATGTCAGAGTTATATAAATAAAAAATACATATAATAGTTTGTGACTTTTCCTCTCCCACCTCCAACACATACTATGTCAATGTACACACAACACATGTAACATGTCTGTACCTTGGAGACGGCATCCAGGGCTTTGCTGGCATTCTGTTCAGCATCTGAACCCTCCTCTGTCCTCTTCAGAATATTCTTTGGGGACGAAAAAAAAAAGGGAGGATCACTGGCTGGATTTGAGGATAGGTGGAGCAGAGTGATAGACCACAATGGAAGGAAGGTGTGAGCAGGTATAGGGAAGGATCAGGGTAGGATGGAGAGGAGTAAAAGAGGGGGGGGGGGGTCAAAGTGGGGTGGAGTGGAGGGTGTAAGGAGTTTAAGTGTGAGGTGGAGAGGGGGTTAAGAAAAGGCGTAGAGTGGGATGGATAAGGGGTGTGGGAAGGTTCAGATTGGGGTGAAAAAGGGGCACAGGGAGGTTGAGTAGGGTGGAGTGGAGAATACTGGGAAGTTCAGAGAGGGGTGGAGAACACTGGGAGGTTCAGAGTGGGGTGGAGTGGGGGACATTGGGAGGTTCAGAGGGGGTGTAGTGGAGGACATTGGGAAGTTCAGAATAGGGTAGAGTGGAAGACATTGGGCGGTTCAGAGTGGGGTGGAGTGGCGGACATTGGGAGTAGTGTTGAGCGAACCCGGACTGTAACGTTCGGGTCCGTACCGAACTTTCGGGTGTCCGTGGCACGGACCCGGACCCGGACATTTCAAAAATCGTTCGGGCCAGTGTACTACGTGGCCGGTTAGTGTCGGTACGGTAATCATCCGTACCGACACTACCGAAGATTCCCGTTTGGTCACTTTGCGAACAACTAACCGACGGGACGTCGAAGAGTTGTGCACCTCATTTTATCGTCTTGGGGCCTGGCTTGGGCTTGCTAAAAACTTTACAGGCCCAGGCCCAGGCACGGTGCCTGTGGGCTTTCAAGCCATGCCTGGGCTTGCAATGTCAGGCCCAAGCGAGTTGTGATGAGGGTTACAGGCGGTGAGGTGGGGTGAGACTTGGCGGGTTACAGAAGGTGAGATGGGATAAGACTTGAAGGGTTACAGGAGGTGATGTGGGGG
>BLSH010110744.1:0-19895 GCA_018402905.1 Glandirana rugosa | reverse complement strand
CTGATAGCTGGCACAGGTGGGCACTGGTGCAACAAGCACTGTTAGGGATGGCACTGGCAGGCATCATATATGGGCACAGTGCCATCCCTACAGTGCATAATATGGCCCTTACCTGGTGGTCTAGTGGGGGCTCCCTGGTGGTCCTGGGCGGCCTCTGCATGACTTCCCTGGTGGTCCTGGGCGGCCTGGGTGTGCTGTCCGGCAGGGGGGGCTCCCTGGGGTCTTGATCCGGCTCCCTGGTGGTCCAGTGGGGTGAATCTGAGGGTGGCTGCGCTGATAAACGTTCAGCGCAGCCCCCCCCCCGTCAGAAGAGCAGCCGATCGGCTCTCCGCTGCTCAGGTCTGCAGACCTGAGCAGAGGAAAAGCCGATCAACGGCTCTTCCTATTTACACTGTGATCAGCCGTGGTTGGTCACGGCTGATCACATGGTAAAAGGCTTCGGATCAAAGCCTTTTACCTCGGTCGGTAGTGCGGTGGGTCAGACTGACCCACGGCACCACCGATCGCCGCGATGCGCGCCCCCAGGGGCGCGCGATCGCGCATTATCCTGAGGACGTCAATAGACGTCCAGTCAGGATAATGAACCCCCCGCCTGGACGTCATTTGTCAATGCGCCGGGCGGGAAGTGGTTAAAGTGGTAGTAAACCCATCCATTTAACAGTTTAAAAACCAGTTATATTTCCGGCACGTGCTGGAAATGTAACACTTCCATTGGTGGTGCTCTAAACCAAACTGTCAAAACATCCAATGGCTGGTCTCATAGTTGATCACATGTGCAGCATCATGGCAGTTGTAGATTAAACAGAGGCCAAGATGGCAGCTTCCTTGGCTGAAAATGATAGGGGGGGTTTACTACCACTTTAATAGTTGAGGCCTCTCCCCCTTCCCTTTGCCCACTACCACCATCCATTCACGTATTTCTTAAAGCAGAGCTAGGGTTGCCACCTCATCCATTTAAAAAGAAACACATATTAATTACACAGGTTCTGGGGTCAATTTAATGCAGGTTAGGTACTAAATTTATTTAATTCCCACCGTGTATATACATCGCTATTTTGACGTTGTATATCGTTGTTATGGCAGCAGCTAGCTATGTTTACATGGTGGGCGATTCTCTTTCGCATAAGGCTCCATGCACACTGAAGCTGATAAACGATCGTTTTTGGGCGTTTGGGCTTTTTTTTATAACAGCCCATGAACGCCCCTCTATGTTATCCTATGTGTCCATGCACACATGGACGTTTATCGTTGTTTCTCAGCAGTAGCATTGATGGGCTGTTGTCTGAACGCCCTAAAATTGAGAGTCGTTCCTCTGACCACAGAAAATGCTAGAAGGTTAAAAACGCTCAAAAACGCTCAAATACCCTAAAAAAACGCTGATAAAAGCTGAAAAACTCACTACAAAGCTACTGACGTTTTTAGAACGTTTATTTTTTTTCAACGTCCAGTGTGCATGGAGGCTTAAAGTGGTCCCAACGGTGGATTCGCCACGGGAATCACTTTTATGGGCAGCGGGAGAGGTGCCCCCTCTCCTCCCGAAGCTTCCAGGAAGGAGATCAGTACCGGCAGAAACGATCCGATCTGGTGTAGTGATGGGCAGGAAGTTGAGTGAAGACAAGATGGCCCCCATTTGACTCTTTGCCCTTGGAGGACCGGAGCGACGTCAAAGGGCCCATTTTTTTCATGTGTAAAAATAAAAGGCCTTTTTTTTTTTTTTTTTTTTATTGCCTTTAAGTGTATATGTGAGATGTGAGGTCTTTTTGACCCCAGATCTCGCTGTAAAGAGGTCCTGTCCTGCTTATTCCGATTACAAGGGATGTTTACATTCCTTGTAATAGTAAAAAAATAATCAAAAAAACATTGTTTTTTAAAAGGGACAGTGTAAAAATAAAAAATAAAAAGTAAAATAAATAAAAAAAATTTAAAGCACCCTATCCCTCTGAGCTCGCGCACAGAAGCGAAAGAATAGGCAAGTCGCGCCCACGTATGTAAGCGGTGTTCAAACCACACATGTGAGGTGCTGCTGAGAACGTTAGAGCGAGAGCAATAATTCTATCATTAGACATCCTCTGTAACTCTAAACTGGTAACCTTTAAAAAAAAAAAAATTAAAAGCATCGCCTATGGAGATTTTTAAGTACCGTAGTTAGTCACCATTCCACGAGCATGCCCAATTTTAAAGCGTGACATATTCGGTATCAATTTACTCTGTGTAACATCATCTTTCATATTATAGATTAAAATTGGGATAGCTTAACTGTTTTCTTATTTTTTAATTAAAAAAAGTGTATTTCTTCCAAAAAAAATTGCGTTTGTAAGACTGCCGTGCAAATACAGTGTGACAAAGTCCGATGTCCATTTTAATTTTTATGGTCTCTACTAAAAAAATACATAAGGTTTGGGGGTTCTAAGTAATTTTTCTAGCAAAAAATACTGATTTTAACTTGTAAACAACAAATGTCAGAAATAGGCTTGGTCCTTAAGTGGTTAATAGGCTCCAGAACGTGTGTAATTAATGTGTGCTCGGTTTTAAAGGGTGGCAACCCTAAGCGGAGCCATACCCATAATGATCTAACAATTAATGTTCTCTAGCAAGGAACATACATTTCACATGAATAATTATGCTACCAACAAAATGATTGTGTGCTGTAAATTGCTTCCAGCATTGCTCCTATTTCTTCTTGCTGGAGGCCGCCATTTTGTTGAAGCCCAGAGTAATCACTTCCTTATTGGAAGCTCTCCTGCTTTCTTTGGTCTCACAAAGTATATGTCACTTTCTTCAATTATAACGTGTACAGTAAATTTCCAGCCTTGATTGTATGTCTTGGCTCGGATAGAGAGGAAGGCTGACAGAAGCTTTACAGTGCTGAAGTTCACAGGCTGCAGATGAGGGATAAAGGGGAAAATATCAGGGACAGAAGACAAGACACTATCCTTGCAAGTCCAAAGCTGGCTACACATTATACATTTTTTTTGTTTGATTTCCTTTAGATTCACCTTCAACTATGTAGTGCAAGGACATGCCTGATTGCATACGATTTGAAAGTGTTTAGGTCTGACCTCAAATTTATATGGTTTTCATAAACCTAAAGGAAAGCTGTACAAGAAAGTTGTATAATGTATGACTGGCTTTAGTCTTTTGTGTCTCCCTGCAGCAGAGTTTGTCCTGTCACCTCCCCTGCTTTTCTTTTCTACCTCCCTAGTTCCCTTCACATAATCTGTGTCATTCCTGTTGCTTTCTTCCCCCTTCAGCAACAGTAAATCTTGAGGCTGATCGGTCTCTATTTAATTAACTTTATTTATTTCAGGTACTTATATCCAATGGGGACACTAGTTCTGGTGCCTGGGGCTCCCCAAGGGATTCCCTGAGCCTAGGATCACATTGGTCCAATTTGGCATGTGATTTGACATGTCGGCAATAGCACCGTCCGAATCGGTGCGGCGCCCCAACGATTCCCAAAAGTAGTTCCTGCACTACTTTTGGGGACCTCGGATGTGATTTCAATAGACATCGTTGCAGGAACCCGCACAGATGTCTGTCAAATCGCCCCCTAAGTTGGACTGCATTGCCAGGTTGAAATTGTGCGAGTTCAGCTGAACTAATCCGCAGCAATGTGAAACTAGGGTTAATGTGAAGGGATTTCCTCTCACTTCCTGTTTGGCTATGGGACAGGAAGTGAAGGGAAATCTCCCCAATGGGACACAAATGGCAAAAAATAAACCAACATGGGTTATTACTCTATCCAAAATGAAAAAAAAAAAAAAAAGTTTTGCCTGCAATTCAACTTTAAATTTACAATTGTGCAAAAGCGACAGAACCCAAAATTGTCCACAGACGATGCTTTAAAAGCCCTTACAGGTCATCAGTTTGGAGTTAAAGTATAACTAGAAGGCAAAGCTTTTTTATAGTTTTGGAAACAGTAGAGGTTGCTATCTGTGTCTCTGTTCAGGAGATTCACCCACTGGTGACCAGTATCATCAAAAGTGAAAGAAAATCCCACATTTTGTCACCGGGACAGGAATTGAGGGGAAAACTTCCAATGGGGACACTAGTTCTGGTGGCACCCACTTTGGAGGGATTTCCTTTCACTTCCTGTTGTGGCTATGGGACAGGAAGTGAAGATAAATCTCACCAAAGAGACAAAGATGGCAAAAAAAGAAAAAAAAAAACAGGGCTGACTATCTAAAATGAATATTAAAAAGTTTTGTCTTTAGTTCTACTTCAACTGTGAATAATGGCCCTAGAATTATTGCTCTCGCTCTGATGTCCATGGCAATGCCTCACGTGTGGAGCATTTGTATTTAAATACACGTGCACGCCCTACATTTGCACTGAGGTGCATAGGAGGGTTTTTTTCATTTAACTTTATTGCTATTACAAGGGGACTAACAAGCCCCCTATGTGATAGCATGGGCAAGTGACAGGCCCTCCTTATGAGGAGATCAGGGGTCTGTAAGGACCCCAATGTTTCCCCCGCAGCTAATCAAGAAACAGCTCGTGTTTGATTAACTGCTTCGCCAGCTACAGTAGCTGAGGAATGATCACTGTGAACCAGGAAGCAATCCTCATCCCTTCCAGGTTCACTAGTCGGGGACCAAATGTCCGTGGTGGGGGGTGTAGCACCTTCAGAGCCCCATAAAAGGGATCAGGCAGCTCTCGCTTTTATCTGAAAGCCGCTCACTGTACAAATCAATACCATGCTCACGTGAGCTTGTTTTAACCCCTCGAGTACCAGGCCTTTTAAAAACGTAGACAAGGGGTTAATGAAACATGCGGATTTAAAAATACGAGATTTTAGCGATTGTGGTTATAAGGGCATCCCCTCCCCCCTCTCCAGCCAAAACAAGAACATGTCTGGCTGTATGGAAATTTGCATTTTACATTTCTCAGAATAGAGAATTGCGTCACAGGACTGAGAATTGTTTACTGCATTCCAGACTAGTCACAGCCATGATCCCCAGAAAGGGTTAATTCGCCCAGGTGAACGCCATTCCTGACTCGTCTGCCTCCAGCAATGTCTTCTTACATGACTCACAACCAGGGAAATGTGACAACAAATCCACAACTCGCCAATCACGTGCCTGGGGACCCGGGAAAGCTTGGATTTTGTGTGATTGTATTCTGCAACCCGAGCGTTTACGGGAAGATGCTACCTCACTCCCAGAAAGGGCCAATCAGAAGAGTGCCCTGAGGTGACTGCAGAAGGAAATGCTTTTCAATCTAGATGGTGATTAACGAGGAAATGCAAATTAGTTCAGTTATATGTGGATTTGAAGTGGCTGACCAAGCCCCAAGAACTCAGCACAGGGATGGTGGGAGCCCTTCATAATGGGCACAACAGGTGTACAGACGAGGGAACTTAGCATAGAGATGGTGGGTACCCCTCATAATGGGCACAGCAGGTGTGCAGACCCAGGAACTCAGCACAGGGATGGTGGGAACCCCTCAAATGGGCACAGCAGGTGTACAGACCAAGGAACTCAGCACAGGGATGGTGGGAACCCCTCATAATGGGCACAGCAGGTGTACAGACCCGGGAACTCAGCACAGGGATGGCGGGAGCCCTTCATAATGGGCACAACAGGTGTACAGACAAGGGAACTCAGTATAGGGATGGTGGGTACCCCTCGTAATGGGCACAGCAGATGTATAGACCTGGAAACTCCGCACAGGGATGGTGGGATCCCCTCATAATGGGCACAGCAGGTGTACAGACCTGGAAACTCCGCACAGGGATGGTGGGAACCCCTCATAATTGGCACAGCGGGTGTATAGACCCAGAAACTGAGCACAGGGATGGTGGGAACCCCTTGTAATGGGCACAGCAGGTGTACAGACCTGGAAACTATGCACAGGGATGGTGGGAACCCCTCAAAATTGGCACAGTGGGTGTACAGACCCAGGAACTCAGCACAGAGATGGTGGGAACTCCTCATAATGGGCACAGCAGGTGTACAGACCTGAAAACTCCGCACAGGGATGGTGGGAACCCCTCATAATAGGCACAGCAGGTGTACAGAGCCAGGAACTAAGCACAGAGATGGTGGGAACTCCTCATAATGGGCCCAGCAGGTGTACAGAGCCAGGAACTAAGCACAGGGATGGCGGGATCCCCTCATAATGGGCACAGCAGGTGTACAGACCTGGAAACTCAGCACAGGGATGGTGGGAACCCCTCATAATGGGCACAGCAGGTGTACAGGCCTGGAAACTCAGCACAGGGATGGTGGGAACCCCTCATAATGGGCACAGCAGGTATACAGACCTGGAAACTCAGCACAGGGATGGTGGGGATCCCTCGTAATGGGCACAGCAGATGTACAGAGCCAGGAACTCAGCACAGAGATGGTGGGAACTCCTCATAATGGGCACAGCAGGTGTACAGACCCAGGAACTCAGCATAGGGATGGTGGGAACCCCTTGTAATGGGCACAGCAGGTGTACAGACCTGGAAACTCCGCACAGGGATGGTGGGAACCCCTCAAAATTGGTACAGTGGGTGTACAGACCCAGGAACTCAGCACAGAGATGGTGGGAACTCCTCATAATGGGCACAGCAGGTGTACAGACCCAGGAACTCCGCACAGGGATGATGGGTACCCCTTGTAATGGGCACAGCAGGTGTACAGACCAGGGAACGCAGCACAGGGATGGTGGGAACCCCTCAAAATGGGCACAGCAGGTGTACAGAGCCAGGACCCCAGCACAGGGAGGGTGGGAACCCCTAATAATGGGCACATCACAAAAAAATCTCACAATGCTCATCTCCAGGTCTCTGCAATTTCCCCTCTCCTGGTCCACTGCAGTGCCTTAACTACACTCGCTTTAACACATATTGTGTTGCAGGTGAACATGCTCTGCATTAGGTCCCTCTATCCATCTGAATGAGCTACCTAAGACACAAAAAAATCAAGGATGCATCATTTTTGGCCGCACACTACATTGCGATGCAAGGTGCTCTGGGCTGCCAGTCAGAATGAATAGCACCCCATCACGTGTAATGTGCATTGCTGGGTGCTGCGTTCGCTAGTGCAATAAAATGATGTGAAAGGGCCCTATGGGGGAAGTTTAAGTACAATTAGTCAATTAATCAAACTTTAAAGACGCGCTGTCTGGATGGTGTGAGCTTTTTCCACATTATCCCTCAACCAAGTCTAACAGCCATTTAAAAGGCCATCCCATGTGCGTATAAAACAATAAAAAGCTAAAGGAAGAAGAAAGCAAAAAGAATGGATCCTTCAATAGGAAAAGCCAGATCATAGATAAGACCTCATTCACACTGGCATATGCGTAGGTTCTGGCTGGCAGAGCAAGAGGAAAATCCTGCATAAAATACACATCTAAAATACTTTAGATACATACAGTCTTCTAATACTCTACAGGCATACGAGCGCCCGTGTAAGCGCACACGCGTAAAATCTGTTATGTACGGCCGAGGCGGCTGCGTCCTACTGTTAGGTACGCCACGGAATGCACACGTTTTCATGCCCGCAAAAACATACAGCGTATGCATCTAAATGCAGAATTTTAGACCCACGTGAAAAACATTCCTCCCACAGCGGTAACCTGCTATCCAAGGGAAAACCCAAACATCGATTTTTTTACGTAAAAAATGCAAATATATCCCCTATTTTTCCAGACCTTTTACCGCCAGGTCATTTCTAGAAACATTTGAAGTTCTTCAAGCTCTGCACTCTCGGTATGGCTCTTATATACAAAAAATGACAACGTTCTACAGGTAATGGGGAGTTCTTAGAGACTGAATGTCTACCTAAGAATTTCCTTTTTCTGATTACAATCCTGCAAAGGAACATCCAGGAATGACCTCACAGGTAAACCTGGGATTACATTTATGGTCGTTTACACAAATCAAAATTGTCCAACCTGTAGATTCAAGTACAGACCCGGGAACACAGCACTGTGATGGTGGGGCCGCTCATAATGGGCACAGCCGGTGTACACACCTGTAAACTTAGAACAGGGATGGTGGGAACATCTCATAATGGGCACAGCAGGAGAACAGACCAGGAAACCCCTCATAATGGGTACAGCAGGTATACAGACCTGGATACTCAGCACAGGGATGGTGGGAACCCCTCATAATGGGCACAGCAGGTATACAGACCTGGAAATTCAGCTCAGGGATGGTGGGAACCCTTCATAATGGGCACAGCAGGTATACAGACCTGGAAATTCAGCTCAGGGATGGTGGGAACCCCCCATAATGGTCACAGCAGGTGAGCAGACCTGGAAACTTAGCTAAGGGATAGCGGTAACCCCTCATAATGGGCACAGCAGGTGTAAAGACCTGGGAACTCAGCACAGGGATGGTGGGAACCCCTCATAATGGGCAGCGCAGGGATGGTGGAAACCCCTCATAATGGGCACATCAGCTGTAGAAACCTGAGAAGTCAGCACAAGGATGGTGGCAACCCCTTATAATGGTCACAACAAGTGTACAGTCCTGGGAACTCAGCACAGGGTTGGTTGGAACCCCCCACAATGGGCACAGCAGGTGTACAGACCTGGGAACTCAGCACAGTGATGGTGGGAACACCTCATAATGGGCACATCAGCTGTAGAAACCCAGGAACTCAGCATAGGGATGGTGAGAACCCCTCATAATGGGCACAGCAGGTGTACAGACCTGGGAACTCAGCACAGGATTGGTTGGAACCACCCATAATGGGCACAGCAGGGGTACAGATCTGGGAACTCAGCTCAGGGATGGTGGGAACCCCTCATAATGGGCACATCAGCTGTAGCAACCTGGGAACTCAGCACAATGATGGTGGGAACCCCTTATAATGGGCACACCAAATGTACAGACCTGGGAACTCAGCACAGGGTTGGTTGGTTGGAACCCCCCCCCCCATAGTGGGCACAGCAGGTGTAGAGACCTGGGAATTCAGCACAGGGATTGTGGGAACCCCTCATAGTGGGCACATCAGCTGTAGAAACCCGGGAACTCAGCATAGGGATGGCGAGAACCCCTCATAATGGGCACAGCAGGTGTACAGACCTGGGAACTCAGCACAGGGATGGTGGGAACCCCTCATAATAGTGCTCCTTTAACCACTTCAGCCCCGGAAGGATTTCCAACTTTAGGACCGGAGCCCTTTTTGCGATTCGGCGCTGCGTCGCTTTAACTGACAATTTGTACCCAAACGAAATTTGCGTCCTTTTTTTCCCACAAATAGAGCTTTCTTTTGGTGGTATTTGATCACCGCTGCGTCATTTCTGATCGCCGCTATAAACAAAAGAAGAGCAACAATTTTGCAAAAAAACCCAAATTTCTTACTTTTTCCTAAAATACAAATCCAAAAAAAAATATAAAAAAACATTTTTTTCACCGTTTTTGGCCAATTTATATTCTTCCTCATATTTGCGATAAAAAAAAAATCGCAATCGGCGTTTATGGATTGGTTTGCGCAAAAGTGGTCGCGTTTACGGATGATGAGAATTCATTTTTGGGGTTTTTATTTTTTTTTTATTTTTTACTAATAATGGCGGCAATCTGCGATTTTTTGCGGTACTGCGATATTTCAGCGGACATGTTGGACCATTTTGACACTTTTTGGGACCATTGGCATTTATACAGCGATCAGTGCTATAAAAATGCACTGATTACTGTGTAAATGCCATTGGCAGTGAAGGGGTTAACCTGCAGGGGGCGCTCTAAGGGTTAACTATGTTCCCTGGGCGTGTTCTAACTGTATGGGGGCTTGCCTATCTGGGGAAGGGAAGTGGTCACAGCCTTCACGTACAGGAAGGCTGTGATCACAGCCCTTCCCCCTCACACAGAGCGGAGGTCCGTGTTTACATACACGGACCTCCGCTCACTCGCTCCGGGGGGGCCATCGCGGGTAGCCGGCGGCAATCGAAGCCGCCGCACCCGCTCCCTGGCCCCCCTTGGACACAGTGAGCGCGCGGGCGCGCCTCCGGCGGCGCGCGCGCGCTCACTAAACTCGTTCCCGCAGCCGCCGTCGTATGACGGCGTTTTGCGGGAACGAGCCACTTTGTCGCCGTCAGATGCCGATAGGTGGTCGGCAAGTGGTTAACCAACCCATATAGAGGTCAGTTAGCACCCATGGAAGCACCACATCTTTGGACATCTGTTCCATCAGAGTGTGTACTAATCTGTTCTAAATGGAACCATCATGGAGTATATAAGCACATATCAGCCTGGATGTCACACCACTTCCTCAAACTCAATCTATCCAAAACCAAACTTATAATTTCTCCTCCCCCATATGCCCCTTCCCCTGCTCTCTCTGTCAAAATCAATGGCACAACTATAAACCCATCCCCACATACCAAGGTCCTAGGTGTAGTTCTGGACTCTGAACTCTCCTTTAAGCCCCACATCCAATCACTGTCCAAATCTTGCCACCTCAACCTCCGCAACATCTCCAAAATACGTCCCTTTCTAACCAACGACACAACAAAGCTTTTAATCCCCTCTCTGGTCATCTCTTGTAGTGCAATTACTGAGAGGGTAATAGAGGAAGGAGTAATATTATTATACAGGATTTATATAGCGCCAACAGTTTGCACAGCGCTTTACAACATGGGGGGGCAGACAGTACAATTACAATACAAATCAATACAGGAGGAATCAGAGGGCCCTGCTCATTAGAGCTTACAATCTAGAAGGGAGGGTCAAGAGGGACAAAAAGGTAATAATTGTGGGGGATGAGCTGATGGAGAAAATGAGAATTCAGTTAGGTGGAGGTAGGATAGGCTTCTCTGAAAAGAAGGGCTTTCAGGGATCGTCTAAAAGCTAATAGAGTAGGAGATAATCAGACAGATTGGGGTAAGGAGTTCCATAGGATTGGAGAGGCTCTGGAAAAGTCCTGGAGGTGAGCATGAGAGGAGGTGATGAGGGAGCTACAGAGCAGGAGATCTTGAGAAGAAGGAAGCGAACGAATGGGTTGGTATTTAGAAATTAGGCTGGTGATGTAACTGGGGGCTGAGTTGTGGATGGCTTTGAAAGTATTTTGAATTTAATTTGTTGGGTGAGCGGGAGCCAGTGGAGGGATTGACAAAGAGGAGTAGCAGGCACAGAGCAATTGGTAAGATGGATGAGTCTGGCAGCACCATTCATGATGGATTGGAGGGGGGATAGCCTATGTAGAGGTAAGCCAATGAGGAGGGCGTTGCAGTATAGACCCACAAAGCTTCCACCCTGCTATGGCGACTATAGTGCAGCAACGTCACAACTTACCCCTCAGATCCTGTGATCCTTCCTCCACCTCCATTTACTCAACGTCTGCACAAGATACTGGGTATCACACAACCATACAAGTGACCTCTGGACTGGGATTTGTAGCATTTGATCTATCCAGTTTCCTAACGTTTGTCTCCAAGCCCCAACTCTGCCTACAGTTGGCCTCCCTTTCAAATGTTAATGAGCCCCATGTGTACTTCTGGGAAATGCCAAAAAACAGGAGTTACTGGAAAGCCCAGGTTTGTTCATGTGATCCAGGAGCAGCCATTGTCTTTTCAGGAATTCCTAGATGGAACAACAAAGCTTCCATCGCCAAAGATGTGCTATGGACGACTACAGGCACCTATAATAAGCTGGGATTACATTTATGGTCTTTTAAATAAATCAATAAAATGTCCAACCTGTAGATTCCCCTGCACAATATGCAGGAATATTATATTTGCATTAGAAAGGAGAATAACTCCAGAGATAAAACAATAATTCTTCCAATATACAAGACTCTGCTCCGGCCGCATCTTGAGAATGACGTTCAGTCCTCAGGAGAGAAGTGCTGGAACTGGAGAGAATCCAGAGAAGGAAAGCTAATAAAGGGATTGGAGGATCTCAGCTATGGGGAAAGACTACAAGCACTGAACTCGTTCTCTCTGGAGAAACGACGCTTGAGAGGGGATATGATTTCAATGTACAAATGCCGTACTGGTGACCCTACTATAGGGAAATAGCTTTTCCGTGAAAGGAAATTTTAAAAGACACGTGGCCATTCACTAAAATTATAACAAAAGTGGTTTAACCTTAAAGTGTTACTTAACCCACAACAGTAAAATCAGTCCGTATGTGGACCATAGCATGCTTGTTATACTCACTGTGGAACTTAAGGGGTTAATCCTCTGCATTGTGTAAAAAGGCTCTTTGACACTATATGGACAGATCCTTCCCTCCTACACAGTCTATCTTGGCAATGTCATATAATACAGCAAGGGTAGCAGTCCTGCACATGCTCAGCTTAGTCTCTATTGCTGGAGAGAACATTTCCTGTTTCAGATGAACTGTTCAGGTCACGTTATTGACATCACACATGGTGCGTGTATATACAGGCTGTAGTGGAAATCTCCTCCTACCTGAACACACAGCTATGGACAAACTGTGCAGTTTGTCATGTGACCGTGGTATACAGATCATCCAAAAATGTATATAGTGGCAATATTTTATTGTAAAAAGGAGATTTATAAGCTGTGGGCATTGTGGGGGGGGGGTTGCAGAGGAACTATTTTCATATTACTGGGTTTAGTAACACTGTAAACTACTCTTTTACTTCTTTTACTGTAAGAGCAGTAAGGATGTGGAATTCTCTTCCACAAGCAGTGGTTTCAGCGGGGAGCATGGATGATTTAAAAAAATTATTAGATGGGCACCTTAACGACAACAACATGCAGGGGTATACAATGTACTATTAACATGTAAGCACACACAGGTTGGACTGGATGGACTTGTGTCTTTTTCCAACCTTACCAACTATGTAACTATGTATGTAACAATAAAAAAAAAAAAAAAATCGAGGTATCTATAATACATACTAATGACCTGAAGGGGTTGCCATCTTCAAAGATGTGGTGCTCCCATAAAGAGAAAATCGTAAAAACCTAATGTGCAAATGGGAAGGCAACAGCTAACACCACACTAGACCAAGTAGTGCCACTAAAATTGCAAAAATAATAGTTGCAATCCCTTGGACTATATATATTCGAAACAGGAACTCTTTTACTACAGTCTAAGAGACTTTTGCTTTGTGGACACTTCACAATTTTGCTCCCATATAGAGGTCGGTGTTATGTTGGTGCACATTTAGCACCCATGGAAGCACCACATCTTTGGAGATAGAACATTCCATCATGGAGTACGTAAGCATATCACTCCTTCCTCTATCACCCCCTTTGTGATTGCACTATACTGTTTTAGATGGAACCACAAATATTCCACCCCCAAATGATGTGCTATGGATGACTATAGTGACCTGAAGGGGTTGACAACTTCAAAGATGTGGTGCTCCCATATAGAGGTCAGTGTTATGTCGGTGCACATTTAGTACCCATGAAAGCACCATGTCTTTGGAGCTAGGACATTCCATCATAGAGTACATAAGCATATCACTCCTTCCTTCTATCACCCCCTTAGTAATTGCACTATACTGTTTTAGATGGAACCACAAATATTCCACCCCCAAATGATATGCTATGGACGACTATAGTGCAGCCATATCACAACCTACCCCCTTGTGATCCTTCTTCCACCTCCATTCACCCAACTTCTGCACAAGATATTGGGTATCACACAACCATACAAGTAACCTCTGGACTAGGAGTTGTAGCATTTGATCTATCCAGTTTCCTAAATTTTCTCCCCAAACCCCAACTCTGGCTACAGTTGGCCTCCCTTTCAAATGCCAATGAGCCATGTGAAATGCCAAAAACAGTTACTAGAAAGCTCAAGATCATTCAGTTGATCCAGGAACAGCTATTATCTTATTGGGAACTACCAAAGAGGCTGCATGGGAGAAAAAAATCTGTAATTCTTTCTTCTAACCATTTGTAGGATTGCCTTTTTAATAGCAAGATGCCTTAAAAACCAGTACTGTTCCACCCTTGACTTATTATTATTTATTTTTACTAGAAATGACTAGTTCTCTGGGTGATTTTTAGATGATCCCATGTTGCCCCTTCTTTCAGGCTCACTCACACATGCAGCAGGGGGTGGTAAAAATAGGCAGTTAAGCCACAGTCAACTTGAAATGGTTTTAAAGGCTCAAGGTTTTTTACTTTCACCTGAGTTCTCTCTCGATCCAGCGATGTGCACGAGAGCTAAGCCTCTCCCAAGTATCTCACTCCTCATTGGCTCAGACAGCAGCAGACGCCATTGGTCAATCACATCCAGTGAGCCAATGAGGAGAGAGAGCGGTGGGGGGCCGGGCCGAGCTGCGGATCTGTGGGTCTAATGGATGCATAGAGCGGAGATCAGGAGCGAGCATGCACCAATGCCCCCAGAGTAAGCAGCTTGCTATTGTGATCACTGGCTGAAGAGGAGGAGCCAGGAGTGCCACCAGGGGACCCGAAAAGAGGAGCTGGGCTGCTCTGTGCAATACCACTGCACAGAGCGGGTAAGTATAACATGTTTGTTTTTTTTTGTTTTGTTTTTTTAAATAAACCTTTAATGTCACTTTAACACAGCAGTGGGAGGGGGCTGTACACATGCCATAGCAAACACTTTACCCCCGTCATGCTCAACGGGCCAAACAACCCATGCAAGTGAATAGGGCTTTGTTGCAATCACCCTGCAACTGTGTGTAATGTACATGATCGTGGTTTGGTGGTGGGGCCTTTTTAGGGTTACAACAGGCAGCGAGGAGCCAAAATATTGACTCCCAGCTCCCTGAATTAAGTGCTCTCTGAAAGCAGTTCACCGCAGATCAGTTTTCAGAGGGGCAGCAAGGGCTGCCAAGAGTGCAAAACAAGCCCTTGGGGCTGGGCAGTGGTGGAACGATCACATTCGCAGCAGTCGCACTTGCGACTGGGCCCTGCAGTCCCGCCGCTGTAGGGCCCTGCAGTCCCGCCGATGTAGGGCCCGCCCACCCGTTCTACACTCCCAGGGGCCCACCCAGCCGTTCTACACTCCCAGGGGCCCGTCCGCCATTCTCCATGGTCAGGAGCCTGCCCGCTCTACACTCCCAGGGGCCCATCTGCCATTCTCTGGCCACTGAGGGAAGGCTGCTATCTCTGGAGAGGGAGGAAGTCAGCTGACCCGCTGATACCAATAGAGTGAAGGGGGAGGAGCTCTCCCACCTGCAGGCGACCCCATGACACAGGAGCATCCCTGGAGGCACGAGAATAATGAAGGGGAAGGAATCGACTGACAAAGTAAGTGACATATTGTCAGTGCAATGATCCCACCCTCCACTACCTCTGCCTCTTGCTGATACCCCCCACCACCACAGATCTCATCCCTATCCCCCATCACCTGTACAAGGTGATGGAAGGGGATAGGGATGAGATCTGTGGTGGTGGTGGGGTGATAGGATCAGGTAGAGGTGCCACCACTGCCACTGATCCCACCCCCCTCACTGTCACTGCCACTGATCAAACCCCCCTCACTGCCACCACGGATCCCACCCTCCTCACCATCACCGATCCCACCCCCCTGACCACCGCCACTAATCCCACCCCCCCCCCACGCTCACCACCACCACCACTGATCCCACCCCGCCTCACCACCACCGTCGCTGATCCCACCATTGTTGCCACTGATCCCATCCCCCCACCACTGCTGCCGCTCATCTCATCCCATCCACACCACCACTGCCACTGATCCCATCCCCCCACCACTGTTGCCACCACTCCCATCCCATTCCCCCATCACTACCACCACCACCACTTGCTTCCACTCATCCCAGCCCCATGCTCCAGCAGGCCCATGACTCCTCCCTGTACACCTGGACAGGCAGGGCAGCATATAGAGGAACCAATACCCACCATTTTTCTCCTGCAGTCACTGAAAGCCTACTTCTCCTCTCCCTCCCACCGGCATTCAGGGGTCGCAGGAAGAAAATGGAGGGGATCAGCTCCTCTATAGGCCGCTCCTCCTATCCAGGTGTACAGGGGTGACACATGGGCCCCCTGCTGGGTTAGCCCTGGGGTCAGGGGGCCCTTCATGGTTTCTTGCCCCAGGGCCCTGAAGGTTCTAGTTACGCCTCTGGGGCTAGGGGTAGAAAAAAAAGGCACGCCTTCACTGCCCTCCTAAGCTGCAAAAGTGGACAGACATGGTTGTACACACGTCCCAGCTGCAATCATTTACTTATTGTAGGCTGCAGCAAAAATTATACCCCATGTCACCTTTAGTGGGCACTACTGCCACTGAACACCATCCATTCAAGTGAATGGGGCTGCACCACAACCACCCTGCAATCAAGTGTAATGCATGTGGCTGCAGCACATTGTGCAGGCTTTTTGGGGTTAAAAGAGGTAGTGAGGAGGCAACTTATTGTCTCCCAGCCGCCTGTCCAATGTGACAAGGGCTGCCGCAAGTGTGGATGAGACTTTTACCTGTGACTAGGAATCTTGTGCCAAGCCATCCAAATCTCTTGCAGCACATTTGCATGTTTTGTGGTGTGAGAAGGCATATTATGCTGCGAGATAACAGGCGTCACATCAGCCCATTGAAAGGAATGGGCTGCCAACGCACCCTTACGTGCTGAAACATGGATGTGACCTATTTATTTCTAGACCAACGCACTGCTGTGCAATGTGGAGCGCTGCAACGCAGGCCTTGTTTCAGGTAAAGGCACATATCTGCCAGCACACCATGGGTCATCAAATGTCATCTGAAAGTTTTATTGAAGAATGATCACATTACAAAGGACAAAGTCCAAGGTTTCAGATCGGTGCAGGACGCCTTGGTCAAGCACGTGATCATCACTACTGTGCAAAGGTTTTACGCTGGTGTGAGAAAATGCTGTAAAGTAAGAATTCTTTAAAAAATAGAAGTGTTAATAGTTTATTTTTTTTAATCAAATAACAAAATGAGAAGTAAATGGACAGAGGAGAAATCCAAATCAAACCAACATTTGATGGGACCACCCTTTGCCTTCAGTTCTTCTATGTAGACTTGCACATAGTTTTTGAAGGAACTTGGCAGGTAGGTTGTCCCAAACATCTTGGAGAACTAAACACAGATCTTCTGCCTCATATCTTCATGCAACCCCAGAACCAACGCTTCCAGGACTACTTGTTCTTCTTTACACTGAAGATCGTTCTTAATTACATTGGCTGTATGATTGGAGTCGTTGTCCTGCTGCAGAATAAATTTAGGGCCCCCCTGATGGTATGGCATGAAGGATAAGTATCTGCCTGTATTTCTCAGCATTGAAGACACCATTGATTGGGCAATGTTGAGGACCATAGATGCAATGGTCGGCCAAGGAAACATATTGCAGCAGCTGAAAGACCCATCATGCTTACTTCCCTTCCACAATGGAAGATGTCCAGCAGTGCCATCAACTGGTGGAAACCAGTGGGACCCAGGTACACCCATCTACTGTCTGGAGAAGCCTGCCCAGGAGGAAGAATTGTGGCCAAAAAGCCATACCTTCAACATAGAAACAAGGCTAAGTGACTCAACTATGCAGGAAACCATAGAAAAATGGCAGTAGGTGCTCTGGACTGAGGAGCCAAACTGTGAAATATTTGGCTGTAGCAGGAGGCAGCTTGTTGGTGATGAGCTGGAAAGTGGTACAATAATGAGTGTCTGCAGCCAACTGTGAAGCATGGTGGAAGTTCCCTGCAAGTTTGGGGCTGAATTTCTGCAAATGGAGTTGGAGATTTGGTCGGGATCAATTGTGTCCTCAATGCTGAGAAAAACAGGCAAATACTTCTGCATCATGCCGTACCATCGGGGAAGCATGTGATTGGCCCCAAATGCATTCTGCAGCAGGACAACCACCCCGAACATACAGCCAATGCCATTAAGAACTATCTTCAATGTAAAGAAGAACAAGGAGTTCTGGAAGTGATGGTTTGGCCCCCTGATCTCAACATCATGGAGTCTGTCTGGGATTACATGAAGAGGCAGCTTACAACCACAGAAGACCTGTGCTTTGTTCTCCAAGATATTTGGAACAACCTACCTGCCGAGTTCCTTCAAAAACTGTGTGTAAACCTAGAAGAATTGATGCTGGTTTGAAGGAAAAGGGTGGTCACCCCAAAATATTGATTTGATTTGGATTTCTCCTCTTTGATAAAAATAAACTATTCACACTTCTATTTCTGAAAGCATTCTTCATTTACAGCATTTTACCACACCTGCCCAGTACTGTTCATGGACCTGTGATGTCTTCAGCTGGCTGTTGCTGCAGCACCCGTTACTTCCAAGCCTTTCTATATTAAAAGATACAACACACAGTATAGTTCTGCACTTTCAAGTCGAGTGAAATTATCAAATCGGAAAGATGATCAATTTTTACTAAATCAGTTAAAGATCAAAATGAATGGTGTTTCCCATATCCAGACTCCACAATGATGTATCTATTATAGGTTATGGTCCATGGGGGAGAAGGTGACACCATTCTTGTCCATGGCAGTTGGGTGCAGATGGGAACTTTGGTGGAGAGAACTCATTATAACAGGGGTCTCCAAACTGTCTTAAAAAAGGGTCAGTTTACTGTCCTTCAGGCTTTAGTAGGGCTGGACTAGGGCCAGTGGGAGTAGAAAATGCCATGGGGTCCAGTTGGAGTAAACAATGCTCTATCTTTGGTGTCAGTAGGACTAGTGCCCCATCTTTGGTGCCAATTGGAAGAATAGTGCCCCATCGCTAGTGTCAGTAGAAGGAATTGTTGGTGTCAGTAGAAGGGATAGTACCCCATCGTTGGTGCCAGTTGGAATAATAGTGCCCCATCGTTTGTGTCAGTAGAAGGAATAGTGCCCCATCGTTGGTGTCAGTAGAAGGAATTGTACCCCATCTTTGGTGCCAATTGGAAGAATGGTGCCCCATCGTTGAGGTCAGTAGAAGGAACAGTACCCCATTGTTGGTGCCAGTTGGAAGAATAGTGCCCCATCCTTGGTGTCAGTAGAAGGACTAGTACCCCATTGTTGGTGTTAGTGGAAGGATAAGTGCCCCATTGTTGGTGTCAGTGGAAGAATAGTGCCCCATCGTTGGTTCCAGTAAGAGGAATTCAGCCCCATCAACACTGTATGTGGGAGGAATAGTGCCTCATTGTTGGCGTCAGTGGAAGGAATAGTGCCCCATTGTTGGTGTTAGTTGGAAGAATAGTGCCCCATTGTTGGTGCCAATAGAAGGAATTCTGCCCCATCGTTGCTGTATGTGGGAGGAATAGTGTCTCATTGTTGGTGTCAGTGGAAGCAATAGTGGCCCATTGTTGGAGTCAGTAGAAGAATAGTGCCCCGTTTTTTAGCATCAGTGGAAAATTAGCGCCCCATTGTTGATGTCAATTTGAAGAATAGTGCCCCATCGTTGGTGCCAATGGAAGGAATTCTGCCCGATCATTGGTGTCTGTGGAAGAAATAGCGCCTCATTGTTGTTGTCAAAGGAAGGAATTCTGCCACATCGTTGGTGTCAACAGGAGAAATTGTGCCCCATTGTTGGTGTCCGTGGATGGAATAGCACTCCAAGGGCAGGTTAAAGCAAACAAGGGGCCGCAGTTTGGAGACCACTGCATTAGAGTAACTGAAGAAAAGAATAACCCAAAGCACAAAAAATTGGAAGGTCAATCTGGGTGAAGTTGACCTGCAAAGGGTATTTAAAAGCTATTTGGCCAATGAGGTTTCAGATAAATAAAGGAAAGGGTTACTTACGTGGTGGGCAGGACCGGTCAGCTTCTCGCTCCCCTTCTCCCTTCGCCTTGACTCCCACTGGTTCATCCTTCTTCTGCTGCGTCTTCTCCTCCTTCACCGCGAGGGAAGCCGGCTTGGGAGGGAGGCGCGGTTGCGTCTCCTCTAGGCTCCCCCCTCCCGGGTCCTTCTGGAACAATCCGGCGATCTTCTTTACGCACACCCCTGACATTGTTTGTTCAGTAAGAGTTTCAGGAACATCAGGCTGGGGTGGGGGAGCTGTCGGGGGTGCAACATGTGGGCAGGGTGGGGGCTTCTGGGGGGGCTTTGGGGGT